>JAQHUG010000606.1:439270-502988 GCA_028555095.1 Dicrostonyx torquatus
GAACTTTCTTACTTAAACAAAAGGGGGAGGTGCTGCGGGAGATTAAGCCCTCTTGCTTTCAGCCAATGGCTTCTAAGATACCCGCCCAATGTGGGGCGTGGTTTTCATTTTAAAAAAAGCTGCAGCAGCTCTCTGAGTAAGCTTGCTTCCGGCTTCCAGGCTGACTGCTAGACTCGGTTTCCTGTTTGCGACCAGAGGAATGTGGTTTGGGACATTGATCTGTAAGTTTTATCCCCTCTAATAAAATACCCCCCTTTTTAATCAAATTGGTATAAGATTGTCCTGCGACAATAATCTCCCTTTTGGTTGCATATATCCATAGCTATAATGGTTGCTATCAGGAAGACAAACAAAACAAAACACCAGACACAGTGTCTGATTGATACCTGTGATTCTAGCACTTATGATACTAAGGCAGAGGTCATGAATTCTAAACCAGAAAAGACTCATAAAGAGCTCCACACCAGTAGGGATTACACAGTGAAACCTTGCATCAAAAGGGTGCCTGACAATGTGGTAAATGCCTATACTTCTAGCTACTTGTGAGACCAGAGCAGGAAGACTGCAGGTTTGAAGCCAGCTGGGACAACTTAGTGAGTCTCTGACTCAAAAAAAAAAAAAAAACCTGAAAAATAGCCAACACACAGGGCCCTTCTCTGCATTTTCACAGAACATACTCCCAGCAGCAGATCCCTAGGTCATAGGTCCACTTTCTCAAACATAACCAGTTCTCTCTTGGATCTACTCCCCTTGGCGACTCTCTTGGGCCTAAAGCCCATCCTTATGCTTCCCTGTATTTCGTTGCAGTTGCCTAACATTGCTATCACCCTGATCCTACCAAAAAAAAAAAAACCTGCCAGGCACAATATAGCAGGTTTCACTCTGGCCACCTTAGCACAAATCCTTTGCAACGCCTGCATGTGCCTCCTGTAGTGGCAAATGTGATATTAGAATGAACCCATGAGATCCTACTTTAGCATGGCTTTTGTAGGGATCCAAAAAGTCTACATTTATCACCATGACAGCAAGACCAACAATAGCAGAATGTGTCAACAATAGAGCAACCATGAATCCATCCTCTGGATATTTATGTTTCTCAATAACTGCTAGTGACTGACCACATTCTAGACCTGGTCTAGAAGTCTCCAGCATTTTAGCACTTGGGAACATGTATAACAGGAGACTATAGAAGAATGTCGTCCACAGCCCACTCTTCTTTTCAGGAATGCTGTACATGATTGCCAGTGTCTTTGTTTTTCCTATTCTCTGTCATGACTGAAAAGGAGACCGTCTTCTCACCATCTATCCATGAGCTTTTCTATACATATACTTGGAAAATTGGAGTGACAAGGGTAGTGTCCATCCTGTTTTTATTAAGTGGCATGATTGACATTATTACAATACTTTTCCAGATATGCAAGTACATCATGAGAGTTAAAATTAATTTACAGTTTGCATAGCAAATCTAAAATTTCCATGTGTGGTGGTCAGTACTACTGAAATGTCTATATAAGGTTTCAAAGAACTTAAAACTGGCCAGGGCAGTCTGGGACAGAAAATAGATATCTGACTCCACACAGCTTCTTTTCTATTTTATTTGTACATTAATTAGCTTCTTAGATTATAGGCTTTCATTAAATGAAATATCTGGGTTTCTAAGTACTGTTGAGGGAGACAAGTTGTCAATAAACCTAGTATATGTAAAAATATACTAAAATAAGTATACTAAAAATAAGTAGCAGAATACACTAACCTCTTACATATAACTCTAAATCCAAGTTTTAAAACAAAAGTTTGCCTATTTTCTATGACAAGATGTTAGGACCTCTCCAGCCTATGAAGTTTCCACAAATGTGTTAGTGACAGATTGTTGTGAGGAATCTCCCCTCTATATTATGAGACTCAATCAATAACTTTGAAGATTTGCCCATGTTTCCTTTCTCGCTCCTTCCTTCAATCATTTAAACCCATTTTTCTTTTTCCTAATTTCTCCTTTTATTGAAAATGGATTCTTTTCTCATACAATATATCCTGATTATGGTTTCCTCTCCCAGTTCCTCCACATTTACCCTCCCATCTGGATACACTCCTTTTCTGTCTCTCATTAGAAAAGAACAGAATTCTTAGACTTAGAGATAACAACAAAACAACAAAATAAAATATATTAAGATAAAATAATAACCATCACATTGGAGTTGGACAAGGCAAACCAACAGAGGAATAGAGGCCCCAAGAGAAGGTATAAGAATCAGAGACCCATCCTTTCACACATTCAGGAGTCCTAAAAACTACTGAACTGAAAACCATAATGTGTGTGTGTGTGTGTGTGTGTGTGTGTGTGTGTGTGTGTAGAGCATGTGGTACAGACCTATGCAGGCCCTGTGCATGCTGCTTCAGTCTTTGTGAGTTCATATGAGCTTTGCTCATATTGATTTAGAGGACCTTGTTCTCCTGGTGTTCTCTGTACCCTCAGAATCTTACATTTTTTCAGCCTTCTCTTCCACTAGAAAGGATTTGATTGAGACATCCCATTTAGGGCTGAGTATTGCAAAGTGTCTCTTTCTATCTCCCCCACACACACGATGTCTGGCTGTGGATCTCTCTATTTTTCCCATCTGCTGCAAGACAAATCTTCTCTAATGATGGCTGAATAAGGCACTGATCTTTGAGGATGGCAGAATATCACTAGGAATCATTTTATCTTTATATTTTTATTTTTATAAATTAAAATTTTTTATTTATTTTACATCTTGATGGCAGTTTCCTCTCTCTCCTCTCCTCCAATTGCCTTCCTACCCCCATCCACTCCTCCCTTCTACCCACCCCATCCACTCCTCCTCTGTTTCTGTACAGAAAGGAGCAGGCCTCCCATGGGTGTCAATAAAACATGGCACATCAAATTGAGGCAGGTCCAAGCTTCTCCCCCTGCATCAAGTCTGGACAAACACAGCATGTATGGGAAATATGTTCCCAAAACATCAACACAGACTCCAGCTGCAGTAGGACCACATACCCAAACATGACCCTATGCTTCAGCCCAGGCCCAGAGGTCATGTTTGCCCCAGGTGGCAACACGGTACACCCAGATCAGCATGACTCTGGCAGCAGCATGGCTCTCCAACACCAACATGGACTCAGGTGACTAACCAGACCCCAGGCACCTGCGCAATCCTTGGTGGTAGCAGGAGACATGGACACCAACTCAGACCCTAGCTGCTGTAGGGCCATGGACCCAGACATGGCCCCTTAGCAGCATCCTAAGCCTGGATGTCACCCTGGCCCCAAGTGGCAAGCAGGACCACATCAGCCTGTTCCTCACCACCACCTTCACTTTGTCCATCCTGCCTCTTTCCACAACACGTGAACCCTTCTGCTTCACTTTCTCTCCCATTTCTCCACCACACATTTGCTCATCATAATGGCACCTCCCTGCTCAGCACCACACAGCACCAGGCAGGTCTGTAGATGCCTTCAGACAGCCCAGACTGTGAGGACCCAGGCTGGCCTCCACTACGTTTTTTAAGGCCAGTAGTATTTGGTTTTATCCTAGGTCTCCAGCCTCCTAGTCATCCAAGCAGTGTCTGGAACAGACTTCCTCACACGGCATGGGTCATGAGTCAAATCAGAAATTGGTTGGCAACTACCCACAAGTTTTGAGCCACCATTGTCCCAGCACATCTTGCAGGTAGGACAGATTGTAGGTCAAAAGTTTTGTGACTGGTTTGGTATCCCAGTCCCATTACTGAAAGCTTTGCTTGGTTACAGAAGATGGATGGTTCAGGCTCACTATCTATTAGTAGGGGTACTTGCTAGGATTATACTCACAGATTCCAGGGAGTTTCCACTGCACTAGGTTTCCACATCACCCCCATGCCCTCCAATTCCAGTCATCTCTCCCCCATCTGATCCCTCCTATTTCCATCCCCACCCACACTCAGTCCACCCAAAAAACCTATTCTAGTTCCCCTTCCCAGAGAGATCCATGCACACACACACACAGACCCAGAGACCTCCTTGTTACTTAGCCTTTCTGGGTTTGTGGATTATAGCATTATTATCATTTACTTAACAGCTAATATTCACTTATAAGTGAGTACATACCATGCTTGTCTTTCCATTGAGAGAGAAACTAATATCCAAATAAATAAAGAACTCAAGAAACTAGAAACCAAAAAATGGAGTACATATATAAAAAGAGAATTCTCAATAGAGGAAATTCAAATGGTTGAGAAACACTAAGAAATGTTCAACATTCTTAGTCATCAGGGAAATGCAAATCAAAACTACATTGAGATCCCATCATCCAACTGTCAGAATGGCTAAGATCAATAACACAAGTGACAGCTCATGATGGCACTATATGTCCCTCAACAAAAGAACGGATAAAGGAAATGTGGTATATTCACAAAATGAAGTATTACTAGGTCATTTTAAAAGAATGACATCTTGGAATTTGCAGATAAATGGAACCAGGAAAAAACAGCAACCTGAGTGAAGTAACACAGACCCAGAAGGATAAATATGGCCCCCTGTGGGACTCTTAGTTTGTTCAAAGGAGCTGTCTCTAGTCTTCCTCTGAGAGTCAGGTGTTCTCTGTTGTCAGCTCGGGCCTCCTGCCTGGGTCTCAGCTTTCACTGAGAGCTGTGATCTATGGATCTAGCAGCCTTACCCAAGCTCAGTCTTGTTCCTGTCCTACTGAAGGATCTACTGAAGCCACTGCAAGAAGTGGAAGGTACTTGTAGACATGGTCCATACTCACATCTGGTCCTCGACTTGCACCTATTGTTTCTACTGAAGCCATTCTGAGATGATGAATTACCCTTGGCTTGTGGCTCTATGCCATATTCAGATCTAGCTCAGGTATGAGTCCTCATCTTCTGTTGAAGCCTTTGCAAGACATCTCAACTCCACGTTTTAGTCTTGATTGTGTTCATTTTAGCATTTCTCTAAGTCTGTTGTGTTTAGTAATGGTGGCACACAACTATAACACGAGTATTCTGGAGGTTGAGGAAGAAGGATTAAGAGTTCAAGGCAAGTTTGGGCTTCCTATACTTTGCCTCAAATAGAAAAAGAGAGAGAGAGAGACCTGGGGGGATGGCTCAGCAGTTAAGAGCACTTACTGCTCTTCTGTAGGACCCACGCTTGGTTCCTATGACCCAAATGTTGGTTCATAAACACCTGTAACTCTAATGTTAGGGGCACTGATGCCCTCTTCTGGCTTCATGGGCACTAGGCTTGCATATGGTACACAGGCATTTATGCAAGGAAAGCATTCATGCACTAAATATTTTAATTAATAAATGAATTTAAAATATGGTAAAGAAATAAGGGGCTGGAGAGATGGCTCGGTGGTTAAGAGCACTGACTGCTCTTGGCTGTTCTTCCAGAGGTCCTGAGTTCAATTCCCAGCAACCACATGGTGGCTCACAACCATCTGTAATGAGATCTGGTGCCCTTCTCCGGCGTGCCTCCATACATGGAGGCAGAATGTTGTATAAGTAATAAATAAATAAATCTTTCAAAAAAAGAAAGAAATACATACACACATAGATACATATGTAAATACATACATAGATGTATGCATAGATAGATACATAGAGACATAGGTAGGTGATACAGAGGTTAAACAAAGGGTAAATGATAAAAGTTCAAGAGCTAAATTGATGAACAACCAGTCTCTCATACTTAGAAAAAGTTTATAGAGCCAGCACTATGGACATTTAGGGATGGGCCAATATCAATATCAGGACCATTCTATGCACTATAGAATTCTGAGTAACAACTGATGTCTTTCCACTAGATGTCAGGAGCACTGCCTTCTCCAATGTGACAAGCAAAACTGTCACCAAGCATTGCCAAAGTCCTTTAGGGCAGACTAAAGCTTATGCTGAGAACTTCTGTCCTAGGGCAAATGTGATCTGTGGGAACTTATCTAATCATATCAGCTGTCCATTCAGAACCTTATGTGTTGCAGTGTGGACCATCATGTTTCCGCCAGGCCCCATGTAAATACATCCAGTTATGATAGTTTTAAATCTTACCAACTAAAGTGCTAAGTCTTGAAAACCCATAGGAAAACCTGACCTTCCCCCAAAGCAACCATAAACATTGATAAACAGGCCTGCCCCTCCAGTGTACTTTGCCCTGTAAACCTAAGAGATGGGGACAGAGGAACCTGTACCCTACAGAATGTGACATCTCCTCACATGTCCTCTGTTGCTCAGTGTGAGGGGAATTTGGGAAGCAGTGTCTTCAGTTGCTGAACTTTGTTGAGGGGTCATTATTCCTTTAAGAGCAATTTCTTCCATCAGATCCACAGTGGTTGGGTCTTCATGCAAGTGATTTCTCCCATCCTAGGATTTCCCCGGCCAGATTTTCTGACTTTGAGCAATGACTTTTGTAGTTGGTTATTTTTACTCTTCTTACTCTTTACTCTTTGCTCTTTCGGGTAGAGGCTGTCACTCAGTTCCCAAATAAATACACAGAGGCTTTTTCTTACTTATGAATACCTGGCCTTAGCATGGCTTGTTTCCTTCCAGCTTTGCTTAATTATCCTGTCTACCTTTTAGCTCTGGGGTTTTATCTTTTCTTACTTTTGTGTATCTTATTTTCACTCTTACTCCCTGGTTGACTGTGTAGCTGGATGGCTGACCCCTTCTTTTCTCTCTCCTTGACCTCTTCCTCCCAGATTTCCTCCTAATTATTCTCTCTGCCTACCAACCCCACCTGTCCTTTCTCCTCCATAGCTATTGGCCGTTCAGCTCTTTATTAGACCAATCAGGCATTTTAGGTAGGCAAAGTAACACAGCTTCACAGAGTTAAACAAATGCAACACAAAAGAATGCAACACATCTTTGCATCATTAAACAAATGTTCCACAGTATGAACAAATGTAACACATCTTAAAATAACACTCCACAACAGCCTGCCTGTCACCTTGGCCTTCCTGGAGCCAAATGCAGGAGTGCCATGTGGACTGGGGCTCTAGCAGGCTTACTCTACATGGAATGCTAGACTCATTTTATGTGTCAGAAAGTGGAGTGGCATTCTTTAGCATGCTTAGTGCCTTGATCTGCTCCTTCCTAGACCACTCTGCAGAACAGGCAGCTATATTGTGCCTGCCAGGCTCTCCTTCTCTGACCATCTCTCCAAATGCATAATTTTGGTCCACCTGTGCTGTTGTTTACCATTTTTCTGGATTCTTCTAAGACATGGACTGCCCTCTGAAACCATGAGATGCACAATTTTCCACTCACCACTCACACTGCTGAGTCCCTCCTCACAGGGAATATGACACAAAGACCCACTGTCAGCCAGCCAAGTGGGAGGATGATACAGAGGTCAGAAATTGCTCTACTTGATAAAACCCACGATACTCATTGACCAAGTCAAACTTATCTGTAGTTGACTCTTCTAGGTCATAGTGGATTCCGTGTATAGGCCATAGGCAACTGGACTCCAGGCTATCAGAAGGGACTCATGACACACTCTTCCTATTGACATACAGTAACAAAGTAGGTTCCTCTACCCCACTTTTTCCATACCCTCATGATAATGAAACCCTTCCTTAAGTTGCAAGATGCCCTCTTCTCCTCCTCCTACACAGAAATCAAGCAGCATTATTACAAGTGCATATTATGGGCTCCTCATCAAACAGTACAGAACACCACCCCTTCCTTTCAAATCCACATGGACCTGAATTCTCCTCAGAGCTCTTGCCATGATTTCTTTTTATAGAGTAGTA
This sequence comes from Dicrostonyx torquatus, assembly GCA_028555095.1. NCBI lineage: Eukaryota > Metazoa > Chordata > Mammalia > Rodentia > Cricetidae > Dicrostonyx > Dicrostonyx torquatus. Next base: position 447,015 of record JAQHUG010000606.1, read on the forward strand.
AGTCTTCTAATAAATCTCCTACCCCAAAGGACAATAAGTCTTAGTGTACCTCCTGAATCCAATGCCAAGTCCTTTCACCCATCAGACCCCTCAAATGGTCTCTGGTTGCCTAATAGTCCAAATCAATCTCAACCACACAGCTGGGGACATCTGAGGAGGCCACCTAAACTGTCTGAAAACTTTTTGACATATGTTTGTGTTGGTTTTCTTATGGCATTGAGAATCAGAGGTAGGGCCTTGGGCTTACAGGATACAATAAACTCACTTATTCTGTATCAGTCTTAGTGATTCATTCAGGGCATACATTATAAAATTTTCTAGTTGTGCAAGGTTTCACCTGCAATCCCAGTCCTTGGGGGGCTGGGGTAGGAAGAAGATTGCAATGTGTCTGAGGCCACCCTCGCTTATATAGTGAGTTTCAGGCCATTCAGTGCTATGTGGTAGAATAGTATCTAAAATAAAATGAGGGCATATTTTAATAAAATTTTGATAAGACACATGGAACCTCAGTTAAAGAATTTGGAGCCCCTTCAGGGTGACTAGTTTCAGAGTAGTCCAACTGAGATGTAACTTGTTTTATATTCTTTGAAACAGGATCTTGCTGTGTAGCTCAGACTTGCCACCTACATCCTCCTGTCTTGGTCACCTAGGTGCTAAGATTGCTGGGTATGTCGCCATGCCTGGCTGAGATGGATTTGGAAGAGAAGTTTCTGAAGGAGGGTCTCTTCAGTCTTTACAGCAGGCAGAGAAAATGATCAGGGTGAGGTAAGAATGAAACTCGGATCAGTCCAACTTTAGTAACTAATGCTGAGTCAGGACATCTAGAGTCTGACCCAGATCATTTGACTTTAACCATATTTAAGCACAGCACAGTTTTTTTTTTGTTCTAATTTTGGTTTTTCAAGATAAGGTTTCTCTGTAGCTTTAGAGCCTGTCCTGGAACTTGCTCTGTAGACCAGGTTGGTCTCAAACTCACAAAGATCTGCCTGCCTCTGCCTCCTGAGTACTGGGATTAAAGGCATGCACCACCACCACCTGGCTCACAGCAGTTTTGGAAAAAAGTATTTAGATATCAATTAACTGAGTCCCGTGAGTAAGCAAAACTTAAGACATGTTTACATTGAAGCTCTTTACAAAGTACATATAGCTTCATCTGTAAGATGGATTCTTGACTCAGAAACAATGTTCAAAATAAGGATCTAAGGAGAATGAGTGAGGTAAACATAATGCCTGTGGGTGTCAGTATTGGCCTGGTTCTAACATAGCATAGAAGTCACTTAGGCTATTGTAAAGTACAAGTGATATCTATCACTGGTACGGATGAGTTTTATGGCCTAGAAATAATGTTTAAGGTTTTAGGCATAAGGAGTCTGAACTAAGTAAAACATCAAGAAGATACAGGCCACGCCTGGCTCATCAGACACTAACAGATCACTATGTTGTAAACTGCATCCATTCCTGGCATTCCAGGTCAAACAGCTACGCACCTCATTCCACTGAAGAGGTAAGCTGTATGATTAACTTTCCTGGCTTCTCCAGTGCTTATCTGTATACACGAGGGCTTTTTGCCTTCTACGGGTTCCCTTGCCCTGGAATGAAAACTTATTACCTTAACTGCTGAAGAATGACAACCATGAGAGGCTGGAATATAGCTCACTAGTAGAATGCATGGTTAGCCTGCTCCAGGGGTGGATTCTACTCACCCTACAACACTATTACTGCATAGGAAGGTCCTTCTTTCTCAGCAGGGCTCTTTACTACTGGAAAGTCTTTATGTGGGTTAGGACATGTCTGGCAAACGTATAGAAAGTTCTCCACTAATTTTCTGTTTTGTGATTTCCCTTCAAATGATGAGTATCTGAACAATATGGCCACCTACTCAACTGTGGGATTTCGGGTTAATTTGAGCAGTCTTCCGGCAACAGAGACATTCCTATGTGCTTGTAGACACAGAGACATGAGAGCAGAAACAAGGGGGTAGCTAAGTAGTAGAGCTAGTGCCTGCCATGCACAAAGCTCCCCACTCAACCTCCAGCACTGCAATGAAAGGAACAGATAAATAAAATCTAGGACCATATTTTTTGTTTGAATCATAAAAAGTCTCAGCATTCTATATAGTGAAAGCTTAAGACAGAAAACCCAAAGCAATTTAGACTGTGTGTGGTCCTCCTAGGAGAAGAACCCTGCTAGTTAAGGAGCAGGAGATCAGCAGTTTACAAACATGCTTAGAGTTTAATCTGTGGGAGGGCCAGGCAAGAATATTATCCTAAATCAGAATCAGACCCCAGGGAGGTAGTCTTGAATACGTATGGGTATTTACACAGATAGACACAGGCACACTCGCACACTAAACACTTAAGTGGGGAGATGCACACAAATAAATGGGGGTGAAGCTGTCTTTCAAAGCACTTAGGGACAAATATTTATTTAGCACAGTCAGGTGATACATAACGAAGCATTCACCAGCAGGTCTTCAATGATTCTCCTGATAAAAGGTGTCTGAAATTGATATAGAAAGAGTAGATTTTTCTAGTTTGAGGTTGATGAAATCACACATCAGCTACATTTCACTGCACCTTCGTGGCAACTCCTCTTTACTAAGTACTGACTGACTGCTGTGTGCTGAGCTGTGCGCTTAAGACATTCTCGTTATTCTACTCTTCTTCCTGCCGGTCCTTGAAGCAGGGATGCTATTATTGTTCCTGTTTTGTCCTAGGACATACCATCCTGAAGAACCTGGGTGCGATTTGCTGTCTTGCTTGAGCTTCCTCGAATACCTGCTCTGGGCCGACCTCTGCTGGTTCTCTCAGGGATCAAAGTCTCCAACTAGAATTCGTCTTCAGAAGAGTTACGTTCCCGTTTTGGTGTGTGCACCCCAGCATTTTCCATAAGCCCTGCTGCATGGACAACAAACAGGAGTGAGATCTGAAGGCACCACAGGTGACTGGAACACTCTTTGATTCGAGAGCAGAGAGAGAAAATTGTGTCAGTGAAGTCTTTTCAAAGCAGTTCTGGTACTTTTCTCCTAACCATTTTTCCTCACTTTTTGGGATGAAAGTTAGGGCCTAAAATCATCCTAGGAAAGCAGTCCTCTTCTAAGCTACAAATGCATACCTTTTTCAACTTTGAAAAATTTTATGTCTATATATGTCATGTGGTGCATGCTTATGTGTACAACTGTGTTTATATTCCAGTACCTTTGCCTGTTCCTGCATATATAGAAGCCGCAGGACAACTTCATGTTTCTTCTTTCATTGCTCTCCATATGAATTTTTGCTGAACCCAGACATCTCTGTTTTGGTGAGACTTCCTGACCAGCAAACCCAAGGCCATGTCTATTTCCAAACCCCAAGTGCTGGTATTACATTCCTATGCCATCATGTCTGGCTCTTATGTGGGTACTATACATCCAAGGATAGGTCTTCAAGCCAATAAAGCAAGAACTTTGCTGGGCAGTGGTGGTGCATGTCTTTAATCCCAGCACTGTGGAGGCCACAGAGCGAGTTCCAGGATAGGCTCCAAAGCTACACAGAGAAACCCTGCCTCAGGACAAAAAACAAACAAACAAACAAAAAAAACCAAGCAATTTATCCACTGAACAATCTTCCAGTCCCTCTTTCAGTTTTCATTTTTTTTATTTTTGAATTGTCAATAGGTTTTGATATGTATCTCAGGTTGGCTTTGAATGCCACACAGACCTTGAACTTCCAGTTCAAGGTCTTTCCTAAACTTCCGGAGTAGCCAAGAGTACAAGGCACGCACTATACACTCAGGTGTACGTTTACTTCCTGTTTTATTATTTTATTATTTGAAACAAGATATCACTATCTACCCATGGTAGGCATGGTACTATGTATGTAGCCTAGACTGGCCTCAAACAAGTGATGATCCTCCTTCATCATCCACCCTAGTCCTAAGATTTCAGGCATGAACCATCACATACAGTGTAATAATTTAGTTTTATCCTTGCTATTTAAAAATTTATGCTTTGGAGTTGAGTAGAAGGCTCAGTGGGTAAAGAGCCTGCTCTGCAAGCTTGAGGACCGGGGTTCAGATTGTTAGCACTCAAATAATTGCTAGGTGGATGTGGAGAACTTTCCAGCACTCAGGAGGCAGTGATAGGGAACCCCCAGAAAATGCTGACTGGTGTATTACCCAGTTTGACAAGATCCCAGTTCAAGTAACAGATGGTTCATCAACATATAAGATTGAAAGTGTTGAACGAAGTTACCTGGTGTCAATCTAGAGAATCCACCGAACTTGCTCAGTGAGTCAAACAAAGGATCCAAAGTCCTAGAAAAGGCAAACGACTAAAATGGAGAAGAAGGTAGGCACCTTCAGCAGGCACCAAGAAAGTGACCAATGGGAGCAGGACAGCCACACAGAATGAAAATAAGAGAGTGTATGAGGCAGTCAGACAACTCCCATTAAGGGACTGTGGTGTGGGGTTCCCGGAGCTGACTCTGGCTAAAACTTTTTATTGGCTCTTGTGGCCCTCCTGCTTCCTGCTTTCTTTGCTCCCTGAACGGTTCCACCCAGCTTACCTTTCCAGCTCTTGTCCTCCCTCCTTGCCACTGGCAGTTTGTCATCATAGTGGCAGTTTCTTACAGATGTTGAGTCTTGGTACCAAGAGCCAGCCCCTCTGAAAGGGTTTATCCTTGTTTCCCTGGTCACCTCAAATTCATCTCACCCTCCCTCACGCCCTTTCTCAGAGACCACACTGACTGCTTTGGGGAATTCTGCAATAACCACCCTGGCTACTTAATACTGAGTGGGAGTGGTGTTTTGGCAAGTCAATCATAGGAAACCCACAAGAGTGAGTGTTTAGGGCTGGTATAAAAGGCCATGCTAAAACTCTGGGCAACAGACAGCCCTTCAATAATAGTGTAGTATATGTGTGAGGTAACATGCAAATTACAGAGAATAACTATGAATAATGAAGGCATTATTGAAATAAAATTAGGATCACTTCGCCCTTATTGGTGGGGGGAGGCAAGGAAATCATGCACCAACCCCTCTGCAGGCTTTGTCATGTGTCAGCAAGGCTTATTGCTTTCCTGTCACCTTTGTCCATTGCAAAGTAGACACCATGGAGAAGGCAACTGTTTCCTTAAAAGATGAAGAAATTTCTCACCAGTCGGCTCAAGTTCTGAGGTCAGCTACTGTGGTTTTTTTTCTTAAAAACAAAAAACAGCAAAAAGAAAGATCAAAGTAAAAAACGAATTTAAGAGCATTAAAAACAAAACAAAAAATCAACAACTCTCCAGCATGGGGACTACTTTGGAGTATAGTTGACAGAGAGAGGCCTTTTTCATGAGTGTCTATCTTCAGCTGTCCTGTGATCTCTAGGACTGTATGGATTCCTCCCAGTAAGTACCCTCTACTGCAATGAGAGCCTACCACGAGAGACTCTTGGCTCACCATTTCTCTAGGCGAGAACTTAGAAAGTGTGATATTTTGAATGTAATTGGCCTCCATAATCTCATAGGCCGTGGTTCTATTAGGAGGTGTGGCTTTGCTGGAGTGGGTGTGGCCTTGTTAGAGGAAGTGTGTCAACATGGAGCTGGACTTTGAGATTCCCTATGCTCAAGGTACCACCCAGTATGTCAGCCGACTTGTTGTCGCCTGCAAGATGTAGGACTCTCAGTTCCAGCACCATGTCTGCCTGCACGCTGCCATGCTCCCTGTCATGATGGTAACAGACTGAGCCTCTAAAGCTGTAAGTCAGCCACCTCAATTAAATGGTTTCTTTATAAGAGTTGCTATGGTCATGGTGTCTCTTCACAGCAATAAAACCCTAATTAAGCCAGATAGCCACCATAGAAGATCATAGCTTCAGTGAGTTCAGGTACAACAATGAACCTATAACCAGGACGTAACCCACTGGAGAGCAAGTGTAAGATCCCAGAGCCATCTAACTCATGAAATGAAATTGGTCCAAATGGATTCCAGGACCTGGGTCTTGCTCAATTTAGCCTATAAGGTGAGATTGACGTTGGGACATTGGTGGGTCCACCAGTCACTCCTAGCATTTCAATTTGTCTACCAAGGGAGTCCACAAATATTACCATAGGTGCATGGCAGAGACTTTGGAAGACAGGATTTTAGCTTACAGGAAACTTTATATAGCCAACCATGTTCATAAACCTCTCATGCAGATATTCCTGACTAGAACTGGGCCTTACAATCTGTCAGTCATTCCTGGCCAGAAGCATTTATCATCTAGATGGTAATACAGGCATGAATCTGACAATTTTGATTCTTAAAGCAGGTGTCTTGCAGTGAAGGACTGAATAGATGTTCTTATTGGGGTTTGGGCCAAGATGTCCAAATATTCCTGAATATTCCAAATATTCCCTTTTTACAGGCCCAAGGTGATCCTTTTCCAGTTCTGAGTAAGAAGCCCCCTCAAAGAATGAGGGGTGAAGTGAAAAATCCCTATATGCCCTCCAACAAGTATTTTTCAACATATTTCAACATTATATATATAATATAATATATAACAAGCATATTTCAACAGCACCTAAATTCTTAGAATGCAATAGATATCACTCTCAGCTGCCCATTCCTGTGAGTCTGGCTTCAAATAACTCTGGGTGCCAGGAAGGACACTGAGTTCTACAGGACTCTGTCAATTCTGCAAAAAAAAAATGACCTTACAGTAGAGAGATGTCCTAAAGGATACTTATTCATAGGCAAGACCCTCATAGTGACAATCAATTTCACAAGATTCAGCTTAGAGAGCAACAGAAATCATCCCACTGACAGAGAAGCCATGAAGAAGAGACAAGGGTGGAAAAGGGATGAACATAGAAGTGTTTTCCCCATTTATGACCCAAATATCTGTCACTGGAATCATTTGAAGGCTTTCATTGGCTCAGAGGTATAGGCTTCAGCCATTGGGGAGATGTTTTTCTGATTTGTATTTGATGGGGGCTATGTTATAATTCTTGATCTTGGTGTAATTAATCCATGAATCTATTCTAGCTAGTTTGAAGACCTTTGGGGTAGGGTGAATTGGGCAATATAAAAACATTCCAACTGGGGCTCAGGGAAGGGGTATCCTTGAAGGATTGGATCAAGACTAGATTAGATCTCTAGAACAGAATGGGGCAGGGTGATCTCTCTCTCCCTTCAGAGGTTTCCTGACTGAAGTCTGAGAGAATTAGCTGGAGTGTGGCTAGATGTGTGATATAAGATACCAAGTTGGATAGTTTGGGGGTCATGTGGCAAGTCTCATGTAAGGAAAGGCCTCCCATACAAAGCTTCGAACAAAGTCAGTTCAAAAAGGCATTTTGTACTCTTCAGCTTCACCAAGGTGGTGGCATCAGTTTAGTGAGATGTCTTTGAAAAGTCTGTTTTTCTACTTCTCCAGAAGACTGGGGATGCTAGGAACAACGGAGGTTAAACTATATTACCAGGACCCAAAAGAATCCGTCAGTGAATTTTGCTTTGAAGTCTGTCCCTTCTCACTTTGAATGCTCCTAAGTATTCTGAATCTGGGACCAATTTTATTTAAGAGGGTCTTTACCACTTCCTGCACTTTGTTTGTCGAGGGAAGGCTTCAATACGTCTGGTGAAAGTATCCATCCATATTACTAGCAGATTGGTCAAATTATATTTGACAATCTTCCTCTAGGGAGCTCTCCCATCTCTGTTTGCCTGTGGGAATGGATGATTGTTACTGTGATATGCTCTGTGAAGTTGCTCAGAACCCCAAAGATCATTACTATCCCTGAGTCCTCCATCAAGGTTAGCAGTCAGTTTTTCTACCTTAAGTGGTGGTCTTCCAGTCCCAGTGAGGGCTATTCAAATCCCACAGTAAAAGGCCTCAAGCTTCAGATAAGCCCCCAGCAATGTTATAGGAACCTTGGGAAGAGAGGTGTCCTAGGGAATTCTAGGAAATTCACTGAATTCATTCTGTAGGATTAGCAAAGGATTGGATGTCCAGGAAAGGGAAAAGACTAAAATGTGAAAGGAGCAACCTTGATAGGAGTAGGCACCAAGAAAGTGAAAGAGACATGTGGGATCTGGGGGGCCACAGGTACGGAACATGTGAAAGCAACAGCTTCTAAGAGTGAAACCTAGAAACTTTATCAGAACAGACAAAGCACTCCCGTTAAAAGAGAGACACCAGACCTGGGGCTCTCCCCCTGCTGGACTTCCTCTCCCTTCTATCTAATTCTTCCAACCCAGGATAGCATCCTGGTTCTTTTCCTTGAGACTTCCCTAGGGTTAGCAGTTTGTGACAATTTCTAAGTCCTAGAGAGGTGGCAGCACCCTGGAAGTAAGAATCAGCCCCTCTTAAAGGGGTTCATTCTTGTTTTCTGGAGTGGCCTAAATTCCCCTGGTTGTCCCATATACAGATAGTGCAATTCCCTACTTGAAGGCTTTCTTAGCTTGCTCTCTATTGTCGTTGATAAAGCACATGACCAAAAGCAACTTGGCGAGGAAAGGTTTTTTTCAGCTTAGAAGTCTCAGATCATACTCCATCAGCAAAGGAAGTCATGGCAGGTGCCTGGAGGCAAGAGCTGATACAGAGGCCATGGAGGAGTGCTGCTTACTGGCTTGCTCCCCAATGAATGCTCAACCTGCTTTCTTGTATACTCAAGGATGCCCTTCCCAGGGGTTGTGGGTGACCACAATGGGCTTTTCTCCCACATCAATCACTAAATAAGAAAATGTCTTACACGTTTACCTACAGGCTAATGTGGTGGAGGCATTTTCTCAACTGAGGTTCTCTCTCCTTAAATAACTGTAGCCTGTGACTTGGTGACATAAAAATCAGCCAGTACACAGTCATTCACATTTATATATAGAATAATATTAAATACCTTTAAAGCTATTAATCCTTGAAATGACTTGTGAGGGGAGATAATGTGTAGAGTTCATGTTTACTAGTACATCTGAGGAAGTTGAAGGAGATCTGGAGAGGGTGCTTGGTGATGATCCCATAGTGGTAGGACTGTACTTAAGTCCATATGGCTACATACTTCAAAATGTTAAATTGTTGGCATTATAACTCAGAGGTACTGTGTTTTCCCAGCATGAAAAAGGCCTGGAGTTCCATTCCAAGCACTGCAAAAATGTGAAAGTCAAAATAGCAAGTTGTGTTGTGCATATTTTTACATAAGGAAAATATTCATTGTGCTCATTTGAATGAAGTAGCCTCCATTGCCTACTGTATTTAAACACTTGGTCCCTAGTTGATGGGCTTTTTGGAGGAAGTCTATCAGTGGAGGTGTTTTCTGCTCCTAGAAATTAATTGAATAAAAGCATTGCTACTAAGGTGATGCATCATCCTCTGGAACTGCATAAATGAGATTATGATTGTACACACTGACATGTGACCACTCATACAAACTGTATGCCTTTTCACATTCATGAACATGCTAATATGTGATTGGGCATGAAAATTGCATGTGTGTGAACAAATACGCACATTATGACATGGTATCAAGCCCAGAAGCTGCATGTGTGAGAACATTCATTCTCATGCTGACATCTAACCATGCTCAGAAACTTCATGTGTGAACATGTGTAAACACCAATATTTGGCAGCTGTTGCAAAATGCATACATGTGAATATGCTTGCACATGATGATATGTGACAACTTAGAAACTTCATTCATGTAAAGATGCATGAACATGATGACACATGATGACCTAGAGGCTCCTCATTTGTATGAACATTTGTGCATACGCTCACATGTGATAATGCTTGGAAAGTTCATTGGCAAATAGCTTGGCAGCAAGCACACATGACTTCCTCTTTCATTTCTTGACAGAAGTGATTGCATTAGTTTCTTGGATGGATTTAAAAGTGCGACAGTTATAAACTGTTTCCTTCAAATTTACCATGAATTGTTCATGGGTGTTAAAGAGGCCTCAAAAAACACTTCACAAACAACTTTCAGACCTTCAGAGTAAGTAAAGTAGAAAACCTCTTAAAAGTTGCAGAAGGAGCGTGAGAGTAAGAAGCCTTCATTACTTGTACAGGAGCACTCTACTGACAGATAAGAAGCCTAACACAGGTTTAGAAAAACAAAAATTTAGGAAACTAGTGGCAATTTTTTTTTACTGGATTCATTGACAGAATTAAAAACTCATTCATTTCCTGGATGATTGTTAATGGCTGGTCATGGTTAGAAATAAGGTTTCCTGAAACTTTACTGTGCAATATATACCATACAGAAAACTAATTAAATACCTAACCTTAACCCTAACACTAAATATAAACCTAACTCTAATCCTAACTGTAGCATTAACCCTAATACTGATACTAATAGCAACCCACTTGCAAATATTACCTATAACTATACTCCTGTGCCTAACCCAAACCCTAACTCAATCACTTTAATCTTACCCTAACCCTAACCTTAATCTGAATGTTATAACCTAACCTTAATCCGAAAATTCATCCTAATCCCAACTGTGCCCTGAAAAATAATAATTACACCCTTCACTTAGCCAATCCTAACCCTAATACTAATTACAACCCTTACCTTGACACCAATTGAGCCCCAATCCTTATAATAACAGCAAAAGTATCCACAGTCCTAATCCTAAATCCATTCCTAGCTGTAACATTAACACTAATGAGTCTTATGTGACAATTTGAAACAGATATAATCACATAAACCTGAGACTAATCTGTTTAATTATCAAAGAAAATGAAGAGGAGGATGGTTTATAAGATAGCACAGCTAGTTTCTGAGCAATAAGACTTCATTTCTTGTTGCAAAGGAAAAAGTTCCTGTCAAGGGAAATAAATCTCTTGTAGTCATCAACAAAATAAACAGGGAGCAAGTGCATGTGATATCATCTTTGATCCCTTGACAGAAGAAAGCTTCATTAGTTTCCTGGAGGCATCTAAATGGGTGGCTGTGCTGTAATCAGTTTCCTTGAAGATCAAAATAAATTGGTCACTATAGTTAAAGAGGCCTTGATGACCACCTCAAAAAGCAATTCTCTAATGAGCCATAAAACACGATGTTATGAGAGACACTTTAACAGTTAAGTAATATGGAAAAGGTTTTAACAACACCAACGCCTTGGGAGTAGGAAGACTTAAAAAATTGTACAGGAACACATAAGAAGCAGAGATATAAGAAGCTTAATCTAGCTTTTAAAAAGCAAACCTAAGCCGGGCGGTGGTGGCACACGCCTTTAATCCCAGCACTCGGGAGGCAGAGGCAGGCGGATCTCTGTGAGTTCGAGACCAGCCTGGTCTACAAGAGCTAGTTCCAGGACAGGCTCCAAAACCACAGAGAACCCTGTCTCGAAAAACCAAAAAAAAAAAAAAAAAAAGCGAACCTAAGGAAGCAATTGAAAATGTTTCTCTTTCTTGAATGCATTTAGAGAAATATAAGAGTAATTATGTTTAGAAATTAGCTTTCTTGTCAAATCACTATATTGTAATATAAGAAAAAATTAACATGACACGAACCTAAAATTTGTAAAGCTGAATTAACCTTAACCCCAACAATAACATTAACCCTAACGCTAACCCTAACAAAAGAGTAACCATAAATCTGTCATTGACTAAATCTTAATCCTATCCCTAAACCTACATTAACTACCAAAAACTCAAGACCAAACACAAAAAACAACTCAACCCTAACCCTAATTTTAACCTAATAGAAAACTTGGCCAAATACTCCAATATTAATCTCTAGCCCTATCAGAACCCTAATCCTATACTAACTCTACAAAAAATTCTCAACCATACACAAAAACCTAACTCTACCCTAACCCTAACCCAATTCTAATTCTAACCCTAATAGAAAACCCGATCAAAACCCTAGTCCCAAACCTACCCTTACTTGTAACACTTACCTGAACCCTAACCATTACCCCAAACTTAATAATCTTTTATCAGAACCCTAACCCTGATACCAGTCATAATCTGAACTCTTTACTTAACAATAAAACTATCCTGAAACATAAACTTAATCCTTATCTTAATCCCAAATGTAACACTAAAACAAGAGGCTTATGTGACACCTTGAAATAATAATGATTGTTTAATTATGAAATAAAAGTCAGGAAGGCAATGTTAAAAGAGCTAGCAAAACAGTTTCTAAATAATGTGTCTATATTTTTGCTGCAGAACAAGGAACACGTTCTTGTGAAAGGGCAAAGAAACCTCTTGTAGTCACTGACAAAGCATTCAGCAAGTGCGTGGGATTCCCTTCTTTGGTTGGGAGAAGAACATTTCCTCGATTGCTTGCATGTATCTAAATATGTGGCTGGGTTATAAGCAGTTTCTTTCCAGTTGACCATACATTGTTCACTGTGGTTAAAGAGACCCTGATGACAATGATTTTTTTTAAAAGTATCTCTCCAATTAGCCTGAAACAATGTTAATAGACACATTGTCAAAGTAAGAAATGTGGACAAAGTTGTGACAGCACAAGGATTGTGAACTAGAAGAGTGCATCCCTTATTAGACAGCAAAACAGTATTGGCAGAGAGATAAGTAGGCTGATGTCATTAAAGAAAAAGCAAATATTTAGGAAGTACATGAACACCTTTCCTTCTTCAACTATTGAAAGAAATATTATGAATGTCTTGAGTGATTCTCAAAGTGCGGTCATGACCACAAACAAGCTTATGGCCCAGTTCACGGCATTGTTCACTACAATTAAAATCTATCAAGACCAATTGACCTAAATCCTAACACCACAATTGTTAGTGTGATTGACCAGAACACTAACCATGATATTAGTAGGGAAACTAGCCCTATAATAAACCTGAACATAATCCAAACTCAATCAAAATCATAATCTTAATGCTAACATTAATTCAAATCATAGTATTAACTTAATGCTAACTAAAACCTTTACCATGATCCTAAAATTAATGTATCAATAAATATAACCCAACCATAATTTTCTTTTCTATTAAAAATTATTTTTCTCATAAAATAAATCTCTCTAAGCCCCATCTTCCTCTCCCCAAGTGGGTCCTCCTGCACCCACCATTCCCTACTCCCAGTCCACCCATAGACTCTATTTCTCTCTCCAAGGGGGACCCATCTAGCCCCTTTGTCAATATCAAATCTCTATGAACCTATGAATTGAAGCTTGGCTGCTATTTTCTTAACAACTAATATCCACAAATAAGAAAATGCTGTCATATTTATCTTGCTGAGTCTGGGTTGCCTCACTCAGAATGATTCTTCTTCTACCTCCATCCATTTGCCTGCAAATTTCATGATGTCCTGTTTTTTAACATCTGAGTAATACTCCATTGTAAAATGAAAAACATTTCCTTTATGCGTTCGTCTGTTGAAGAACATCTATCTAGGTTGTTTGCCATATCTGGTTATTGTGAAAAGAGTGGCAGTGAACATGCTTGAGAAAGTATCCTTGTGGTAGGATGAAGTTAACTTTGGGCATACAGCCAAGAGCAGTATAGCTTGATCTTGAGATAGATTATCATTTTTTTTGAGGAACGACCACACTGACTTCCATAATAGCTATACTAGTTTGCACTCCCACTGGTAATGGAGGAGCAATCCTCCTGTTCCACTTCTTCAGCAGCATGAACTGTCCCTTGTGTTAATGATCTTAGCCATTCAGACAGGTATAAGATAGAATATCAAAGTAGTTTTGATATTCTGGAGTGACTTGGGAAGCTGACCTAACTAACTTCTGTGTCTAGGATGTCTACCTGTTTAGTCCTTGTACAAGGATGCCATGAAGTGACACATTCTATCTACATTTCTGCTGCTCTCTCTTCCCAGTGAGGTATGTCCTTAGCCTGGATACCGCCATAGCAAACAAGATTAGGGCCAGAATTCTCACTCCAAATTCAAATGCAGCAGCAGGTCCATGAGAATTAAGAGAAGAGCTATGCTATAAGTATCCTACTCCTTCTCTGAAAGTCATTTAAATGTATATGTTCACTTTCTTTATGTGTCATTATTTATTCTGACATTTATTTTTATAGTATAATATATATATAATATATATAATGTGATGTTTTGCATGATNCCTGTTTAGTCCTTGTACAAGGATGCCATGAAGTGATACATTCTAGCTACATTTCTGCTGCTCTCTTTTCCCAGTGAGGTATGTCCTTAGCCTGGATACCGCCATAGCAAACAAGATTAGGGCCAGAATTCTCACTCCAAATTCAAATGCAGCAGCAGGTCCATGAGAATTAAGAGAAGAGCTATGCTATAAGTATCCTACTCCTTCTCTGAAAGTCATTTAAATGTATATGTTCATTTTCTTTTTGTGTCATTATTTATTCTGACATTTATTTTTATAGTATAATATATATATAATATATATAATGTGATGTTTTGCATGATGCAGAGTGAAATAATGGCTCCATTCAAGAAAGTTATCTTTGTTACCTCTCTGTATTCTACCTTCCTTTAAGCGTTAATCAGAAAACCTTGCTCTCAGATTCTACTCCAATTAGTCAGTCCATCTGGAGCATTTTAACAAATCACCATCACTTGTCCCTCAGTCAAAATATCAAAACTTTTGAGTTTGCCTTCTTATCCAGCCACAATCTACCTACATAAGATGGAAAGCTGGAAGGTTAATTGGAAGTCAGGCAGGAGAAGTGAAGAGGTGCATGACAAAGGAAATGTCACCTGTCAGGCTGTGGAAATCATAGAGAGATATACAGGGCCTTTAGTCCACATAAAGGATTAGAACCAACCAACCAAACCCTGTGTAGTGGTCAGAGTTTAGACAAGGGTGCAGCAGCAGGACGGGTATGCTGCAGCTGAAGGTTAGGCAGGGTCAGATGTGCCTTGTCAAGGAGGCGGGGCGTTATTTGAAGTGTAGCAGGAAGCTTCTCCAGAATCTGGCAGGAGTGAGGTGACCTTATTAGTAGGTGGAATGGTCCCTCAAGTCAGATTAGAGAATGAGAGGCAAGATGCCAAGACTGCTGGCAGGAAGAGAAGCTATGATGAAGGTTGTGGTGGTTTGAATAAGAATGGCCCACATAAGCTCATATAGTTGAATGCTTAGTCACCAAGGAGTGACACTAATTAAAAGGATTAGGAGGATTAGGAAGTGTGACCCTGTTGGAGGAAGTATGGGATAGGGGATGAGCCTTGACATTTCTAAAGCCCATACCCAGCCTATTCTCTCTCCCTCTCCCTCTCTCTGTCTTTCTCTCCGCCTGTGGCTCAGTATGTAAAGTTTCAGCCCCAGGGCTAAGTATACCTGCATGGCGCCATATTCCTCACCATGATGTAATGGACTAAGCCTTTGAAACTATAAGCAAGCCCCAATTAAGTGCTTTGCTTTAGAAGAGTTGGCTTAGTCATGGTATCTTTTCACAGCAATAAAGCACTGGTTAAAACAGTGGGGGTTGTGAAGGGCAGACAAGAGGGTGAATAGACAAGGGCAATGGAGGCATGGACTCTTAGCCTTTGCCTGAAACTTTTATGGGACCCTGAGCACGAAGGTATAGAAGTACAACATTTACTGATAGCAGATCATAAAGAAATTTATTGTAAAAACCCTGTAGGTATATGATAACATAGGACTGCAGATGTGTCGGTTACAGAGAGAAGATGACACAAAATTATCCTTATTGGGAAATAGGGCCATGAGACCATGATTGCATCTTAAAGTGCAAAAGCATTAAAAAGAGATGTCATGTTATACTGCAGCCACAATGAATGGGGCCTTAAAGGGAAAGAGAGGTTTTCCTTCAAAACCTGGAGAGAATATCCATTAAAAGGGGTAGCTTAAAGCAAACATAAAAGAAAAATCCATAGATAACAGAGTGGACATAAGGATTCAGAAAAATCTCCACAAGAGAAAATATCTGAATTTTACACCCTTTCAGAGGATGGCAGATTGTTATGTACCACATGATTTTGTTCAATGTAGCCCATGTGACAAAGATCATAGTAGGGCCATGTAGAAGCATAAATTAGAAGCTTTACAATTGTGTGTGTGAGGGGGGAGGGTCATCTGCAATCACCCCGGCCAGTAGAGTGTCAAGCTGAGTGAGGCAGGAAGGAAGTTCAGTTCACCATGACTCAGCCAGTGTTGATTCAGACTTCTAGAGTCTGCCACTGGGCAGTTTATTTTAGGCATATTTAAGTCGAGTGCAGTTTGGAAGAAAGTGTCCCGTTGTAGCACAATTCCATAGGCTCACTAAAGCTTAAGGCATAATTACATTGAAACTCATTTCAAAGTACATGTCACCTCTTCCATAAAGATGGGTTCTATAGATGGTCTGCATGTGTCATCTTAAGGGTCTGTGGAAGGATCTCATACCGATAGCACAGCGGTCACCTAGTCTAGTAACTAGCTCTGGTCCTGTTTGTAAGACTCTGGGACAACCAGATATGGTGTGGCCTTACATATAGTACACACATCACCAGGCTATTAACCACATTCATTCCCTGTAAACGGAGACTGCTCATTCGTTTCCTGGCTGCCCTGACCTGAATAATTACACAGAAACTATATTTATTACATCACTGCTTGGCCAAAAGCTTAGGCATATCCCTGGCTAACTCTTATATCTTAAATGAACCCATTTCTGTTAATCTGTGTATCTCCATGAGGCTGTGGCTTACCAGTAAAGGTTCTGGGCATCTTTTTCTTTCAGCAGCTACATGACATCTGCCTCCTTTGGCAGTTATATGGTGTTTCCCTGACTCTGCCTACTCTTTCTCTCTATCTCTGTTCTGTTTTCCAGTCTGGCTATATTCTGCTAAGACATTGATCCAAACATCTTTATTTATTGACCAATAAAAGCAACACATATACAGAAGGACATCGCACATCAATTCCCAGCCTTCTGGGTAGAAAACAGGTTATACGTTATACATCTCTTTGAAGAGACAACCCTGTGTGTTTACCATTTTTAGTTTCTCTGGTGCTCATCTGTGAACACAAGGACCTCTGTGTCCACAACATAAAACCACAGCACAACTGCTTCTTAACTCTTGGTTACAGAGTGGTGGAGGGCATGGGGTGATTTCTTCAGGGTGTGGGATCTGACTAACTGACAGTGACCAGCGCTTAGGAGAGCAGGTCCATGACGTCACACTATGCAGATAATTTCATCATCTATTCAAGATGCAAGCAAATTCACATAATAATGAGATGGAAGTGCTTGTTTATCTTTACATACAGAATTAAATCTTGATCTGCAGGACTTAGAACATTTTCAACATTTCTCAGAGTTGACTGACATTTTCTTTTTTTTTTTCATTTTTCTTTTTCTAGATTTCAAGGCAGGGTTTCTCTGTAGCTTTGGAGCCTATCCTGGAGCTTGCTCTGTAGACCAGGCTGGCCTTGAACTCACAGAGATCCACCTGTCTCTGCCTCCAGAGTGCTGGGATTAAAGGCCACCACCACCCAGTGACATTCTGATTTTACAATAAATGCTGAGAATTCAGCTTGATGTACATATGTAGTATAAAATGCCAAAACAGAAGCATGCTTAGAACCATTTCACAGATTGTTGAAAAGTAATCTGAATCCCAAATCAAAATTCATTTATCCATTTAAAAATTAACCCAAGTCAGAAACTCAATCATATTAAAAAATTATTATTTCTTTCTTAACCAGTCTGCTATTTCCCATTCTCTCCACCAAGTCCTACTACCCACCCCTACCCCCATCCACTGTTTCGTTTCTGTTTAGAGAAGGGCAGGCCATGGATATCAACCAAACATGGCATATCAAGTTGAAGGTTGGACGAGGCAAATCAAGCATTTTAACCCAATACAATCAAAAGACATTTGGCACTTTAATGCTGAGTAATGATGGTAGGAGAAAGAAATGCCTCTGTTTTCAGTTATGTTTGTAAAAGAGCAGAGAACTCTGCATGTACAGTAAAACACTAATTCATGACATGATGACTGACGACAGTGTTGGTAGCCTGAGCTGTTCCAAGTATTTCTGAAGGTGCAGCACAGCATGGATCGGTGGCACATGCACAAGGCACAGATTGTGTGTTCAGAACGAAGGCTGTAGTGATGTCACACAGTGCCACGGGGACAAGAGCTGCCAGAATTACCTTAGATATATTACACACTTGATTTCAAATTAAATTTCATTGTTGAAGGTTCAGTTTTTTTTTTGTTTCCACGTGTTGTACAGCTCCTACACTAAGTAGCTGTGGACTAGGGAACTAATAGTGGTGGCAGGTATAAAGACGTGTAAAGATCACCCATAGGTAGATATGGTGGGTGGAACTGGCTAGTCTTCGGGCTAGTGGGGAGAAGTACCGACGAAGGATGGCTTCAAATCTATATACTAGTGGTTCTCAGCCTTCCTAATGCCGTGACCCTTTAATACAGTTCCTCATGTTGTGGTGATACCCAATCATAAAACTATTTTTATTGCTACTTCCTAACTGCAATTTTGCTACTGTTATGAATTGTAATGTAAATATCTGATATGCAGGATATCTGATATTTGACCCCCAAAGTGGTGCCGACCTTCTTCGGGTTGAGAACCACTGCTATAGCCTAAACAACAGGAAAGAAGTGGTGCCTGACAGGGAGGAGTGAGGGAGGGGAAGTGTGCAGAGAGTCTGGGCTGATGGTTGATGTTTAGATTAATCTTGTGGAATTCAAGCACTCAGGTGGGAAGCTGCTTCTAAACTACCTGGGAACAGAAATTTAAAAAAAAAACGAAAACCTGGACAGCAAGCAGGCTGAGAGTTCAGTTCCCCTGATTCCTCTCCCACCCCGTATGCCACCACAGCAGACTTCTTCTCCTTCAGGAAACTGCAAAGCAAACAGCAAATTAACCACACTTGATCCTACTCTGGCAGCCTTGGTGCAACTCATTTACTTCCTTGGTTTTTCTTTTCCCATGAGCGCAGGCCCTCACTCAAAGACAACCAGTACACTCAAAGAGTAGAGACTCATCTTCCCCTGCACTCTGTGGACCCCAGCTGATCAGAGCATCCCAGGGCAGGCAGCTCCCAAGAACTCTCCTAGACTCCCTGGAGCCCCCGCGTGATGTCACCTCCGCTGCCCACAATCTCTTCCCCTGACCCCAGGGAGCACCCCACGGTAGGGAGGTCGCTGGGGGCTGCTGCTGCACACTGTCCCGTCGGGAGAGCAGCCTCCATAGAGACCGCAGGTCCCTGAGCTGGACAGCGCGGGCCGCGAGCGAAGCCCTGTGCACCACTGCTGGGGAGAAAATCGCTGCCGCCTCCCCGGAGATTCGGGCTGCAGCAGAGGCAGCTAAGGAAGATCCCGTTCCTCTAAAGTCTTTCTTGCCTGGGAGACACCAGCTGGGCCTGCACTCCCTGCCTGCAGCGCCAAGGCCTCTCTAGCCTCTGGAGGACCGCTCCTCTTGATGGTCTTAACCCTTGGTGTCTGAGAGCCAAGCTGCATTTCCAGGGTTGAGCAAAGGAAGTGCTACTCTGGCGGCCAGACAGCTGCACCTGTTTCTCAGAGGAAACCTCCGGGAGACAGCCAGAGACACCCAGAGGGAGAATGAGAGTGAGACAGTGAAGACTTCGAGAGAGGTTCAGAAAGAGCGCATGAGGTTTCTGAGGAGATGGAGGGAGGGAGAGATCTGGGAGCAACAGGCAAAAGAGGGAAATGGGAATCGGTGCGGGGAGCGGGGGCGGGGATGGGGGAGGAGGAGGGAGGCTGCCTGGGATGGACTAAGTTGATGTGAAACCCAGAGAGAAGCTTCTAGAATGGGGCTTGTGTGCATGTGGGTCTAGACCAGGATCCCTCCTTGGCGAGCCAGCATGGTGCTTTCTGAGAAGCATCCTTGTTTTTCTCAGAAGGCCCATCTCTTCAATGTCAGAATCATGGATGAGCTATCTCTTTGGGATGGATTTCTCTTTCTCTCCCCGGGGATTGCGAGTTTACATTTCCTGTAGTTAGCGTTAGGCACCTGGGCTGTCGCGGGGCTCAAGTCTGTTCAAGTTCACAAATGACTTGTTTCCTTGGCTTTGCCAGCCGCCCAACCCATCTGCCTCCCTACAGTGTGAGACAGAGTCCCTGAAGAGTTACTGTTTGCAATGGAGACAACATTAGCCAGATACAAACGTCAGAGAAACTCTCCTTGAGATTCCTGACAAATATGAGGACCAGAATGTGACTTAGAAATAGACGGGTAAAAAAAAATAAGCTCTGTGATTCCTGTGTCAGCAGCAAGTACTTGGACAGATTTCCTCAGATGCGAGCTGCATCAGAAGATACTCAGAGAGAAAGCCTACGTGTGGTCCTGGCTTCTGGAGGACAGCTGATTCTGGCCGGAAGACCTCTGTGGAATGGGAGGTTGGTTGCTATGGTTGCATAGGTTTCCATTTGCCTTCCCGATATGGTTTCTCTGGATTGACTCACGCTGTTGGCAGAGTACTGATGTGTGTGTTGACCTCTGAGTGGGCACTGGTTCGTTAGTCTTGTCTAAAAAGATCAAGTGAGGCTCCTTCTGCGGCTGAGCCTCGAGAGCAATAGAGAAGAAGGGTTCCTATATTTTAAGGAGAACAATTTCAACAGCTCTCTGTCAAAGAGGCAGTGTCTTCAGCTACAATACTTTGGCATCTAAGAAAATGTTTTCTCAGTAGCTTTTGTGAGGAAGCACCGGCTTTATTGTTGTCAGTTGCTGTGAAATTTGTACATGGGATTGCACGAGATAGCTAAGTTAAGACCATGGCCGCAGCCCATTTTCTTTAGTCAGCCTGAAGGTGGAAAGGAAACCCAAGATGCTCATTCAGGGCTGGGAAGGGCAGCCAGCTGTGTATTGCGAGGACTAGCTGCCTTCTCACGTGATAGTCCTTTGCTGAAACAGAATCTCTGTCCGAAATTTATTTACCAAATGGTGAGAAATTAAGGATAGGAAGACCTCTGCTAATCGTAACATGGTGGATGCAAACTCAAAGCAGTAGGGGGCAGTCCTGAGAGGATAGATTACTGTGGCTACTAGTAAAGACAGCCTGAAAAGAAGTGGCCACCATCACAAACTAGCTGTGTGACCATCAGTGAGTGGCTGAGCTTCATTGATTGACATCTACCTCATCTGCAGGGAGGATAGCAACACTGTTTGAACAGCCCTAACGTGAGCCTGCCAAATCTAAATGCTCCAAGTCCTGAGGCTTTCCCAGCACCACTTTGAAACCAGACACAAATTCCAGAGCTGACCTCCTCCTGGCAGCTTGTTACAATGGAAGCAAGGGTGGGGAGGTGTCTCAGTGGTCGAGCCTGTGTTATACGCCTGGGATCTGTGTCCAATCTGAGCATGCGCACAGACAAATAGAAAGATAGACACACACGGGGATGCTTTAAATGTGCATGAATTATATCAGTATAAAACTGTATAAAATCACCTGTAGGTTTTGTGTATATGAAAAGGAAATCAATGTTGGGTTTCATAGCCCTAAGATATCTCATCATATATATGCATATATCATCTACTCAGAAAGAAAACACAGTGTCAGGGAAGGGCTACCCAGCCTGTACAACAAAGTTTCCACAGGCAGGCTGAGCCCGTTGTGATCATGTAGCCCCAGGATCTTCTCTGTGTTTCATTCCTCTCTGCTGACACCATCACAGGTCTTGCTGTCATTCTCACCTCCGGTCCCTGCCCTGCAGTTTACAAGTCCTCTGAGCAAGGTGATCTTGCAGGACTTATGTGTGAATACAGGAAGTGTCACAACTTATTGTTCTGTTCACCCAGAGAATGCCCGTGCGTTTTATGCCTGCAGTGTCCAGCGTCTAGAAGTATGTGTGACGAGAGCGGCGGCCACACAGCCCTCTGTGTTCTGCAGTGGTATCATGCCAGTTGTTTTTAGTGGGACCGCCTCTGTTCTGAATGACTGTGGCAGATCTGATTCTTGAGTTCCTGTTCCTTGTTCCCTTGATACGTGGGGAGATGACAAGTATCGTGTCTTCTCTCCCCACTGTTCCTGAAGGTCTAGCAGCAGTGCAGACCCCAGTGTCCCCCTTTATTGTATGCGTCACAGAACTTTGCTTCACCACACTGGCCTCGTTCTGAGCATTGGGTTCTACTGGTTATGTTATTGATGGAACCACTGTGTCCCCAGAAAAGACATATATGCTAGGCGAATGCACTCTGGCCAGTCTGGTGGTGTTGTCTTGTAGGACACATGACAGTGTCACACAGGCCGTGGGTTGCAGGATCTATGCTGCAAACCCAGAGATTAGTGACTGTGGTGGCTAGGAGGGCTTGTCCCTGGTGAGCAATGACTCTCTTCCCCCTGGTGCTTTGCCCCATGCTATGCCCTTCCCTGAGCCCTCGTTTTCCACTTCCAGTGCAGCTCACATCTCATGTCGACGTCTTTACTCACCCATGCACGAGCTCCCCAAGGTGATAACTCAATGTCCTGCTCGTTTTGTCTTTCACACTCATAATTGGGCATCACTCAGCGTCCAGTGACTTTGATGTTCTTTTCTAGGGACACTGCTAAGAAGACTTTCTCTTCTCTTCCAGGCCTGGTGAGATAGGATCTATCTTGATAGGCACGGACAGCAGAGAATTCCGGTGAGCCAGGACCTGGACAACTCACCTGTCTGTGTGGTGTTCCTTACTGGAATCCAGGCTCTCCCCTGCTGCCCTTTTACGTGGTAGGTGGCCACTCTTCAGCACCCGTTTCCTTGTACAGATGTGAGATTTTGCCATTTTTAGCAAAATGTCCTGATATTATCTAACCAAATGGATTAAATAAATTCTATTCCCCTCAACTGAAATAAATTCATTTCTTAAGTGTATTTTATTACAGATGGGAAGGTGGGAAAGATAACGTTTAATTTTCAAAATGAAAAACCTCCATTGGTAGCATTGATGATCTCCACATTGCAAGCAAGCATTTGCTTGTTTAACCACTTATTACTCCTCGTGCACACTGGGGTGCAAGTGAGGGAGAGAAGGAGCCTGGCCAGGTTTCTTTGGGCTTCATAGACTGGCAGTCACCAGATACTGAGAGTACAGCATGGCCAGAGTGCAGGTTGGTAAGTATGTGCCACACTACTTAACCTGGTCTGGGCGCCCAGCCTAACTTCCATGCCTTCCTTGTCTGAACACTGTGTCCCAAGAAAATTTCTAACAGACTCTTCTGGGGAGATTTAGAATCCGTGGAGGTATTGCTCCACCACCAAAGTGCAGACATCTGGAGTCAGGCAGACCCAGGCCGGAATTGCATTCTCTGTGATCCTGTGATATTTAGGCACAGTACCCGATCTCTGCGTGTTGGGACTCTCCTCCACTGCAGTGTGGAACATACCGATTCTGGAAGGCTGACATACTTATATGTTTATAAAAAAGACCCGAGTTCTCCACAATTCTTATGATAGAGGCTAGTGTACATCTACTAGGGAACAAGGTGCTGTGAACAGTGACCTGGGGCTCTCACTGGCCAGTCACTCTTCTCGCGGAGTAGTAATTTAGGTGTACAGATAACCATGCCTTGACAGCTGAATAGGCTTGTGGCTGGGGTAGTGAAAATACAAGGTGCTGTGGGAACCTCAGGAAGGTCCCCAGACCAAATGGGGAGAAGGAAAACAGAGAAGGCCTTGTAGAAGGAATCCTGTGTAAGCTGAGCTGTAAACCATGGATGAGAGGTTAAAGTGTTCTAGGCTTGAAGCACCTATGCCAAACATTTCTTCAAGGCCTGCCACCATCATCTATCCCACTGGCCACCATTTGCCAGGGGAATGGGTGAGTGACCCACAGTTCACCAACATGAGTGGAAAAGAGTATCTGCTGGGGGCTTTAGGGATATCTGCTCTCAAGAAAGATGCAGGAATAGAAAGTTCTTTGCTACACTCGGCTTGTGGCATCTGTAGATTTCAGGAAAAGACTGGTGGTCCTCAGTGGCATCAGTAGATCACATATTGTACCTGCCCAGCATCCAACACCCTCCCTACATCCTCCTGACTGTTTGGTGAAGTGGGGAATTGCTGTTCCTTCATGAGGAAGGGTTCTCTTTACTCACGGCCACAGGCTGACTTTCTTACATGCTGAGCACTGTGTATCTTTGTGTTTATATTTTTGGGAGAGCAATGTGTTCTGTTAGTTAAGGACAATAGCTCTAATTCTTGACAAATTACCAAATAGCACAGATCTGTGTGCCTTTATTTATGGCCATGTGCCTATGTATCATCCCGAGAGAATTAATGTCTTACCTGTGAAATGAGTTTGTTACTAAGAACCATAGTATCATTGGCTATGATTGCTCATGTGTGTAATCCAAATACTCACAAGGATGAAGCAGGAGGAATGACGAATTTGAGAAGAGTCTGGGCTACAGAGGAAGACCCTATTACAAAAATTTAAGAGTGAAGTGGAGTAGAATTGCATAGCCAGGTCAGAGGGTTCCCTGAGCAGATGGGAAATGTGAAGAGGGAAGGAAGCAGGAAAGAAAGGGGCACGTTTCCTGTCATGACTTCCACTGTTGCTGCTGGGGATATTTGGGAGACGGACTTCCCACTCACTTTGTGGTCTTCAGCACGGAACCCAGGAGTTACACTAGACTGCTCAGATGGGTCAGGGATTTTTCTGTGTCTGCCCCATAAGCCTTGTGGATGGTCCTTCATCAGAATGCTGGCTCCTTTCCTGGGGGTTCCTCCTCTGTCAACTACCCATATGCATCTTACATTGCATGGGAATTTCTAATTCAGTTTTAGTCGTGTCCTTAGGCCAGTTGTTGCTGCTTCTTGGTTGGTGGATGCCACAGGACAGGTGACAGGTGACTTCGTTTGGATCGTTCGTGCCATTGGAAGCTGCCTGAGATGTTGCCTATCTCTACTATCCAAACCTGTCCGATTCAGCGTCTTATTAAACATGTTTTATTCACACCACATCCCAGGTCAGACACAGCCACCGGTCTGTCTGTCCTTAGTTTTCAGTTTTGAATTTGTGAAATGACAGTCATTCTACCTATCTACTTCAGGTTTCTGGAGAGATCCTAGTGAAGGGTGGAAGGAATGACTCTAGCACACATTTGGTGTTTGGGGGCAGCACTACGTGTGTGGAACCTGTTCTCTGTCCCATGATTTGTAGTCTAAATCTTTGACGTTTGGCAACACAATGGCTAAGCCAATGTTTTCAAGCAGTTCTGCAGGAAGGTGTGCCATGCTGTGGCTGTTATCTGTAAAGATTCTCCAGAGAAACCATGTCAATCAGAAATCTATGTCATTTCTCTGCCTTTACTCTTATCTGTCTAGTGCTAGATTCCTTCATTTCAAGTCATTGGCTCCACTAGAATGTGAACCCTGGCAAGTGCAGATTCTGGAGGGCTGGTGTCATGGCTGGATATGATTCATGGGAGAAGTGATGGTGTAATTTTGAGCCTCAATTTGGAGGGCCATCTGGAATTCTGTAACTCAGGCAGGGTTTGGGTGCTGGGGTCAGGGAACTGCATTACCTTTACCCTGGGAGGGGCTTCAGACTTTGCCGAAATTGATGAAGTCCACTCACACAATCTAACATGTTTCACTTAAGGTCTAATTGTAGTAGGCTGGGCATTGTTGGCAGTAAAATTTCTCTCTCAAGAAAGAGCTGTACAGAAACATTTAGGCTAGTGTTTGATAAACCAGGCACTACAGCCTACCCGTGGTGACACATAATATTGACCACCACAGTGGGGAAACGTTACACTCCCAAACAGAAGCTTTGACCAATAAACATTTTGGGGTTGTTCTTGTCCAGTCATGATTTCTTCCCACTCTTCATAAGCTATGTGAGATGATGATAGTGATGGTGATGATGATGGTGATGGTGGCAGTGGCGATGATGGTGATGTTGATGATTGTGGTGCTGGTGACCATGATGGTGATGATGGTGGTGGTGATGACGGTGAGGATGTTGATGGTGCTGTTAGTGATGATGATGATGATGGTGGTGGTGGTGGTGAGGATGATGGAGGAGGATGACACAGAAGGTTGCTTTGATTTCAACTGATGTTTGATGTAAGATTTGTATCCCTCTGAGGCAAGAGACAGTTGATGAAATAAGATGAAGGATGGAAGCCATATCTATTTCCCTAGCTGCTCTCCACAACTTAATAGGGGACATTTGTGGGCTGCCTTGTATTTAATCTCTAGAGAGGTTCATGATTAACTTCATGAGCATTTTGTTGTGGCACTAAAGGACAGGAAATAGTTCTCAGAAATGTGGGAGAGGAGGAGAGCAAAGTGCGGTTAATTGCTAGTTTGTTCTGTGATTTGATGTTTCTGAAGTCCAGGCAATTTCTTGATTAAAGGTCTTTTTGTGAGACTTATTTTCTCCCTGTGAGAATTAGCATTCTAAATGAAGAAATATCCTGGGAGTGTCTCTGTGACATGGGAAAACTGATCAGATGTGTGACTCTCTAGTGATAGTTGATTCTCATTAGGCAGTCCTCGATCTCAAGATCCTGCTCTAGCTGGGCAGTGGTGGTGCACACCTTTAGTTCAGCCCTCAGGAAGCAGAGGCAGGAAGATATTTGTGAATCTGAGGCCATCCTGGTCTACAGAGTGAGTTCTGGGATAGTCTGAAGTACACAGAGAAACCCTGTCTCGAAAAAAGGAAATTTTAAAAAAAAAATCCTAGTCTATATGCTTCACACATAAGGATTTGCGTGGGGTGGTGATGGCTCTCAGGAGCTAACCTTAGGAGCCTGAGGTATTAGAGTTTTCAAGGACGAAATTGTTAAGAATCTCCCTTCCTAGGACATTTGTTTTTGTTGTCTTATAAAAAGTCAAGTCACGTGGCTTGATAGCTTTCTAACATATTCTGAGTTTCCTATGTTTATAACAAGTTCTAAGTATTTGGCGTGTATTGAAGAAACTACTGATGTGTAGGTTTCCTAATTTGCTGAAATAACAGGGCCGGAGATACCATTCTTACAATTCAATTTAGCAGTTCAAAGAGGGAGAGTGAGGCGGGCAGGCAGGTGGAGACACAGAGAAAATGGATTGTTTTGAGATTCATCCAGTACAGGTTTACTGAAAGAATAAGGAAAGGTGTCCACTTAATATCTACCATTTGGAGTTCTTAGCATATAGCGAGTTGATGTATTTCTTTTGAAGTACACATTTTACATATTTATTTTATATTTAATTAAGCTATGCATGTCTGTGTGCACACGGATTTGTGCATCATGATTTTGGTTTAAGACTTGTTCATACCTATTCATTGGTCCAGAAGGCATTTTTGTGCGTTGCCTTCTAAAGAGGATATTATTATACAGTTGACGCTTTTTTCTGAAATCTTTGATTTACTGGGTATATAAATTAGGAGGTTGGAGTTCATAGTTTTGCATATGGTTATGCAGGGTTTCTGTTTGTTGAAGATTCACCATTCTCTGATTCCCTTTCTGCTTTCAATGTCCAGACTCATTTGTAAGGGTGCATTTGTTGATTGTTTCCTTCTGTGCATCTAAGTGTCCATCAGTTGCCATGACAATAGTCTCCCTGATTGCTGGCTGGCTTTGTGTCAACTTGACACAATCTAGCATCATTTGGGAAGAAGTAGCTCAATCGAGAACAAACTTCCACCAGCCTGACCTATGTGCAACCCTGTGGTTTTTTTTTTCTTTTTTAAAATTGGTTTTATTGAGATTTTTTTTCTGCTTCCCTCCCTTCCTCCCCCCTTCCCTCCTTTACCATGGTCCACATGCTCCCAATTTACTCAGGAAATCTTACCTTTAATTCTGTTTATTATTTATTTTTCATGGGCAGGCCTTAATTTTTGTCTAATTCTTGCTATTTTCTTTGTGTGTGACTTATGTGTGCACTGAGCATGCGGGTGCATGTGGGGTCTCTTCTCAGAACCACCTTCCCACAAGTCCCCCACCCTTTACTTCTATTTGTGGTCCTCCTTCCTCAGTGTGTGATACCACTCTGGGCTTGTCCTTGTCTCTGTCATCCATTCTGAAAGTCTGTTATTAGTTCTAGGAATTTGGACAGAGGTAGCTTTTCCATTTAGGAAGATGCAGAATAGAGAGTTGAAATACAATGACTAACCCTGGGCTTTTCTTTCTCCTCTTCTCACCTTTCGTTACAGTCTGGCTCCCTCTGGCTGCACACATTCGTCCCCACTACCTTCTAGTTATCATTAAATCCACCATCTCCCACTTCCTATTGACCTGGTGTGGCCCCCAGCTCAGACTAGCCCCTGATGGATCCCCTCCAGAAATGGGAGTCAGCATTGACTTCCGGGTCTCCTCAAGTGACCGTTGTGGACTCCTCCCAGAAGGGCCCTGCACCTGCTCATCTCATATCCTTAGAACAGCTGAGGATAGGCCTCAGCAGCCTGACCCCCACCCCTGGCTCCAGCACCTCTACATCCATGGCAGAGGGGCTGGACCAGCAGCAGTACGTGGAGCCGAAGAGCTTACTAGAACAGCGCTGGGGAAGGCTGGGTTTCCCTCAGAAGAAAAAACCCTTCCAGGGACATCTGAGACGCAGGCACCGAGATCATAGGTCACCTTACCCAGTGGAAAGGGACACCAGAATCTTCCGCTCAGGCAACAGAGCTCAGAATTGGTTCAGATGTGAATGCCTGTACTGCCAGGCCAGTGGGCAAAATATTTCCGGGGAAAGGGATGGGACCACCAATCCTTCCTCCTGGGATACTCTAGTGCAGGGACTTGGTGGCCTTACCCTCAACCTGGGAGCTGACAGACCCGGCCTCCAGCCAGACGGGGCGCAGCAGCAGCAGCAGCAGCAGCAGCAGGAGCATCAGCAGTGGCAGCAGCAGTGGCAGCAGCCACAGGAGCACTGGCAGCAGCAGCCGCAGCAGTGGCAGGAGCAGTGGCAGCAGCAGCCACAGCAGCAGCCACAGCAGCCGCAGCAGCCGCCGCAACCGCCGCCACAGCAGCAGCAGCAGTGGCAGCTGCTGCCCCGGCAAGAGCCAGAAGGGAGGTGCCAGCAGGAAAGCAAGGGCAGGTTCCAGAGGCTGTTCAAGGAGTGGTTTGAAGAAAATTGAAGTGCTCCTCTTCAGGGTACCCGAGACCTGAAAGGATTCACACACAGCTTCACTGCCAGCTTTGCTCATTGGCTCCTTTGTGGCACAGACTACTCAGCTGTCCTTTGCGGGACTCCCAAGCCCTGCACGTTTTGACCAACATCTTCCAGGCATGTGATCTGACCCATTCCCAGGAAAGACCTCAGCTTCCGGCCTCTTATCTGTGGAGTACTGTGTCGCGTCCTAGTGCAAAGGAGACTTCACACCCCTGGTCCTCACCTCCTCTCCTCTGCTCCCATGATGCATGCTGACACTCCCTGCCTGGATGTCTGTATTTCCTACCTACATCCTTATTAGTAGAGTGACAGTGTCTATGGCCTTGTGGATGACCACGTCCTTTTGTGCCATGCCATCCAGGGGGAAGAATCTGCAGCTGTAGAGTGTGAGGGGAACGATGGACTTGGACCATGGTGGGTCACCGTTTTACCTTCTGTATTAACAAGATATTATGACTGTGACAGTTAGCTGTACGTTCATGTGGAGCTGTTTCTTAACAGTTGAGGAATATTCTCCCACACTGGAATTTCTGATGGAGTACCTCATTGTCAATACCAAATAATAAACATGCTTATAAAAGGAGAGTGACTTGGAATTCAGGTTTATTGTCAGAGCTGGAAAATCCCTGACTGGTAGGCTAGATACAACAGCAGGAGCTCAGCACCATGGAGATTTGGAAAGCAGGGTGGAGTGGACTTCCATGGGACTGGAGCGGGAGGGTGTAGTGGTTTAAGTGAGACTGTCCCCCACTGGCTCATATACTCACATTCTGGGTTCCCGACTGGAAATATTTGGGGAGGATTAGGGGATGTGACCCTCTTTGGGAGGCGTGTCACTGGGAGTGAGTTTTGAGCTTTCCAAAGCTCAGTCCATTCCCAGTTAGCCCTCTCTCTGCCTCTTGTTTGTGCATCTGAGGGAAGATCTCACTACTGTCCCAGCACCATGCCTCCCTGCATGCTGCCTCGCTCCCTGCCATGATGGGAAGGGAATCAAACCCTCTGCAGATGTGAGCCAGAAATTAAATGTTTCTTTTATAAATTGCCTTGGTTGTGGTGTTTCTTCATGGTAACAGAAAAACAGCTAAGACAGCACAAGGAAATCCAGTCCAGTCACTATTGGGAGCACTGCACTCCGTGGGACTGAAAGGCCAGGCTGTAAGGCTGGAAGTGGATCCTCTTGCCCCCAGGAGAGAGAGTTCCAAGAGTCAGTGGGACCTGGCTGCAGCTCGGGTGGGTTGTCATTGATGTGCTGGCTGAGGGAGCCAGTGGCCGTTCCTTAGAGATGTGTGTGTGTGTCAGCCAAGGAAAATGAACAGCAGCCGTGTGTGCTTCATGAGAAACAGAGCTCCACTGAATTACCTCAGAGTTGTCTTGGTATCTAGACACATTCTTTTCATTTCGAGAGACCTGAATATTTAAACTTACACTGCCCCATTAGGGATCCTGTGATGTGTCCCCAGTCAGAGGCCACGCTACTCCTGGGAGCTGAGGACAGACTGTGCTTTGTGTCAGTCTGCCCTTTAGGAGAGAACCCAGACTTGCCGTGCTCCAAAAATCTACGTCTCCTGGCAACAGAGGCAGCCTGCGGACAAGTGAGATTCTCAGCTCCCGAACTTGCTGATATCTCATCCATGGTCAAGAGTTTAACTGAGCATTCAAGAATTACCTGCCAACTCCTGGGGAGAGCCAAAATCCATGAGGGCTTTTCTTTGTTGAAGTCACAGGCCTGAATTCAGAATGGTGATTCAGGGTGTGTTTAGAACATGGCAGTGTACACTGGCAGTTTCTTTAGTAGGCGTAAGACAATATTCTGTGTATTCCTCTACGCTCCCTCTTCCAGCCTCTATCACAGAGCCATCATTTTAACAAGTGTTTGTTTTCAATGCCATGTTGGTTCCTTGTTATAGACCTAGGTATGGGCGCACAGAGAGCAGGAGACTGAGCTGGCATACAAGTCTATGCAGTCTGCTTTCTAGCTGCCCCTCCTTCCCCGTTCTCCTCTGTGATGGGAGAGTGAAGTGCAGAGACTCTGGACACCTCCTGCCTCAATGGACCACGTCTTTGTATGATGCACTGTCAAATCCTCACCATTGCGCATTGGGCAGGCATTAAGCTCTCCAGCTTCACAGAGGGCTTTTGCAGGTGGGAAACGGTAGCCAGAGACAGCAGCCTTTGTTTGACTCCCACACAAAACCCTGTATCCCGTAGACACTCTTTGTCTGTGGCCACCCAGGCTCCTTAAGCTACCCTCAGTCATTGAACCTCCTGCCAGCCTTTTTCTTTTCTCAGTCTATCCCTCCCCTATTCTTTGCTGGGCTGGCTCCGTGGTGAGGGTAGGAGAGGAACTGTGGCGGTTTTCCTTGTCCTGACTTGGTGATCATTTCATCATGGAGAAAGATCTGAGGTTGTCTTGCAGTTCATTTTGTACTGCCAGAATAAAAGGGCCCGGGCTGCGTAAATAGTAAGAGCAGAAAGTTACTTTGTAACTAGATCAGGGTCCATAGAGCCTATCACTAAGGAAATCAACAAGCAGAGACGGGAATTGAGTGTTTTAAGTTCTGCTCCTCTGAGGAGAGCCGAGAAGGGGACAGATCAACTTTCCCAAAACAGCAACAGAAGGCCCCACGGTCTTACATCTCATCTCCCAACCTAAGTATTCTGGAGATCAGGGGGACTGACGAGATGGGGCTATCCTTCTGGAGCTCTGTCTCGCCTCTCTGATTAGCCACATTTCTGAGGCTGGTGATGTCCCTGCTCCTCTTGTGAACATCCTCCTCATATTTCCCGCATGCTCTTGGTGTCTGATTTCAGGCATGTTTTGAAATGCAGAGTCTAGTTAGTTCCTGCTGATATCAACCTTGTGGCCCTCCAGGGGCTTCAGGGCTGGGGAGGTGGTGGGATCAGCTTAGAACAAGCAAACCAGTAACCGTGTATACATATTAAGCTATTAAGCAGAAGCATGAAGATTCCTTTCTATACTATGGAGATCCAATTCTTCTATATAAGGCAGCACAAATGGGTAGGTGTCCCTATTCATCCCTCCTGACCCATCACTTTTCTCAGTTCTGGAGTCCAGGAAGACCAACACGGAGGAGCTGTCTTCTCCTGCATAAGGAGGGACTTACTGGCATGTCCTCCAGTGGCCAAGTGCGGGAAGGTACATGGATGGGAATTGTTTACTCACTGGGCTCAGAGGAAAACAAACTCACAAAATTCGTTAATTTTGTTTTCCTATGTTTCTCTCTGTGTGTGTGTGTGTGTGTGTGTGTGTGATCCCAGCACTTGGCTAGAGCTTGGCACTGGATGTCTTTCTTGTCCACTCTTCACTTTATTTCCCGAGTCCTGTTCTCTCACTGAACGCAGAACTAGCCAGGCCTGCCCTCAGGGATTTCCTGTGTCTTCCTCCAGAGTGCAGTGATTACAAGAGGTCCACCAAAGCCACGTGGTTTTACATGGATGCTGGATCTTAACCGGGTTCATCATGTTTGATGTTTGCCTGGGAAGCACTGTACCCATTCAGCCCACCCTGTTCATGGTCCTTTTGCTCCACCCACTGTGGGAGAGCCCTCCTAAACTAAATACCTCCTCCAATTAAGTCTCCCCTCCCACACTAGTTTGCTGAGTTTCTTCACTGGGAGGGTTTTGTTTTTGTTTTGTCTCTTTGAGAAAGGCTCATTCTTAGGTAGCTCAGGCTGTTCTGGGACTCCCTATGTAGACTAGGCTTAGCCTGGTGGGATCTCGTCCTGAGACCACTACTGCCTTTAGTCCATGCAGCATCAGGCTTTTCTTTAAACGTTTTAATCTCTTTGAGCACTGGACTTAGTTCTGGTACACTTCCTGGTGCTCCTTTTCTCCTCTAACTTCACATTTTGCATTTCTCCTTCTCCAGCTTGCTTCTTTCCCGTGCACACCTGTAACTAAAGAGTGACCACTGAATTTGACACAACACAGTCCACACTAGGGTGTCTTGAAATCTCCCCTTCCAGCGCTATTAATCTAAAACTCTTCATGTTAGCTTCAGGCAGATGTTTTGGACCATGGCACAAGGCAGCAACACTCTTTGTCAAATATCACAAGAACGCATTTACTAATAGTCTCCCTCCCTGAAAGCTCTTGATCTGGGCCTTCCCAGCCTACATTGCTCTCAGGATCACAATCTTCCAAAACTCTTGCAGTATGGTCTATTAATTCATGCTTAAAGTGGTCGACTGCTTTCCTGCTCCAAAGTCCACATTCGGCCCAGAAGAAGCATGCCTGCCACAGCAATGTGCTGCTCGCTAGTGTCTCAGCCACTGCTCTGTTGCTGTGAAGACAGACCATGCTCTTGGCAACCCTCATGAGAGCAAGCATGTAATTGGGGCATGATTAAAGTTTCAGGGGTTTGGTCTACTGACATCATGGTGGTAGACAGGGTGCTGGAGAAGTAGTTGAAGGTTCTACATCCAGAAGTGCATGCTGCAGGAAGAGAGAGAGAGAGTCGTTGGGCTTGGCTTGAACATTTGAAACCTCAAAGCTCACTCGCAATGAGCTGCTTCCTCCAAGAAGACCACCAAGACTCCAACAAGGCAACATCTCCTAATCCTTCTGAGAAATACTACTCTCTGATGAGTAAGTATTCAATCTTAGTGCCTATGTATGTGTGTGGTTGGGGAGCCATTCTTACTGAAACCACTACACGCAAGATTGAAATACGCTGGCTTGGACTTCCTCTGTGGATTTCCTTCAGTTCAGCACTTGGTGGTGTGAAGAGGCTGTTGTTCAAAGGGCACAGAATCGAATGCTAATCCTCCTATGGTGATCACCATTGAACAGCCTGTGGGGTTGAGAGGCAGTTTTCTGGTCACCAGGTAGTATTCTCCTCCAATACAAATCTGCTTCCTCATTTTTTTCATGCTTCATTCTATGAAAACAGAGATAATTGTGGGCATGTAATTTTAAAAAGTAACTGTTTAAATCATACTACTTAATTTTTTCCTCATTTAATAATTTTTGAAGATTTCAGGCATAAAACAGTTTGCTCAGTTAAATAAAATAAATTGCAGAGTTTAGCAGCATGTGTGATTTCTTTCCCCTGTACTAGACCTGGCTCTAAGTCATTTCAATAGAGACACAACCCTTTTTTCCTGATTAATTTGTTTTTCAAATGCTCTCTTGGGTCCCGCAAGTTAAGATCCCGGTTTTACCAAAGCCTGGTTTTCGCACCTGTCTGAGGTAATGCATTATAGATTTGTGTGAACCCCTTTTTGGTGTGGGCCTTACATGAGGAAGATGATAGCCTACTTTGTGCTCCTCAGCTAGTGCCTTGGTGAAGTGTAATGAACCAAGCTGTTCTGACTGCTTGTGTTCTTGATGTAGCTGCTTTTTACGTTGTGAAAAGTATTTTATCATATCATCTTTTCATCTCATTAAACAAGGGCCTGAAATTGTTTTTTCTAAAATAGCAGTTTTAGTATTGTTTCCTTTCTGTAGACTGCTAATCCTATAACAATATAAAAGTCAGCCAGGTGGTTGGTACACACCTTCATACACAGTACTTGGGAGTCAGAGGTGGGCTTATCTCTGTGAGTTTGAGGGCAGCCTGGTCTATGAAGTGAGTTCCAGAATACCTAGATCTGTTACACAGGAAAACCATGTCAGGAAAACCAAATGAAAACAAATAAACAAACAAACAAACACAAAAGAAAGTAAAATCTGTTACTGTTCTTTTCTGAGTTATTGGTTCAGACTTCTGAGGCAAAAAACTATATAACCTGGGCATTTTGAAAACAGAACCAAGTTGATGTGTTTTTAAAAAATATTCAAGTTTTGAATTCATTTTACATTCCAACCAAGGTTCTCCCTCCTATCAATGTGTGTTTGTTGCAAAACTGTAAAATGTTAAGTGAAGAATAAATTCTGATCATGCCATTCACAGAGGACCCTTCCATTTGTGGTCCAATGTGTTGCACTAACATTGCTCTTTTGCCCATTTGCATTGTTACAAATAGCACATATTTAGTTTTCAAATATTTGAAAATGAAATTGTCAACAATGAAGACCTTTTTGAGCTCGCACTACAAAACTTAGTTTGTTAACTGACTGATGTTTGATCTGACTTTTCAGGAAATCTTATTTGTCATCATCCTAAAAGCCAGGTAGTCTCCTTTTTCAAATTTACTATTGGACTCTTCCCAAAGTTGCTCTCACTTTTCTAATTCAGGGAGCATCTACCTACTTCCCTGTTGGTACCAGTCTAGGACAGGCTGAACCAGTCATGAGGCGTTTACAGACGACCTTTTCCTTTTCTTCAACACAACAGAATGTTCTATGTGCTGTAGAGATACTGCTAAAGGATGTTTCCACCTCATGTCATCTTCTGCCTGATTTTCAAGATGGTACAGCTTCATGATCACTTTCAGAAACAGCTACCATTATACAAAGTGAAACTGTGGAGGCCCAAAAATGTGAGCCTGTTTCCACATTGACCAAAGGTCAGAGAGTTGGAATTTTCCTCCAGTTCCTTCAAGGTCATTGTGCCTCCACCTCAAACAAAGGTCCCACCTAGGTGTAGATCAGAGAGTTCTGATCTCTCAAGGTTACCATCAACAGGTGAGGCTAATAGCCAGACTTTTCGCTCCAGGAATAGAGAAGTAGATGTGTTCTCACCTCAAGCAAAAGTCTAAGGATCCAACTAAGTTCCAGTTCCCTTGAGGAGATAACTTTGGATTCCACCCAGGGAGTGGTTTGCCTACAGAGTTTGTTGTGACTTGTTTTGTTCTAGCAACAGAATGTTTAACTATGAATGTAACCAGTGACCTTCAATTGGTCTTTTCATTTCCTTGTATCATGTTAATACAGTCTTTGGTCTTAGTCCTACCTTTAGGCTCAGGGGTATTTAAAGCAATTGGAATTTAAACTCAGGTGAATTTCAGTACTCATTGGAATTCCCTCTCAAAACTATCCTATATATTTCTCCAGTTTATTACTTTCATCGTGTCTTCATATTCTTTAAAAATATTTCCTAAATCCCCAAGTCCTTACCATGGCAAGAGGCATTTTTGTCGAATCTGATCTCCAACATGAAACCAATTGTATCTCTCTGATATGTTGTCAGGTTAAACATTAGACAAGACAAGGAATCCATCTTACATATGTTTCTCCTACCAGATCTCATGCTGGGACTATGGGTCCCCATTGAAAGGGGAATGATCAGGTAGATAAGTTGCTGTACTGTTACTCTTAGAGCTGAGGTAGTACTATAATGACTGAGAACCCACATGCTTATGCCATTGCTCACTTTGATTCTCAGCTGATTGTCACATAAAACATGTAACAGAAATCCCTTAGAACCTACAGAGCCAAGCATTAATTAAACACAAAGATCGTATCATCAAAATGTTTTCTGCAAAGCATAAAGGGGATCGATTATCTTACATTCTCCAACGTTTTCTTATCTCATACTCTATACTGTACACATTTAAGATTTTGGATGAGCTTGCAAGCTCAGAAGAACGGCAGTGTTGGGCTGAGCCGATGCTGCCATTTTCTCTCAGACAATTTGATACAAAGAGGAAGCTGATGATGCTCAGAAGCCTGCCCTTGCTAAGGTGAGGAGTCAAGAATGTGTTTGTGTTTCCACAAGAAAAAAAGGGGCATTTGGCTGCTGGCACAGAGATTAATATATCATCCTGAAACAACTTACCTTTGATTAGGTCATTCAGATGGATGCACATGACCATCCCTAAAGAAAGCATGCCTCATACATAGCCAGCGTCCCCTGTAACATGAAGGGCCTGCTTGTTGTGTTTTCTGTCCCGCCCGGTCCCTCAGCCATTTAGTCCCAGAGAAAATCACACAGAGGTCTCCATAAGATTATAAATTGATTGGCCTATCAGTTCAGGCTTTTTATTAGCTCTTGTAACTTATATTAACCCATTGTTCTTATCTACGTTAGCCACATGGCTCAGTACCTTTCAGCGAGACAGGTCACATCCTGCTTCTTCAGTGGTCTGTGCAGGAGTGGGGTAAGAGCTTCCTTCTTCCCAGCCATTCTCATCGCCCTGCCTCTACTTTCTGTCTGATTGACCCGCCTATACTTCCTGCCTGGTCAATCAGCATTTATTTAAAACATGATTGACAGAATACAGAATTGTTCCCCCACCAATCCCCGCACACTGGGGACTATTTACAAATCACACAAGAGGCCGGGCGCCTTATCCAAGGAGCAAGACAAGATGTCACCCTGTGACCATGTTCCACATGATGTTAGTTATTGCTCAGGTCAGCACTATACGAGGGGCTGTCAGCCATCTCCTGCCATTGTGAGTTCAGTTGGAATTTGTTGTTCCCACCTGTGAAACTGTTCTGTCCTATGTAATGAAGCTGTTGTTGGCCCCATGATGGGGTGCAAGGATAGGTTAGAGTCATTTGGATAAAATTACATGAGAGGTCCTTGGGAAAAAATCAGATAAAAGAAATAATGTTAATTTTGATATTTTAAAATCCCCTAACTCTATGTCTGACACAGGGAATTATGCTTGTTCCAAAAGGGCAATCTGGACACTTTTTACGCTAACACACTTTAAAAGTAGACTTCCTACTAGGATCCACTGTTGCTCTTAACCAACAAAATTGTGCCTTAGATACCATGAACAAACCCCATTTTGTGTTCAGGAGAGACAACCTGTTCCTTGTCTACTCTCAGAAAAATCTGGTTGGGTTGGCAGTAAGCTATGAGGACTCTGTGAATGTCACAGGAGAGGATGACACTCCACAGGGTGATCCAATGATGATCGCCACCCAGCCTTCCCAATGCATTGTCTTTTGTGCATGTTCACAGCTTATGCTCTGACTGTCCTAATACTGACTATGGACCCCTAACTCCACTGTGGAAAGAGATATATCCTTGTCCTTCTGGGCAAAGCTCTATCTTCTTCAGGTGCCTTTTTCTGTAACACACAGCCTTTCATGCATGGCCTGCCCATTTGCTAGGAATTCTGCTGTCGGCAGAACTCATCCACTCTTTCCGTCTGTAGCTAACACACAGAGTGACCACATGTCGACTTGTGATAACAAACTGTACTCCTTACGTCAGAGTCAAACTGCCGTCATGGCCGCCTTCCAGTCTCGTGGACTGCTAGTGCACCTTCTACAGGAAATCTTCCAACTAGCCTGTATCTTCAGCAACACTACCAGTGCCCCAGCTACTATCTTAGGAAAACTAAATACAGACAAGAAGGAACTTGCTGCTGTTGAGTTTTTGCTGCTAAAACGTCATATGGTCGTTGAACAGTGTCCTAGTATGTGTTGCTTCAATAAAACAGATAACGTTCCTAGTCCAAGTACAGCTGGATCAAGTCCTCGAGGAGATCAATGAAATCACAGCCTCCTCTGTGTGGGGTTGGCCTAGGTGGTGCTCTTGGCTTCTTCCCTTTCTGAGACCACTGGCAGTGATTCCAACTTTGATTTGACTTTTACCCTGCAGTTTTCAATTCCTCGTGAACTCCATATATCATCTTACTCACTGCTATGCTCTTTCTATTGCTCTCAATGAATTCACAGAAAAGGGGTTGGCATGCAGGTTAGTGGACATTCTTCCACCTTCCTGCTCTTCATACTCTGTCTCCTGAGCACTTTGCTTATCCTCCTGGAAGGTAACCCCACCTCTCCCAGGACTGCTTCTGACAAGATGTTTCTGGAGTGATGTTTTATTTGTATTTTAATAAACAAAGTTTGTCTGAAGATCTGAGTGCAGGCCTACACCACCAGTGGCCAGGGAGTGGTAGCACACACCCTTAATCCCAAGATTTGGAAGACAGACGCAGATGGATCTCTGCGAGTTCATGGCTACCCTGGGCTAAACAAGATCGATCCAGAAACAGATCCAGGTGCTGGTGGCTCACAGCTTTAATCCCAGTGTTTGGGAGTCACACACCTTGAATCCCAGCTCTAGGGAGGTGGAGACAGGAGAGATTAGGCTGGGTGGAGAGAGGAATATAAAGGGGAAGAGACAGGAACTCACAGGAGTGTGGAGTCTGAGGTTTGGTGGAGACACAGTGCAATCTAGGCAGTCTGAGGAATCGCCCCTTTGGTCTGAGCATTGGAAGAAGTAAAATCCCTCTGAGTGGCTTCCTGCTCTGCTTCTCTCATCTTCAGTTTAACCCCCACAGCTGTCTCTGGGTTTTTATTATTCGTGCTACCTGTTTCCTCTGCTCTCCTTAGCAGAGCAGCTTCCAGCTTTCAAGGGCCTTATGCAAACAGCCTTCTGTGTCCTGAGCACCCTGCTGACAGTGATGAGAAACACTTGGTGTGGTTTTCACTGTTTCTCTGTCCTGCTCTGAACCCTGAGCTAGCCACATAAAAGCTTCCCAGAATGCCAGTGAAGGCACCTTTGAGCAGCATGGCCTTGAATCCTCTGGTGTGTTTGAATCTCAAATTCATCTTCAGTGTCTCCACCTGATCGTGATAGTCACCTTCATGCATTTATCGGAATGCTTTTCCTTGGGAAATATTTTGTTTTTGTTTTTCCTGCCTTTAAAGAAGTGCTTGATGAACTCTTGCTTTTTTCTCATCTCCTTGCAAGATTCTTCTCCACATCTATTCTTTCTTTTCTTCCTGTTAACCTTGATACGAACCCCCTTCCATTTTCTTCTTTCACTGCCTACTCCTTTTATGTCATCTGTTATTTCCATACTGAGTATGAATACTTTCTAACCTTCCAAGCACATTCTTTTTCCATTTCCCGGCCATAGATTTGTGAGCTGTAATTGAATTGAAGTGTGTTTCTGTGCCTTGTATGGTTGGATGTTAGTGTTGAAGTTTGTTTTGTCCTCGTGGAGTGCTACCAGGGAAGCGGGCCTTTGGCAGTACAGTGGTGGTCTCAGTGAGAGATGCTCCCGGAGCTCCAGGTATTTGTCCACCTGTTTGCCAGTTGGCAGCACTGTGTAGGGAAGTTTGGGTGGTGCAGCCTTGCTGGAGCAATTATGTCGCTGGGGGAGGCTTTGAGATTACAACCCTACCATTTGCAGTTACACTCGCTGCTTTGTGCTGTGGTTCAAGACTCGAGCTTTTGCTCCCTGTTTCTGCCTCTGTGCCTTTTACTTGATGCCATGCCCCCACTCTGCCTTCATGGACTCTTGACCCCCTGGAGACATAAGCCAAATAAACCCTCTCTTCCATAAGTCACCTTCGGTCACAGTGTTTTATCTCAGAAACAGAAACCTAACTCATACAAGTAGGTTTCTCAATAAGAAGATCCGTCTCTGATACGTATTATTAATATCAATATTGAACCTTACAGGATCTAGAACCACCACAGTGACCTCTAATCATGAGAAAGATTTTTCCAGATTAATTAATTGATGTGGTAAGACCCACCCTAAATATGATCCCCACCAGTCCCTGGGCCTGGACTGTGTGAAAAGGAGAAAGCAAGCTGAGTGCAAACATTCGTCTGTCCCGGCTTCCCTGTACCACGAGGCCAGATGTGTGACCCGGCTTCCCCGTACCACGAAGCCAGCTGTGTGCCAGTCCTACTGACATGGCTTTCCTTCCTTTCAATTGTGAGCCAGAAGCACACCCTTCCTTCTTTCAGGGGGTGGCAGCACTCTCTAGGCAGGGATTTAGAATTGTCTAAGGAGGAGGCAGAGAGCTGAGCCCTGGCATGCATGTACACTGATTCATTGCTCTCTGCTCTGGACTGTGGTTGCGATGTGACTAGCTGTACAAGTACCTGCCACCTTGACCTTCACGCAGTGATGGACTGGGACTGGGATTGTGAACCATTAAGCCCTTTCTCCCTTAAATTCCTTTTATTAGGGCCCAGCCTGAGGAAAGAAGTTGAGAAGAGTGCAGTAAGTGGGAGGAAGCTGAGAGCATCTTCTCTAAAGCAGGAAGGAGGTTGTGATGACCGCTCACTGCTCCTACTCAATACTTTGCTCATGGTCTGAAAAGATCAATAATGAAAAGAAATAAAAGAGCTCTAAAGAGGAAAGGAAGATGTCAAATTATCCCAATGTCAGATAGAATGACCCTAAATAATCTAAAAGGAGATTCTAAGATGTGGCTATCACTTTTATCAAAGTAGCAAATTATGAAATCAAAATGCAAGACCTTGAAGAGCCGCTCCCACTTCCTCCCCTGTCTGTCTTGGCAAGCTGATATTCAGCTTCCAGCCTGAGTTCCTCATTCTCTCTCTCTCTCTCTCTCTCTCTCTCTCTCTCTCTCTCTCAGAGGCAGCTTCTGTCTCTCCCTTCTCTCCACCTCTCTTCTTTCCCCTTCTGTTTCTGTTTCTCTCTCTCTCTTTCTCTCTCTCACTTCCCTCTCCCGTCTCTTCCCCCTTCTCCCCTTCCCTTCCGTAACCCACGAAATAATATCCAACCTCACTCTGCATGGTTTGTCTATTGTTTTGTCTCTTGCCCTCTGCGTGGCTTCCTACTCAGGTCTGGCCATCTTCGGAGACCTGCTGCATGGTCTCGTGGCATGCCCATCCTTCTGTCTCTCCTAGTAGGACTGGCTGCCTAGTTGAGGTCTCTCACCCATCATGTAGCTCCCTGCCTGGGACTCGCTGCCCCTCGTGGCCCACTGCAACCACTTGGGGAACTGTGCCATCCCTTCCCGGGACTGACTGCTCTTTGGCCTGCAGCCTGCTACTTGCTGCCACTTTGTGAACCTGCGGCATGGTCTCGGGGCCTGTGCCTGCCCCTTGAGGAACCTGCAGCATTTTTACTTTTACCATAACAATAGGATTCCTTCATTATAGCCTCAAAAAAATAAAACGACTAATAATAAACTTAAACAAGGAAGTGAAATACTTTTTTAATGGAAACTTAAAGGCACCAAAGAAAAACAGAGAAAGGGACACTAGACAGTGGAAAGCCCTCCCATGTTCATGGATTTGCTGAATCAATATTGTAAAAATGTCTGTATTATGAAAGAATGGGATGGTCGAGTTGGGGGAGGAACAGAGAGGGAGAGCAAGGAAAGAGATATCTTGATAAAGGGATCCACTATGGGGTTAGGGAGAAATCTGGCATCATGGGAATTCCTAGGAATCCACAAGGATGACCCCAACTAAGACTTCAAGCAATAGTGGAGAGGTGCCTGAACTGGCCTTCCCCTGTAATCAGATTGATGACTACCTTAATTGTCATCATAGAACCTTCATCCAGTAACTGATGGAAGCAGATTCATAGGTAGGCACTGGGCCGAGATCCCAGAGTCCAGTCGAAGAGAGGGAGGAGCAATAATATGAGCAAAGGGGTCAAGACCATAATGGGAAAACCCACAGAGATAGCTGACCCGTGCTAGTGAGAGCTCACTGACTGTGGACTGACAGCCAGGGAATCTACATAGGACTGAACTAGTGCCTCTGAATGTGGGTGAATGCTGTGTGATTTGGGCAGTTGGTGGGGACACTGACAGATCAGCATTTGTCACTAGTGTATGAACTGGCTTTTTGGAGCCTATTCCCTATGGAGGGATACCTTGCTCAG
Organism: Dicrostonyx torquatus; assembly: GCA_028555095.1. Classification (NCBI taxonomy): domain Eukaryota; kingdom Metazoa; phylum Chordata; class Mammalia; order Rodentia; family Cricetidae; genus Dicrostonyx; species Dicrostonyx torquatus. Next base: position 489,423 of record JAQHUG010000606.1, read on the forward strand.
CCTAGATTTAGGGGAAATAGCCTTGATCCTGCCTCAACTTGATATGTGAAATTTTGTTGACTCACCATGAGAAGCTTTACCCTTTCTGAGGAGTTGATAGGTGGTGGGTTGGGGAAAGGTTGGGAGAGAGGGAGGAGGGGAGAAAGGTGGAACTGGTATTGGTATGTAAAGTGAAAAAAGATTGTTTTCATATTAAAAGAATAAATTAAAAAACAAACAACAAAACAAAAATGTCTGTAGTACTAAAAGAGACCTACACATTCACTACACTCTCCATCCAAGTTCCAGTGACATCTCCTAACAGGTAGGGAAAGGAATTCCTAAACTTCATATGGAAACACAACAGACTTGAAATAAAAAAAAATGTAATTCTGAGAAGAGAGGGAATTTCTGATATCTGATCACAATACCTGATCTCAGACTGTACTACAGAGCCACAGTGGCCAAACTGCATGGTGCTGATGCAAAAGCACACGTATAGATGGATGGAATAGGACAGGAGACTCAGAAACAAACTCATATAGACACATTCCCTAATTTTCACCAAAAATTAGGGTGCTGAGAAAACTGAATATCCACCTATAGAATAATGAAACTCAATCCTCGTCTTTCTCCCTGTGTATAAATTCAAAATCAATCAAAGATTTTCATGTAAGTCAGGAAACTCAAAATTGCTAGAGAAAGAAATCTATAAATGCTTCAAAATGCAGACATAAAGAAGAGCTTTCTGAAGGATACCCAGTAACACAAGAAATAACACCACAGATTGACAGTTGTTAGTACATGAATATGAAAAGCTTCTGCACATTGATGGGAATGCTGACCAAAGTGCATAATAGGAGAGGGAGAAAATCTTTTGCCAATTATACATCAGATATGGGATTAATATGTTGGATATTTGATGCACTGCAGGAATTAAACATCAAATTTCCTCCAATCAGCCATTCAATAATTGGGCCAATGACTAAGACAGACAGTTCCCAAAATAAGAAATAGAAATGGGTAATACATCTTTGAAAAGGTACTCATCATCATCATTGGTCTCCAGGAAAATACGTATATGAGAGTCTACCTCAATCTAGTCAGAACAGCTGTACTGGAGAATTATCAATCATGTTTTAAATAAACGCTGATTGGCCAGGCAGGAAGTATAGGTGGGAAAACCAGACAGGTAGTAGAGGCGGGGCAGGAAGAACAGGAGAATTCTGGGAAGAAGGAAGCCCATTCCTCACAGTCCTCCCCAGACACCGAAGAAGCAGGATGTGACCTGCCTCACTGAAAAAGGTAGTGAGCCATGTGGCTAACACAGATAAGAATAATGGGTTGATATAAGCTACAAGAGCTAATAAGAAGCCTGAGCTAATGGGCAAATCAGTTTATAACCTAATGCAGACTCTATGTGTGATTTTTCTTTGAGGCTAAACGGCTGTGAGAACTGGGCAGGACATAAACTCCAACAAGCAAGCACTCATGTTACACAGCTGTCATCAAGAAAACAAATGACAGCAAGTGCTGGCAAGGATTTGGGAAACTGGAGCCCTTACATGCTGCTGCCGGAAATGTAAACAGGTGAAGCCAACATGGAAGTCATTGTGGAGGTTCCTCAAGAAAACTAAAGGTAGACCACATGACTCGGCTCAGAGACTTTTAGATATATACCTGAAATGCTTAATACTGGCATAGCACAGAGATACGCATACATCCATGTTCACTAACGTTCTATTCACCATTATCAAGACAAGGAATCAACCTAGATGTCCATCAGCAGATGAACAGACAAAGAAATGTAGTACACAATGCACAATGAAATTTTACTTGGACATACACACAAGTGGAATTATGACATTTGAAGGGAAATACATGCAACTGAAAATCCTAATGTCAACCAAAATAAGCCAGACTCAGACAAATGCTATGTTTCCTTTCATATGTGAATTCTGCATTTAAATACATAGCCATCTATGTCGAGGGGATCATGAATGTGGTTGGGGGACCATGCAAGAGGAGGAAGAGACTTTAAGAGAGGATAAATGGAGGGAGGATGAAGTAATGGACTGTATGTGCCATGAAATCAAAAGGTGCTGTCTATTTGGGGATAGCACGGGGAAGTGGGGGGAGGTAAAGGATAGTGGCAGAGGGGGATTAATAAGAACAAAATATAATGACATAAATGTGTGAAAAAGCCACAATATACCCCATCACTTTGTGTGCTGGCTTACAAATAAATTTATAAGAACTAATGAGTTTAATTGGGGTTGTTACTCACTAGAGCATAGGCAACTTTCAGGAAGCTATGCCATACTCTGAGGGACTCTCCCCACCTACTACTATCAATTAATCCTCTTATACATTCTTGGAGAGAGGACTTATGACCCAATTGGTCTTTTCTCACTCCACAAGCGAATTTTCGTGGGCTTGATCTTGTGAGAATCTCCTGCAGATAATCATAGCTCTTCTAACTTCAAGACAGCACTGGCGGTATCATTCCTGTAGGATGTAATTCCACACTAATTTTCTATGAAAGCCAGTTAAGCAAAGACACTGCAGTGCTCCATGTCTCCTTGCTTCTTTCTGGTCCATCTGAGAACCCTGCTAACAAGAAACCCCTTTTTGAGGGAACAGGATAGTCAAGAGGAAGAACAGAGACAGTGAGCAAGGAAAGATATTTTGATTGAGGGAGCCATAATGGAGTTAGCAAGAAATCTGGCACTAGAGAAATTCCCAGAAATCCACAAGGATGACCCCACCTAGGACCCTAAACAATAGAGGAGAGGGTGCCTGAACTGGCCTTGCCCTGTAGTCATACTAATGAATATCTTAAATATCACATAGAACCTTCATCCAGCAACTGATGGAAGCAAAGAGACCCGCAGTGAAGCACTGGACTGAGCTCCCAAAGTCCAGCTGAAGAGTGGGAGGAGTGAGAATATGAGTAAAGAGGTCAAGACCATGATGGGGACACCTACTGACACAGCTTACCTGAGCTGATGGGAGCTCACAACTCTGGCTGGATAGGGAAGAACCAGCATAGGACCAAACTAGCCCCTCTGAATGTGGGTGACAGTTGTATGGTTGGGGCAGACTGTGGGGCCACTGGCAGTGGGACCAGGATTTTTCCCTACTGCTTGTACTGGCTTTTTGGATCCCATTCTCTTTGGAGGGATACCTTGTTCAGTCTAGATATAGTAGGGAGGGCCTTGGACCTTCCCCAAAGCAATGTGCCCTACTCTCTCTGGGGAGTGGATGCCGGGTGGGGAGGGGGGAAGGTGGAAAGAATGGGAGAAGGGGAGGAGTGGAAACTGGGATTGATATGTAAAATGAAAAAAGAGTTTTTTAAATAAAATAAAAATAGAAAAAAGAAGCCCCTTAATCTTAGACAAGGATCATAAACCAAAATAAATGTTTATACCTTATCCAGTTTGTTTGTGATTCCATATTATTAGAAACAGTGAACAGACAAAGACAACATGTATTTTGATGGTCATAGAAACATTATTCATGTTAAGCCCAAAGTGGAAATGAAATATATACCAGTTGGTGAGGGGATAAAGGAAAGGTGGCATATCAGTATTGAAGAATATTACTGAATGATGGACATAGAAACTGCTGATGCTGACACTATAACATGTATGGACTTTATAAACTTAAAATTGTGATCATTTATTAATTTTTTGTATTGGAAATGTTGTATATTCTGAAGCATGTATGTTGATATTATTGGACAATTTCCACTCTATGGGTCTTGGGGACCAAAAGCAAGGGCCTTACCTATTGAGTCATTTTAATGGTCCAACGCCTTCTTCCTAAGTATCAAGAGACTGCTTACTATGTGTGTCACTTTAAAGAAAATGCTCACAAAGGGCATTATACAAAATCAGGATATAGATTATGGATTGCCTGGACCTGGAGGTAACCACTGTCTGCCACATTATTTTTGAGTGATAGAAGTGTTATAAATAGTGATTCTGGTGACAGTTACACAGCTGTGTAAATTTACAAGTACTGTACATATAGTTTCATAATTATGCCTCACTAAAGCCATTTTTAAATGTAAATGGACATGTGAAAGTCATGGAGGAAAGGGTATATAATTCTTTTTGCCACCATCCCCTAACAGTAAGGAATACTCTCTTTCCTTGTTATGAGTCCTGCTTGCTTTTTCTGCTTCATTGTCTCCTATTTCACATGTCATGCTCTAGTGAGATAGAGTCACTGTACACATATGAACAGAAAGCATGCTGGTGAATTTCCACAGTGTGTGTGTGTTTGTTTGTTTGTGTGTGTGTGTATTCTTGTTTGCATATGCACATGCATCAGGAACAGGTACGCTATATAAATGCAACTATCATCTTGTAATTCCAATATCTATAGATAGATTCCTATTATCAATCTTGTGCACTAAATTTTATGTAATTTTCTCTTCATGAATCTCAAATACCTGTCTTTGATCTCCCTGGAAACCAACCTCAGCTCTCAACTTCAACCTCTTTTCCCAGGAAGAAATCAGAGTGGGGAGGGCTATTGTCTCACTCTACAGCCTTCTAACTGAGCTAGTGACCCATTGGGGTTGAGAAGCAGAGTGGTTTCCATGACAACAGTATTCAGCTGCCTTCCCACCTGTTAAGTCCTTTGTCTCTGCCTGCCTGGCTAACAAGTGGGAAAAGGGACAATGTAGAATGAAAAGACTGAATCCTGGAGATTGCTTTAAATATGGCTGTAGAAAAAAATATCTCAGACATAGCTATCCAAAGAGAAAGCACATTATCATTAAAAAGAAAAAACTGACAGCAAAAACTAAGGCCATGGAAGCTGTGTTGGTTAGTTTTTGTCAGCTTGACACAAAACAGATTTATCTGGGAAGAAGGAAACTCAGTTGAGGACTTGCCTCTATCATATTGTCCTATAGCAGTGGTTCTCAACCTTCCTAATGTGACCCCTTAATACAGTTCCTCATGTTGTGGTGACCCCAAACCATAACATTATTTTTATTACTACTTCAAATTGTAATTTTGCTACTGTTATGAATCATAATGTAAATATCTGACATGCAGGATGCAACCCCCACGAAAGGGTAGTTTGACTCCAAAGGGGTTGTGAGCCACATGTTGAGAATCACTGTCCTATGGGCATGTCTGTGAGACATTTGCTTGGTTATGATTGGTGTGGGAGGACCCAGCCCACTGTCAGTGGTGCCACCTCTGAGTAGGTGGTCCTGAGTGATAATAGAAGAAAGTAACCTTAAAACTCCATGAGGAGCAAGGCATTAAGTAGCATTCCTCCATAGTTTCTGCTTTAGTTCCTATCTCCAGGCTCCTTCATTTCTTGAGTTCCTTTCTTGGTATCCCTCAATGATGGACTGTGATTGGGATATTGTGGTGGTTTGAATAGGAATGACCCCCGTAGACTCATGTGTTTGAATGCTTGGCCATAGGAAATGGTACTATTAGGAGGTGTGTCCTTGTTGGAGTAGGCATGATTTTGTTACAGGAAGTGTGTCACTGGGGACAGGCTTTGAGGTCTCAAATGTTCACTCAAGCCAGGCCTAGTGTGGCTCACTTTTTTTTCTGCTGCCTGAAGATCCATCTCAGCTACTTCTCCAGCACCATGTCTGCCTGCATGGAGCCATGCTTCTTGCCATGACAATAATGAACTAAAACTTTAAATTGTAAGCTAGCACCAATTAAATGTTTTCCTTTACAAGGGTTGCCATGGTCATGGTGTCTCTTCACAGCAATAAGACAGACGTGTACACCAAATAAACCCTTTCCTCCACAAGATGCTTCTGATCAGAGTATGCTATTTCAGCAAGATACAAACTAATCAAGGAAATACAGCACAGGAAACGAATACAAAGTCCAAAATTGCATTTGAAAACAAGACAGATAAAATGGAGTGTATGCTTGTGTTTCTTAAACTCAGATGTGCATAACCTCAGGTCTCCCTCCCATAAACTAGTTTTAGGAACTCTGTCCATAGAGATCATGATTTGGTCAGTCTGAATGTTACCTCACATGCCACTTAAGAAAGCCTGGACTGCAGCAGTAGAAATTGATCTGTGTTTATAAACAAAACCCACAAATCAGACATGTGAAGCCCATCTTTAAAAAGGAAAGATTTCGTTCATTCACTGATATGCTGGGCAGACTTCTTAGGAAAACAAAGAAGGAAAATGCTTTGAACTAAGTGTATGTTTTCAAAACTACACTGTCCTTGCTACTCTCTACATTGCTGAAATCATGATTTTGATGTTAAAACCCTACATTTGTGAATAAAACATATGGCTTTGCATTTCTCGGTACCTTGTTTTCAAGGTTAGCAAAACAGTGAGCAGATACCTTTATGAAACCTAGAGCAATAATTTTCTGAAAATTGAAAAAGGCTCAGATTTGTTTCCATTGCTGTGTAGGGATCAGTTGGGTAGGCATATTTAATATGTATGTTGAGTTGTATTTTGATCCTATGGCAATATGTTGCCAAACTCATCTATGTGCTTTGATAGAATGGCAGATAGTACTAGAAACTTATAAAGAAAATTAAAATGCTGATATCCTTTGTTTTACACATACCCCAGAATTTCTCTTCTGAATGGTCATCTCTGTTTTTCCAAATAACTGGGTTTACAATATGTTGTTAAAATTACCTGTAAAGAGTTTTTATTTGTTTATATAATTTAAAAAATGGTGCCAGGCACTAAACCTAAGGCCTTCCATAAGATTTACCACTGAGCCCCAGCCTCAGCCCTATCTGTTGAGTTCTTATTGCAACTGAGAATTCCAATCACTCAGATATATTATTACAGGCCACAGGTCTTCTGTGTGGGTTTCATGCTGGGGACTACCCGAACATCTGCTTAGGATGTAGTCAGAGAATCTCAGACAAGAATGAAACCCTCCCAGGAAACCCTGCTGTATCTATGTCATCATAGAGTTCACGGATGGCTTTTTCCAGAGCATTCTAGGGAAACAGTATAATCAATGACAAATAGAGAATTCAAGATAAAATGGCAGGCTGGAGACTGCTTCTATGTGAGCTGGTAAAGGAGAGAACTAGTGTAAGAATAAATACGCCTTTTTGAGATTTATATAGCTTTATTTAATGTCCTGGAAAATTATACATAGGCAATATGTTTAAACACTCATTCCAACAAAGGTCTATAGAAAATTAAACATCACTCATCCCTTAGGAAGGCACAGAGATTTAAAAAGCATTTCTTCCCCATGCCATTTACATACCCATTTCTTCCCATTTCCATTACCAACTCTTTCTCATTCTTAACCATTGAGCTTAGGAATTGTTTTCTGCTGTCTCATCATCCCAAACTCCCACAGCGTCTACTCTCCCATGCTTCTACCAGAGCAGGTGCTATATGCAATTGAACAGATTTGTGCAAATATAATCCATCATCTCCAAAATAGAACCTCCACAAAATCAGAAAACAAAATCATCTTTCCCCATGAGTTTCTAAAATATATTTCTTACATCGAATTCTATAAGAGTTCTTTTTGAATTTCTGATGAAATTAGCAAGGTGCATGAGTATTATGGATTACCTAATAGTATATGCAAATACCTGCCTCCCAATTACAGTAAACAAGGAAGGATGACCCATATGATCTCTAAGAGTAAGTACACTTTTTATCAGAGAGAAATAATAGGAGGAGCTTTATAAATCCACAAAGGAAGTAAAAGGGAACAGGAGTGGTGGCACACACCTTTAATCCTAGCACTCGGGAGGCAGAGGCAGGCAGATCTTTGTGAGTTCGAGACCAGCCTGGTCTACAAGAGCTAGTTCCAGAGCAGGCTCCAAAGCCATAGAGAAACCCTGTCTCAAAAAAAAAAAACAAAAAAAAAAGGGAACAGGAGAAGAGCATAAAAATATGGTATGACCCAGGGAAATAAGCAGGTAGAGAGAGGGGAAAGAGCAGCCGCTTACAAAAGACAGACAGAATCTAGGCAGCCCTACCCTCAGGAGAAGCCTACAATCCTCACAAGCCTCAAGTATACCAGCAGATACTTTTAAGAGTGGGTCATCTGGGGGCTGAAGAGATGGCTCAGAGGTTAAGGACGCTGACTGTTCTTCCAGAGGTCCTGAGTTCAATTCCCAGCAACCACATGGTGGCTCACAACCATCTACAATGATATCTGGTGCCTCTTCTGGCATGCAGTGATACATGGAGGCAGAACACTGTATTGTATACATAATAAATAAAATATTTTAAAATAAAAAAAAAGAGTGGGTCATCTGGCAGATGGGTGAGTGGTGGAAAGAAATACCATTTTGTCATTCTATATGACTTTGAGGGCAGTGGCCAGGAACCATATTAAGGGAGAGCCTATTGTTGAAAACTGAGCTACTCCCAAGTAGGGATGGATGCTGAGATGGGGGATCATCTAAAAGTGAGGGAGCCTCAAGTTGGCATGGACAGACCCTGGGTGAGGGGAATCTCAGAGAGCCAGTTATGAAGAGCGGGAAGACTAAATTCCACGAACCCTTTAAAGGGTGCCAGTAGCAGGCTCAAGGTGAGAGTGCATGAGGAGAGACAGCCCTGCCTTTGGTGGCTTGGAGAACAGATCTCATCAACTGCAAATAATTCTGAAGTTTGAAAGCTCTGAGCCTGAGGCTGTAGAGTGGATCAAAATCTGGAGCCACCCACCTGCCCATCATTGCTGTTGGACCAGAAAACTCTGAAGTTCAAGTGAGGTACATGGTGCCCACAGCTGCATCCCTCACATCAGCAGAGTGATTTGATACTGAAGAGATCTGGGAAGAGCAAGGACAGGTTCTTGGCCTGAGCCGATCTCAGTGCTTTGTTTGCTTCCCACACTCCAAATGCACTTGGGAACCATCCTCCAGCTAAAACACTAGATACTCCAGGGAGTCTCAGTCTGGGAGTCTCAGGGGGCTGAGAGGATCTTCCCAGTCTGCAGAATGAAAAGCTAAATGTGGGTTTTTTTTATTTAAAAGATTTTCTTCACATTACATTCCAACCACAGTTCCCCCTCCCTCCTTTCCTGCTCCCTCCTACCTTACCCCCACTCAAATCCCTCATCCACTCCTCAGAAAGGGTAAGGCCTTCTATGGAAAGTCAACAAAAAAGAGTCTGGCATGTCAAGTTGAGGCAATACAAAGCCCTTCACCCCTGTATCTAGCCTGAGCATGGTATCCCTCTAAAAAGCCAGTTTATGCACTAGATAATTCCTGGTTTCATTGCCAGTGAGTCCCACAGACTTCCTAAGTCACAGAACTGTCACCCACATTCAGAGGACCTAGTTTGGTCTTCTGCAGGTTTCCCAGCTATCAGTGCAAGTGAGCTCCCACTATCTCAGGTCAGCTGTTTCTGTGGGCATCCCCATTATGATCTTGACCCCTTTGCTCATATTATCACTCCTCCTTCGACTCGACTGGACTCTGGGAGCTCAGCCCAGTGCCTACCTATGAATCTGCTTCCATCAGTTACTGAATGAAGGTTCTATGATGACAATTAAGGCAATCACCGATCTGATTACAGGGGAAGGCCAGTTCAGGCATCCTCTCCACTATTGCTTGGAGTCTTAGCTGGGGTCATCCTTAAGGATTCCTGGGAATTTCCCTAGCACCAAGGTTTCTCCCTATCTCCATAATGTCTCCCTCTATCAATATCTCTCTCCTTGCTCTCCCTCTCTGTCCCTCCCCCAACTCAACCATCCCATTCTCTCATATTTCCCTCCCACTTCCCCTTCACTTGTCCGAATTACTCAGAAGCTCTCATCTATTTTCCCTTCCCAGGGACATCCATGCATGTTTCTTTCCTTGTTACCTAGCCTTTCAGGGGTTGTGGATTGTAGCCTAGTTATCCTTTTATTTATGTCTAATATTCAATTATGAGTAAGTACATACTGTGTTTGTCTTTCTGAGTCTGGGTTATATCACTCAAGTTTTTTTTCTAGTTTCATCCATTTTCCTGCAAATTTAAAGATGCCCTTATTATTATTTTTTAACCACTGACTAATACTCCACTGTGTAAATGTACCATACTTTATCCATTCATCGATTGAGGGGCATCTAGGTTGTTTCTAGGTTCTGGTTATTACTAATAATGATGAAAAAGTTGAATGTGCATAACAGAGCAGATCCTTACTATGTAAGGGAGGGAAGGAAGATGGTGGACATTAGATACTCATGCAATGCACACTCCACAAAAGCATAAACCACAGGGAAGACATGACTATGCAAGTTTTACTGACTATCTCCAATTCCCAGGATAACTGTAAGTATCCAGTGTTCAAAGACACAGAAGAAGCTGCTCATCTTTTCTTTTCCCCCACATGATTCCCTTGTTCCCCTTAACCCCTCCACTGTATATTATAAGTTTTTCAGGCTTTCATTTATTTCCCCTCACATAGTTTATGTGCTTTTTCCATTTGCTTATGCAATATCTGAGTTTGCTTCAGTTTTGATTGAGGAATTGCCAAGATTAGATTGGCCTGTGACCACATAAAAAAGAAACCGTCTTGGCTGATGATTGAGGTGGAAGGGCCCAGTCCACTGTGGGTGGTACCATCTCTAGGCAGGTGGCCCTGGGCATATAAGAAAGCTAACTGAGTTAAGTGAGAAAACAAACCAATAAGCAGTGTTCCTCCATAGCTTCTATTTCAGTTCCTTCCCTGACTCACCTCAATGGTGCACCGTGACTTGAGCTGAAATAAAGCCTCCCCACCCCTAAGTTGCTTTTGGTCAGTGTTTCATCATGGCAACAATGAAACTAGAATGTGCACTTTTTCTATGGTGGGGGAGCAATATTTTTTTCTTTTCTTCTATTTTGCTTCTTATATTTCCTGGGAGTATTTTGACTTGACTGTGTTGGGTAATAGCCTCAGATCATAAGGAATTGAGTCAGGCTGTACTGGGCAATGTCTTCTAGCCATAAAGAATTGTTTGGACCCAGCCTGACTGTTCTGATCAGCCTGTAGAAACATTATGTCTAGCTATAGAAAACAAGCCACCCTGCTTCTTATCAAACCACAAAAGAATAGATGCAGCTTCTTGCGCGCGCACACACACACACATCGCTCAGGCCCTCTAAATGTGCTCAACCTTCATCCCTCAGAAAATTTGGAAAGGAAGTGTGCCAGACGCCATGATCCTCCGGCCCAAGATGGATGCAGGTTAGAATCTTCCGATAAGTCACCACCTCGTGGTGACACACAGACTTTTATAATAGGTTAGTTTAAAATGTAAGAGTTAGCCAAGAATAGGCTAGTGATAATGGGCCAGGCAGTGTGTTAAATGAATCCAGTTTGTGTGTAATCATTTCGGGCATAAACTAGCGGCCGCGGCTGGGAGCCAGGCACTGGAAACAAACGGCCGCGCTCCTCTCAGGTGCTGGGAACACAACCTGCACCTCTTACTACATGGATCAAAGTCTTGGAGGTTCCAGGAACCTCTCACAATTAACTAACATTGAGAACTCCTCTAGTTTTATGAATGTGGGGACACCCCCCAACTCTTAGGCTTATTTTCATTTTTTTCTTAAACCTGGGGATGCCTTAGGCAGTAGGATATGACTTTCTGCCTGTCCTGCCTGTCATTTAAAATTCAAACCAAGTTTTTAAAAAGGGCTTTTAAAAGCTCCGGTTTAGTGAGCTCCAAACCACCATTTAGTTACCTACTCAAATCTGGCCACAGTGCTCTTTCAATGATGGCCACTGCTGGCCCCAATTCAAAAATTTTAATTTTCACATTCTTACACACCTACTCAAACTACATGGCAAAGGGTTTGTGGACTATCCACCATGTGACCCTCCCCCCAGATCATTTTAACCCTTCTCATTCCTATCAGTTACCTCACAGAGTCTAAACTTGGAAGGAAACTGGAAGTAAAATCTACACTAGGCCCTTAATGCCTGTTCTTTCTACTGGGTCTCCAAGACTGCTTATCCTAACTGAGATAGGATGAATTTTTTTTTTGTTCTTGGGACTTATTTGCCTTATGTCTTTGGTCTGCCTTTGTTTCTGCCCCACCAAGCTTGGGTACTCTTGCTTTTGTTTCTACTTTTCAGTTAAGTCTTTTCAGGCTGTCTGCCCCTTTCTGTAGTTACACACAAACTGGTTATGTAGATCATTTGCTTCAGTCTTATAGAAATTTAAATATCTTTGGGTATGCATAATATTGAAAAATTGTCACAGGCTATTTTATTTCACTGAAAATCTAGCTCTGGGGGTAGAATTTAGTCTACTTGCTTCAGCCGAAAACACATTTATTGCCACTTCCTCCAGAGCTTCTGGCCTGGGTCAGGCTGGCCTCCTGACACTGACAGAGAGAAAGAGAACAATAGAACATCCCAGGAAAAAGACATTATGTGCTTTAAAACAGCTAAAAGGTTAACTATTTCTAATACAGAATATTATTGTTTATCTCATGGTACAAAGGTGTCTGTAATAAAGCCAGCTAACAAAACACTCATGCATGGAAAGGATAAAAGAAACCATCTGTCTAAAATCTCTCAATCTCCAGCATCATAGGATTTTTTTTTTGGTTTTTTTTTTGGGGTTTTTTGTTTTGTTTTGTTTTGATTTGATTTTTTTTGTTTTTGTTTTCTCGAGACAGGGTTTCTCTGTAGCTTTGGAGCCTGTCCTGGAACTAGCTCTTGTAGACCAGGCTGGCCTTGAACTCACAGAGATCCGCCTGCCTCTGCCTCCCGAGTGCTGGGATTAAAGGCGTGCGCCACCACCGCCCGGCCCAGCATCATAGTTTTAACTAGGATCCTTCAACTAAATTCTGTTAGATAATGTAAACATAAATTTAACGATACTATGATTTTAAAATTCTACATGATGAATAACTTATAGAGGTTGTCTTATGTTTTTATAAGGTTTACCAGAATACTTACAAGGCCAATTAGCTTAACAATCTGTACATATGTAATAGTAATTCACAGTGCTCTTCTATGTGTAATGTAGATTCTACCTCCTCTTATTAAGGTGGAACTATACAATAGCTTCTAAGATGAGCAGCTGTCATCTTCAGAACTCCAGCTGTGCCTGTTTGAAATAATTACAGTTAAACTAGTTCACCATTAATATTCCTTCAAATAGGGAGGATATGGACAAGGTTACTGGACTTTCTCTTGAGTATCCAGTCACATCTCCAAGCTGGCTTTAATGCAATTAGGATCTTAATTATAAGAGAACTCAAGGTTTTCTAGGTGTACTGGATATAAACTAAAAAGGAGGAAGTCCACCTATGAAGCTCTGAAAAAACTGTTACATATATTAAGGGACCCAAATATTGCCTAACACATCCCCTTAGAAAAATTTCTTAAAGCAAATGATCAATTTATTTGTTACTGTTAAATCTCATGTTATTTACATTTTTTAATCAAGAGAGATTCACATCTAAAAGTTAAAATGTCGAAACTGTCTAGATCCCTGTGTACTCTCTCCCCCACACACTTCTTGATTCTTGTTTAGGAAAATGTTCCCCCATTCAGGATCACAGATATCTTTGAAGCTCTTGCTTAAATGTAAACTTTCTTTATTTCAAGATCTATAGGCGATTCGGGCGCAGGGCCCTGCCCGGGTACTGGA
>JAQHUG010000606.1:509398-524059 GCA_028555095.1 Dicrostonyx torquatus
GTATCCTGCCCCATCTTAAAGAAGCAGGGGGAGGGTGGTGGGGTAGTGGGGGAGCGGGAGGGCCGGGAACAAGGGGAGTAAATGTAAATTCTTCTTTTAACAATAATAAAAAAAAGGAAAAAAAAGATCTCTAGGCCTATTATGAGGGCAGTTTAAAAAGGTTTTAAAATTCCAATAAAAAGTTAAGTTAAAACCCGCAACAAAAAAGGTTAATAGTTAAAAATCCATGTACAGGTAATCTTAATTTGCTACAGTATGCCATGTATAAACTTCTATGGTTATAATGGTCTATTCATGCTAACAAAATCTGACTTAAAGATGTTTGTATAATCACTATGTCTTTGCTAACTTTGCTAAGATTTAGCTATTTGGAGAAACTAAGTAACAAAAAAAAAACCCCTGTGATATTTTTGTGAAAGTACATTATAAAAGGATCAGAAAAATGAGGTTCCCAGTCTCTCTATGGACAGTATCTATAGTATAAAGTTTATTTTATTAGTAAAAGAGTTTCAATCCAAAATTTCTAAAGAACAGCCCAAATAAATACTGTTAAATATCTTAGCACAAATAAAATTATAAAGTCCTAATCTTATGAAAGCTGCTAACTTACTGTAAACTGATTTATTTTTGTTTGTTTGCTTGTTTGTTTTTCAAGACAGGGCTTCATTTTGTAACAGCCCTAGCTGTCCTAGAACTCACTCTGTAGACCAGACTGGCCTCCAACTCACAGAGATCTGCCTGCCTCCACCTCCCAAGTGCTAGGGATTAAACCACCATGTTGAACATAAATTGTTAATGACCAGTCACCTTATAAATAATCAAATTCTTTGATGTCCTCAAAATTGTGTTTGTACCTCTCATTATATAATATATAATTAAATAATATATTTATGTACATGTTATCAAAGTTAAGGCTAAAGCAAGTAACTCTAAAGTTTAAAATAAGCCTAAAGCAAGTAACTCAAAAAAAAGTTTAAAATAAGCTTAAAGTTTATTTAACACACAATAATATTCAAAATTAGGTATATAAATGTCGGGGGCCAGCCTGGACAAGATTACCTTTGTTCCAGAGTGGAGGCATGGGAATCTAGAATTATAGTAAGGAATACCAAGATGCAAACAAAAATAATAAAACGCAGAAACCATAGGATAGTATAGGAGGGGATTTCAGTGAATACTGAAAATTCATCTGTGTTTAATTTCCAAGAGCTTAATATATCCCTGATTTCAAAAGGTAAGAGTAGAACAAAAGGACTGCATTAACATACAAATTGAAAGTCATGGGGTATGTTCACTGTTCACACCCTTGACTCTTGCCCTAGACCAAACACTCTGTAGGCAAACCACTCCCTGGGTGGAATTCCAAGTTATTTCCATAAGGGGAACAAGAACTTAGTTGGTTCCTTAGACTTTTGTTTTAGGTAGGAACCAACTACTTCCCTATTTCAGGAGCACTGGGTCTGGCAACAAGCCGCACCTGTTTATGGTAGCCTTGAGAGAACAGAACTCTGAGTTACCACTAGGTGGGACCTTTGTTTGAGTTAGAAGCACAATAATCTTGAACTAAAAACAAGTCTCAAAACCTTTGGTTTCTTTGGGCCTCCACATATAAAATGCTTATAAAAATCAAATACTTGAGTAAAATGAGTTAAATTTGCAATACCTTTACAGGGTCAGACATTCCTAGATTCAAGTGGTACCCTTTGCCTTGGATAAGATACAATCCCACCAGAATAAATTACATGGTAACCTCATTACAGGACAATGATGTATGAAAAATAAGACCTTCCAAAAGTCTGCTGCTTCTGCCTCCAGTTGTGTGGCCCTTACCAGCTCTGACTGTGTAGACCAAATTAAAAAAACAAAAAACAAAAAACAAAACCCCTCCTTCTATATGGAAGATGAATTACTCCTCGTGTCTAATGTGATGGGAGGATGGGTTCTTTGGCCCAGTTGAGGATCTTAGAGTCTACATCTACATCCTAAATGTCTAAACAGCAGAGAGGACTTACAATTAGCAATTACTCTACCTTCAAACTCTCCCAAACCAACAAATGAGGACACTGGGAACAGGGGAACCTTGTACCTAAGCCTACTATCCAACTGGTATGGGATGTGCGCACTAGTTCAACCAGCCATCCTCTCTACTCTGGCTTTCAGTTCTTCATTTTAACAAAAGTTAATTCCAGGGTCCACACCCTAACCACCTATTTTCCATGATCAAAGGAGGCTGTCTGATACTGTAATGGAAAAATTAAAAATGCTGTAGAATCCCCAGGGGCAGCAGGCAGCAGAAACGCTGTAGGTCCCCAAGCAGTGGTAGCGGGCCATGTGGTGGCAGGCAGGGGGCCCTGAGAGTAACCAGTCCCAGGCAGAGACGGCTGCTGGTTCCCAAGCAGTGGCTGGTCCCAGGCAGGGAGACACATGGAGGGCAGGCAAGAGACAGAGACATGGATAGGCACGCCATGCAGAATGAGGTTGGATATTATTTCAGGGGGTTATGGAAGGGGAAGAGAGAAGTGGAGAAGATCAGAGAGAGAGAGAGAGAGAGAGAGAGAGAAGGGAGAGAGACAGAAGCAGGGGAAGGGGAGAAGTGTGGAGAGAGGTAGAAGCTGCCTCTCTGAGAGGAAGACAAGGAAGCCTGAAAAGAGAGACTCAGGCTGGGAAGCTGAAGATCTGCTTGTCTCAGCGGATTGGGGAGGGAGTGGGTGTGGCTTGTCTCTTAAAGAGACAGATCATTACAGATACTGTCATCAAACTCACAGTTAGGGGAATTATTCAGACCACCCAAGTGGGGGTCTTTGGAAACTTCTCTAGACAATCCTATAAAAATTACTCAATAGGATTCTGCTTCTGTTTTAAATTTCCTGTTAGATTCTGAGTTTCACTGACTACTTTTTACAAACTTTCCAGGGTTTGTACCTTATACGAGAGTCTGATGTAACAAACAGATAATTTCAGTTACCTCATCCTTCTACAGAGTTTTACCTTACTAAATGAAACTTACATTCATTGTTATTTCTTAATATTTCCTACAGGTTGTACAGTTATTACTTCATGACTTTTGTTCGACACTTTTGCCATTTGTTATGTTTTATTGTGGCCCCTTGCATGGACCTCTTCTGAGGCACTCCAACTGCTGCCCTTTCTATATTGCTTCTTTGCCAGCTTGAGGAAAAGTCTGTGTCCCAAACCCCTAAAAGCAGTTTAGGTGACCTCTGAAGAGGAGATCCAACTGCATCCAACTCATCCCTTTTTTTGCCACCCTGAATATTGTCTTCTGGACTTTGAACTAAAACATCCTGACTAAAGCCCTTTCTACAGCAATTAACCTCTCTGTCTCACCAGTTTTCAAAAGTTTTAGAGAAATTTCCAATGTGTTAACATTGGGTTCTATGGTGTACACACACACACACACACACACACAGGATTTGATAGATTCATAGGCTATGGTACAACTCATATAACAATGGTAGACTATGAACTGAAAGTCCAAGAATCCAGAAGTCACTCAGTCCACAAGGCTGGATGTCTCAGCTGGTCGTCAGTATATCCTGAATCCCAAAGAAGTAGGTTCGTTCTAATGCCAGGGAAGGAATGGACTTGCTAGCAAGGAGAGAGCAAGCAAGCAAAGAGCAAAAGCTTCCTTTCTCGCGTTCTTATATAGGCTGCCAGCAGAAGGTGTGACTCATATTAGAGGTGTGTTTTCCTGCCTCAAGATCTGGACTAGAAGTAGATTCATCCACTTCAAACCAAGTTAAAAAAAAATCTCTCACAGGTATGCCCTCCATTTCAGGATTATAGTTCATTCCAGATGTAGTGAAGTTGACAACCAAGAATAGCCATCACAACATCCTTCAGGACCAGCTGGATTCTTTGATTGTTGCAGTACTCCATGACTAGATATAATGAGAGCTGAGATGGGATTTGTGCCCTCCTTCATGAAGGATGCTGCTTCTACACCAGCCAACCCTAACGGGTTTGAGATGAAGCTCGAAGACACGGGGACCAGACAAAAACTCCATCGTAAGCCTCCTCCTGTGTGTGGGCTTTCAGTTCACTTCCACTCTGGCTTCTCTCCTGATCACTCCTTTCCTCCTTATTATCCCCATACTCACACTTTCCCCTATCTTTTAAATGTTTTAATTATTTAGCTTCCATCTATATCCAAGCATAAGGTTCAATGTAAGCCCTCCCCAATGGCTCTCACACTACAACAATCACTAGCACAATAGCAATAGGGCTCCAACAGATACAACACAGTCAATTGACCAGATTAAGGGAGAGATGACCTTGGTACAATAAAGCAGAATCACCCTACATAATCAAAGGATTCTCTGGCTGCAGTGGCTCTCCATAACCTTTCATGGTTTAGACGTAACATCTGCTGAAAAGGTGTCTATGCCTTGCTAGGGTAAGAATGCTCTTTTTATGTGGACCAGTCTGGCCTAGTATGGGAAAATGCTAAATAATTATTAGAAAGAATTAAAAACAGAGAAAGAATGGACAATACTTCCTGGAAGGATAACTGACTGATTGGGGACCACAGATTGCCTCCCATGGCAGGTCTAACCATTGCGATTGTACTAACTTTACCATTCACTCCCTGCCTTTTCAAAAGCTGTTTCCCACTCCAACAAAAGCTACAAGCTTTCACCTCCCAGAGAATCACTGAATTCTATATGGGCTAAAACTACCAGCCCCTGTATAAGCAGAAAGGGGCCTCAGCATGCCTCTTCCACTGTTGACACTGCCACCCTTCTCCAACAAGAAGAAGCCTACCCAAAACTATAACACCTACCCCCACCCCACCCCCGTCCCTCTTTCTTTTTACCTGTCCAAAGTTGGAATGTGTTGGATAATAGCCCCAGGTCATGAGGATGAGTCAGGTTGTATTGGGCTAAAGCTCCTAAAAATAAAGAATTGTTTGCCCCAGCCTGTCCATTCTGTTCCACATGTTAAAACAGTGTGCCTGGGTATTGAAAACTACCCACCCTGCTTTCAACCAAACAACAAAAGAGGGGCTGTAACTTCCTAGTGTATGTGTGTGTGTGTGTGTCCCTCAGCCCCTCTAAATGTGCTTAACCTTCTTTCTGAAGAATGTATATGCATGCACACACACACACACACACACACACACACACACACACAGAGAGAGAGAGAGAGAGAGAGAGAGAGAGAGAGAGAGAGAGAGAGAGAGAGAAAGAACCTACTTAATCCACTTAGCATTGCTAGCACATGCATATGTCCAGGACTGACCACTTGGGATTGGCCAATTATATAAATGGACGCTCATCCCTGGAGGCAACTGATTTACCCTCTCTCAGCAGTCATTGACCTCCTGTAGCTTTTCATCTAAACATGGGACCATGTGGAATAGCCCTTGTCCACATTGGCATGTCAGCTGGTGGTGTTAATATGCTGCTAGTCTTGTTCAGGAAACTTAACTGTTGAAATTTCATGAATGCATTTTCCCTTTCAGGCCTAGGGGACATATTTTGTTAAGATTCAGACATTATGCTGGCCTGCCCTGTAACCTGGCAGGATGTGCCCAGGCTGTACCCTGGCCAGTCCAGAGTCCTAGTTTGTGCACAGTTGCAAAGGTCCCTTTAAAAGACAAGCTCTTCCCACTCTTAATCTCTCTTTCCCCCATCATTCTTCTGAAAAGGCAGATCCGTGTCTTTCCATCTTCTCCCCCTTTCTCTCCCTCCCTCTCTGTCTCTCTGTCTTTCTATGTCTCCTGTTTTATCTTCCTGTCCCATTTCTTTTATCTCAAATAAACTCCACACTCAAGCTCTCTCTGTATGGCATATTCTGTCACCCACCATGGTCCTCACTAGCACTGCTTTACAACATATCTAGGAGACTATCAACCAATGTACTGGGTCTAAGCCTTGTGTTGAAGATATATTTCTCATGGTTGAACAGCCCACTTTTTTATCCTTTGCATTTTGATGTGTATTTCTATAATAGTTTCCATCTGTTGCAAAAAGAAACTGTTTTGAGTAGGGGTGTGGTGGTTTAAAAGAAAATGGCCCCCAAAAGGACTGGCACTATTAAGAGCTGTGGTTTTATTAGAGTGGGTATGGACTTATTGAAGGAAGTTTGTCATTGTGGAGGTGGCCTTTAAGGTCTCATATATGTTTAAGATACCATCCAGTGCCTCAGATCACTTCCTGTTGCTTACAAGATATAAGACTCTCAGCTACTTCTCCAGCACCATGTCTGCCTGCATGCTGCCATGTTCCACCATAATAATAATGAACTGACCCTCTGAAATGCAAGTGAGCCACCCCAGTTAAATGTTTTCCTTTAGAAGGATTGCTGTGGTCATGGTGTTTCTTCACAGAAAGAGAAACCCTAACTAAGACAGAAGTTGATACCAGGGCCTGGGGTATTGCTGTGATGGGCCTCAACATGCTTTTTTTCTTTTGCTTGAAGGAATTGGGACTTTGGCACTTTGGGTTAGGAAAGCAGTAGAATGCTGTAAGTACTGCTTAATGGGCCATGCTAGTAGAAGCATGGAAGACAGTGGTGCTGAGAATGCTTTGAACTGTTGGGGGGCAGGCTCAAGAAATTTCAGAGTAGAAGAATTTTAGTGAGTTGCCTAGAAATTGTTCTTGTGATATTTTGGTGAGGAATACGGCTTCTCTTTCCCTTGTCCAAAGAGTCTGTCTGAGGCTAAAGTGAAGAGTTTTGGATTAATTCCACTGACAAAAGAAATCTCAAAACAGCCTAGTATAGAGTCTGCTGTGTGATTATTAGTGGAAACTCTAATGAAGATTTATAATGAAAAGGAGCAAGCTAAGCAGGGTAAATTACAAGATGCAATTTTTTTTTTTTTTTGGTTTTTCGAGACAGGGTTTCTCTGTGGCTTTGGAGCCTGCGCTGGAACTAGCTCTTGTAGACCAGGCTGGTCTCGAACTCACAAAGATCAGCTTGCCTCTGCCTCCAGAGTGCTGGGATTAAAGGCGTGCGCCACCACCGCCCGGCACAAGATGCAAATTTTGAGGAGAAAAAGATCACTAGGAAGTGGAATGAAGCTAAGTCTTTTGTTCAAGGAGATAAATGGATTGAGGAATGAAATAAAGGGAGTGGTGACCTCAGGACAAGATCCTACCCAGCTATGTTTCCAACTTATGAAAAGGAATTAAAGAAAAACTTAGAGCCAGGTACAGTGGTGCATACCTTTAATCCTAGCATTTAGTAGGCAGAGGCCGGCTGATCTCTGAGTTTGAGGCCAGTTTGGTCTACAGAGCAAGTTCAAGGACAGCCAAGTTTAGGCAGTAAAGGTGGTCACTGAAAACAGAAAGCTGTTGAAGATGTAATTAAATGAGAAGGTGCATGTTCCAGCCCCAGCAAGCAGAACTTGGCAGCTTCAAGCACATAGTTCTGGCTTTAGAGTCAAGGATAGAAGAAAGGGGTTATGGAATTTGCTGCCATGACTGAGAAAAGACGCTGAGGCCAAGGCATGTGTCAGGGGTGTCCCTGAATGGAGGCCAGGAGA
Organism: Dicrostonyx torquatus; assembly: GCA_028555095.1. Taxonomy (NCBI): domain Eukaryota; kingdom Metazoa; phylum Chordata; class Mammalia; order Rodentia; family Cricetidae; genus Dicrostonyx; species Dicrostonyx torquatus. The sequence goes on from JAQHUG010000606.1 coordinate 516,906, forward strand.
GACCATTGTGTGAAGTTGTGAGGTTGAAGCCTGGATTGCACTGGAGATGCCAGATGTTGGAGAGGCCAGAGCTGTGGGATACCTGCTGAGGAAAGCTGCTAACATGGAGTGGAACCAGCCCAAAAGAAAGAAGTGTTTTGCAGTAAATAAAGATAAAAGGGGTTAGAGATCTGAAGTGTGCTTTGACATCAGGCACGAAGATACAGAGTTTGGAGCTTGCCCAGGTGGTTTTCAGTCTTGCTTTGGTCCAGTATTGCCTCACTATGCTCCCTTCCCAACATATTTGAACAGTAATGTATATCCTGTGCCATTATATGTTGGAAGTTTGTGATCTGCTTTTTAATTTTAATTTTACAGGGATTACAGTTAAGAGAGTGCATGAATCTCAGAAGAGACTTAGAACTTTAGACTTTTCAATAAGTTTGAGACTGTGATAGACCATGAGGACTTTTAAGTTGGACAGAATGCATTTTTTACTGATTTTATTGAGCTCTACATTTTTCTCTGCTCCCCTCCCTTTCTCTCCCCTCCCCACCAACCCTTTCCCACGGTCCCCATGCTCCCAATTTACTCAGGAGATCTTGTCTTTTTCTACTTCTCATGTAGATTAGATCCATGTTTGTATTTCTGAGGGTCCTCATTGTTGTCTAAGTTCTCTGGGATTGTGATTTGTAGGCTGGTTTTCTTTGCTTTATGTTTAAAAACCACTTATGAGTGAGTACATGTGATAATTGTCTTTCTGTGTCTGGGTTACCTCACTCAATATGATGTTTTCTAGCTCCATCCATTTGCCTGCAAATTTCAAGATATCATTTTTTTTCTGCTCTGTAGTACTCCATTGTGTAGATGTCCCACATTTTCCTTATCCATTCTTCAGTCGAGGGGCATTTAGGTTGTTTCCAGGTTCTGGCTATGAACATAGTTGAGCACATGTTCTTGTGGCATGACTGAGCATCCTTTGGATATATACCTAAAAGTGGTATTATTGGGTCTTGAGGAAGGTTGTTTCCTAATTTTCTAAGAAATCTCCACACTGACATCCAAAGGGGTTGTACCAGCTTGCATTCCCACCAGCAATGCAGAAGTGTTCCCTTTCCCCCACACCCTCTCCAGCATAAGTTGTCATCAGTGTTATTGATCTTGGCCATTCTTACAGGTGTAAGATGGAATCTCAGAGATGTTTTGGTTTGCATTTCTCTGATGGCTAAGGATGTTCATTTTATTCTAATCTTCTTCTGTTTTCCTTTCTCCTGTATAAAATTCTTCACCATTTGCCTTCTTTCTCATTCCATGTATTTAATTTGGTTTCTCCTCTATTTCTCCCCATTGCCTTCTTCCTTCCTTTATCTCATTCATTTCCTATCCTTCCACTTACCATAAGTAATTTTGTCATAATGATCCAGGGATTTTTTTTCTTTAATGACTCTGGTAATGGTTTCTCTCTCCTGGAGCCCTGACTTCCTGATTATTCAGTCTCATTTTCATTCAACCCAGGATAAGATTCTAGTCACACGGGGCATGATAAGTCAAGACTTCAAAAGAGGTCAAGTATATATTGGAACTAACAAGCTACATTTTGTGTTGCTAGAACTTCAACTATGGACATCTTTCAATGTGGAAAGTTAAAAATGTTAGAATTTCAAAGCCCAAATTATCTTGGGCTATTTTAACCTATTTAATAGCCAGATTTTTCTCTGTGTGTGACTTACCATTCTGTGATGGTAGCTCTAAAACTATTTAATAAAGGTAGCTCTAAGCCATCAAAATTCTATTGAAACCTATCCTTCACTTCTGATGCCTTCCCTACAACCTTCCCTACCCTTCATTAAAATGCTAAAAGTATACTGCTTCATAGTGCCTATTTTGTTAACTCCTCTGTTTACCTCACCCCCTCTTCACATCAAATTCAATTCAAAACTCTTAATAGACCTCCAGACATATAACAGACTGCTCCTTATATAACTGCTTTGATCCTTATATTTGTATGTCTTTCTCCAGCCCACCTGCTGACTCAATTTACCTATGGTACTGTTCAGCACACTACACAAACATGAATGATTTCTGTTCTTCTGATGTAGAAATCTGGATGCTAGCCTCTGTCCCAGAGACCAATGCTTGACTACCTGTTCTAAAAGAGAAGGCCTTCATTCTATATCCCCAGTCAGCTCTAGGAAGCCAGAGTCTCAATTTCAGTGTTCACTATCCCTTTGGGTCTCCTCCACTCCTAGAAAATCTTTCCTCTAGTTCCCTTTTCATGCAAACAAAAAACTGGAAATATAAATTATGAACATTCATTTAAGATATTGGTCACTCCAGTGGCCAAATTGCACAGCCTGCAGAAATCAGGCACTGCCTCCTCCTAGAGCTCACAGACCCCTGTTAGGAAGATTAAAACACACAAGTCTCCAAAAGAGAAACAAACCCAAGACAAAGGAGACCTAAACATGCCTCCCTTGAAGTCCCTGAGCACAGGGATGACAGAGCAGGGCAAGCAATCATTTCTCCCTATCTTTGCAGTCAGTGAACTTGAGCTGTGGTCAACCTAATACTTTTAGCCACATGTCCTACATACCCAAGTCATATGTTTTCCTAGAGTGTTCACCTCGTGAGGCAATATTTTACAAACTAGCTCTTCCCTTTGTTTTCTGGGACTTTGAAGAGTATATCTTCTTTCCAGCTCACCCCAGGGCCCCCAATAGGAGTGCACAGGTAAATAAAGAAGCCACCTCAATGCCAGCCTATTGAGCCAGGTCAGTGTTTGATGTGGGATTCCCCTCTGTATGCTGTGATTACCATTGGTTAATAAAGAAACTGCTCTGAGCCTATAGCAGAGCAGGGCAGAACAGAGTTAGGAAGGGGAAAACTAAACTGAATGCTGGGAGAAGGAAGGTGGAGTCAGGGGAGAAGCCATGGAGCCACTGCCAAAAACAGACAGACTGAAACCTTGCCAGTAGGCCTCAAGCCTTGTGGTAAAATATAAAATAATGGAGATGGGTTAATTCTAGATATAAGAACTAGCTAGCAATATGCTTAAGTAATTGGCCAAGCAGTGGTTTAATTAATACATTTTCTATGTGGTTATTTTGGGAGTCTGGGCAGCTGGGAAATGAACAAGCGGCCTTCTTACTACAAGTGTTGTCTGGATATTGCCATGACCACTGTGTTTTCCCTTTTAACATGTAGCATCTCCCCCATTGGGTAACTATGACCCTAAATAATTTTTAATGTTATAACACAATTTTTGCCAGTTTTGTCAGTTTTCATGTTATGGCCATTGGTGATGCATAAATGCCAACACATGCCATATTATAGTCAAAATGTTAAAAATACAAAGAAACAATATTAAAAGTTATAAGGCAAAATTACCAACTAACCTTCAAATTTTAGAAATGTCACACGAGCGTCAGATCGCTCACCAGCAGCACTCGAAGCCAGGGTATCATGGAACAATATATTGCAAGTCCTAAAAGAAAATAACTGTCAACCAAGATTGCTATATCCATCAAAGCTGCTTTTAAACTTGACAGAAAAATAAGGACATTTCAAGGCCAGCACAAACTAAACCAGTTCATGACCACCAAACTAGCACAGGAAAAAAAATCTTAAAAGAATGCTGTACACATAGTAGCAAGAAAGACTGAATTACAAAATCACAGAAAAAGATATATTTCATGAGGGGAATAGCTAAATAAGTGAGAGCTAAAAAGAAATCCCTCATGTCCATCTATCACCAATGATGACCAAATCTCTATACTAATAGCAGAGAAAGTAAAGAACAAACAATAATCCAACCAACAAGAAAAACCAACAAATTTATGTGAATCATTAAACATTTCTCAGTATCCATGGAGAGGTTATTCTATGGATGGTGTTCTAACTGCCTCTTATGTTTGAATGTCTATTTTTTTCTCAAGATTTTGGAAATTTTCTGCCATAATTTCATTGAATTGATTTTCCGTGCCTTAGTTTCTCCCATCCAATGGATTCTTTTGTTTGGTCTTTTGGTTACATACCAGAGGGCTTGGGTTGGGGACTGAATTTGATATCAGAAACATAGGTAAAACTAAAGATAGGATGAGGCTGGAGAGATAGGTGGCTCAGTGGGTAAGTGCACTTGTTGCTCTTCCAGAGGACCCCAGGCTAAATTCTCAGTGCCCACATGGCAGTTAACAACTGCCTGTAACTCCAGTTCCAGGGGATCCAACACTCTTCTGGCCTCCATACTAAGCTTATGTGGTACACATACATGCATGCAGGTAAAACACCTATATACATAAAATGAAATTAGTTAATTAAAAACCAATAAATGAGGTGGCACATGCTTGTAATCTCATCACTGAAGAGGCAGAGATAGACAGATTCCCTGAGTTTTCTTCCCAGCACCCATATTGGTAAGTTCACAACTGCCTGGAATTCCAGCTCCAGTATATTCCTTTTTCATGGACACCTGCACACACACACACACACACACACACACACGTCATGCACACATATCAATAAAAATAAAATGAATCTCCTTTTCAAAGGGTGAATAATACTTATGAAATGGCACCTATATGCATGTAAATGGAAACTAAAAAAGCAACACATAAAATTGAAGAGTTGTCATGGGTGCTGGAGAAATGGCACAGTGGTTATGAACATTCACTGCTCTTTCAGAAGACCTGGGTTTGGGATCCACAACCATTTGTAACTCCAGGTCCAGGGAATCCAACACCCTCTTCTGACCTCCCCAAGCAACAAGTATGCATATTGTACACATACATGCATCAGGCAAAACATACACATAAACTAAATTAATTTTAAAATGTTTCAAATAATCAAAGAGTTGGCTTTCTGAAAAAATAGACAAGATTTTCAAACCCTAGCCACATAGCTAAAAGAGAAAGAACACAAAGGTTAATAAATTAGAGATGAAAAGGGGAGATTGCTGCAATGAAATTCAGAGAATTATTAGAGAGTACTTTGAATACTTATATTTTAAAAATACTGAAAGTTTAGAAAAATGAGTAAATTTCTAGGTACATATGATCTTTCAAAATTAAAAGTCAAGAAGATGTGAATAACTTAAACAGATCTGTAACCACCCACAGCATGAAACAATAATAAAATTATCCCTAACAAAGAAAAGCCCAGAGCTAGGTCAGTTCATAGCCAAAGTCAAGCAATCTTTGAAGAACAGTTGGCACCGATGCATCTAGAAAGAGAACAGACACCACCAAATACTTGCAAATTAAATTCAAGAACACATGGAGATTATACATCATAACCAAGGTGGTTTCATTCCAGGGATGCAAAGTTGGTTCAGCATACACAAGTGAGTAAGTATAATTCAGCACATAAATAGATGTAGGGATAGGAACTATGTGATCATATTAACCAATGTAGAAAAGGCCTAAAACAAAGTTCAATATCCCTTCAAGTCCTGAAGAAAGGAAGAACATATCACAACTATTAAGGGCTATATATAACAAACATAAAGCTAACATTTCCGCCATTCACTTTAAAATCTGGGAAGAAACAAAGTTGTTCACTCTTTCCTTTTGCTCATTGTATTGATAGAAATTTTAGCTAAATCAATAAAAGAAGAGAAAGGTAAAAATGAAAAAAGAAGTCAGTGTGCTGTTAACACACACAAGCCTATTCCAAAATAAATAAACAAATAAAGTAAAATAAAATACTCTTGAGAAATATTTTATGTATGCTAAACATTTTTTCTCGAGGATCAGGATATGAATCAATTTACAAAATTCAGTAGCTTTTCTATATACTAATAACAAACTTGCTGATTAAGAGAAAAGAGAAATAAAAACGTTCACTATAGCTTCAAAAGATACCTATGGTATGGTTACTACCGAAGGCCCTGTAGCCACTGCGTAGGTAGACTACCATTGTAGACAGACTAAAAGGAGATGCCTGAGGTAGGGAGAAGCAGAAAAGGAGAAGCTGGTTTGTGCCATCTGTGGTTGCACAGGTCCCATGGTAGAAATCACCTCTACAATGAAAACTCTCAATATCTCAGCCATGCTTGCTACCATGGGCCCTGTGCAACTATAGAGGGCACAGATCAACATTTTCCTTCTCTGCCACTCCACTCATTCAGCCATCTCCTCTCAGCATGTCTTCTTCCATTTGGGACACATACGATCCCAGATGGATTGTTCAGCCATCACATGTGACCCAGTCACAGAGTCCTGTTGCCCTCTGGATGGAATTCTCCATCACCAGGCATGAAGATACAGAACCAGTCTATACTGCCAGAGAAAATTTCATCCGGGCTTCTTGACCAAAGTGATGAAGGTGCCAGTTGGTAGCAGAAAAAGAAGAGACCTAGATGGAAACTGCAAGATAAAGAAGAAATCAAAATTCCAACTCTGCTATGAACTGAACACAGCAATGAGTAGGAGCAGTGAGCGGTCATCACAACCTCCTTCCTGCTTTAGAGAAGATGCTCTCGGCTTCCTGCCACTTACTGCACTCTTCTCAACTTCTTTCCTCAGGCTGGGCCCTAATAAAAGGAACTTAAGGGAGAAAGGGCTTAATGGTTCACAATCCCAGTCCCAGTCCATCACTGCGTGAAGGTCAAGGTGGCAGGTACTTGTACAGCTAGTCACATCGCAACCACAGTCCAGAGCAGAGAGCAATGAATCAGTGTACATGCATGCCAGGGGCTCAGCTCTCTGCCTCCTCCTTAGACAATTCTAAATCCCTGCCTAGAGAGTGCTGCCACCCCCTGAAAGAAGGAAGGGTGTGCTTCTGGCTCACAATTGAAAGGAAGGAAAGCCATGTCAGTAGGACTGGCACACAGCTGGCTTCGTGGTATGGGGAGGCCGGGTCACACAGCTGGCCTTGTGGTACAGGGAGGCCGGGACAGACGAATGTTTGCACTCAGCTTGCTTTCTCCTTTTCACACAGTCCAGGCCCAGGGACTGGTGGGGATCATATTTAGGGTGGGTCTTACCACATCAATTAATTAATCTGGAAAAATCTTTCTCATGATTAGAGGTCACTGTGGTGGTTCTAGATCCTGTAAGGTTCAATATTGATATTAATAATACGTATCAGAGACGGATCTTCTTATTGAGAAACCTACTTGTATGAGTTAGGTTTCTGTTTCTGAGATAAAACACTGTGACCGAAGGTGACTTATGGAA
>JAQHUG010000607.1:35099-50778 GCA_028555095.1 Dicrostonyx torquatus
TCTGAAGTATAATAGTCAGTAGTCGTCTGTGTTGAAGTATGTGTTTATGTTTGAATATGTGCACATCTGTGTGCTTATGCATGAGATCTCTAAGTAACATTTATGGTCAGCCGTCAGAAACAATGTTCATGAAACAGCCTCACGGTGAGCCTACCTTTAAAAGATAGAGACTCACTGTTTAGTCTAGACAGACCTTGACCTCACATCCCCCTGCCTTTCCTCCCAAATGTTGGGATTATGGACTTGTACCATCATGACCAGCCTGCTGTCATCTAATTGCATGACATTTCCAGATTATGGTAGAATGGCATTCACGTAGTGACAGTCAATCTACCTGAGCAAAGAAGATGTCGCTCACTCCTTCCTACATCTTCATTGTTCAACTGTGTATTTTCAGCTTTGAATCTGATTTCGCTTCCACCTGTTCTGCCTGCATGTGTGGTTCTTTTATTACTGTTTGAGAAGTTAACTTACTTTCTAGTCACCAAAGTGTCCTACTAACACCCCCCATTACCATCAACTCTTCTGAAAACTGTCATTTTAGAGAAGATAAAATAACTGGCCTGGACCATATTCCTCCCACACTAAGAACTGTTGGCAGAGGCTGCTCATTTGTTTCCAGTTGCCCTGAGTTGAATTAATTAGACAGAAGCTATATTATCTGCAATACTGTTTGCTCAATAGTTTAAGCATATTGCTAGCCAGCTCTTTCATCTTAAATTAACCCATTTCTATTAGTTTACATTTTTCACGAGGCTTGTGGCCTTCCACCAAGGTTCTGGCTGGCATCTGGTGTTTCTTCTCTGGCGGCTAATTGGTGCCTTCTTTCTCCCAGAATTCAGCTTAGTTTCCCCTGACTATTTCTGTTCTGCCCTGTTATATGCCAAAGTAACCTTTTTAATGTTGTTAATACAGAGGGGAATCCCACATTATAAATTACATAGCATCTCTTCCAATTCCAGAAGTTTTTAGAATAATCTTCATTAACTTAATTATCTCAAATATAACTATAAAATCTTCTTGTAAAATACCAGATAACCAAGTTTTGAGCCCAGACAGTTTAGTAGACAATGACTACATTGAGCTGATTGGTTTTACAGTGCCTTCTGATACAAAATGACAACTCTAAGATCAGCTCCCCATAGTTGTCTAATATTCCAAGTCTTGATTTCACTTCAATAACTGTTGACTACAGCTCTAATTCTTCATCCCCTAATTTTGAGAATATTTTTTATATTTTGTGAGTAGTCAAACAGGTGGATAGGTGAATGGGTCTTAGAGAATGATGATTAGTGATGAATGTTCTTACTTTAATTTAATGTCTCTCTATCCTTGAACCAGATAATCAGCAGAGTGATATTCTGTATTAATTATATAATGGAATATTTCTTGATTCTGGTTTAAGATTGTGAGGCTAGTGTAGCTCCACCCATCAGTACTCACCAGAGCTCCAGGAAAGGAAACTGTTGCATTATCATCTTCAGTTTTCTTGGTGTCAAAGGTGATGTGTGACCCATCTGCATCTAGAGATGTTCTAGGTGGAGCTGATTTATTTTGTAGGGGACCCGGCCTTGAATGAGAACTCTTGTCTGGAGAACTTACTTATTTCTTATGATTGTTTATGACTCCCTTTCCAAGGAGGAGTTTTCTCACTGGTGATCATAGCCTAGGGGATGGCAGCATCTTCCCAGTGTGCTCTGTATTACCTCTTACCAGAGAGACATGGAAGGAACTGACATATTATCAAACCTTCTCTTAACTTAGTGCATCTCATGTGCCCTGGGGAAATTGTCAAAGATGCCTTAGTAGCAGCAAAGAAAAATTGTTTGGCAAGAATGGCCTTGGAGATGTTTCAGTCCCACTGTGGCAATTACAACTAACGAAAGGGCTTTCTAAGACATTGAATGCAGTCTTCAGATCTCTATATTCCCCATACACTGCCCAAATCCAGTTCTGGTTAGCATCCCCATAATGTGACTTTTTGCCCTTGTGAATTTACTCTCTGAGATTCCTCAGCCTGCATTTACTTTCATCTCATTTCTTTATGTCCTTGACCAATCAGGCCAAATTTCCTGTCCCATCTGAAGGGTTCTATGTTGACCACACTTCATATTTCTTATGGTCTCATTTACATGCATCATTGACCTAATCGAGTGTTTCCTTAAGTAAAATTTGTTTTATATATCTCTCACACACGAATATAATCTTTCACTTGTAGACAGAAATTTCTGTCTTGTCCAGGTCTGCAGCCATTCACTCCCAAAGAAACACACAGAAGCTTATATTATTATAAACTAGTTGGCTTATCGTTAAGGCTTGGTACTTCTTCTCAGGGAGGCATTCTCATCTTGCTTCCTCTGTGTCTGGCTGGTGGCTGACTCTCTGCCTTTCCTCTTCCCAGAAGTCTCTTAGTCTGGTTGTCCCACCTATACTTCCCACCTGGCTACTGGCCAATCAGCATTTTATTAAGCCAATATGAGTGATAAATCTTTACAGTGTACAAGCGCATTATCCCACAGCAATCACTATTGTCCTAAGTTACTTCCTACGGCTGTGGTAAAGCACATGATCAAAAGCAACCCTGGAAGAAAGGAGTTTATCTCACCTTACACCTCCCCAGTTTTAGTCCAACACTGAGCGAGGTCAGCATAGTCACTCAAGGCCGGAACCTGGAGGGAAGAACTGAAGCAGAGGCCTTGGAGTGATGCTGCTTACTGGTTTGCTTCCCATGTTTTTCTTAGTTTTCTTTTTATCTCACCCAGGACCACCTGCCTGGGTGGGGCACTGCCCACAGTGCTGGGCCCTCCTAACCCAATCACCAATCCAGAAAATGCCCCCCAAAGACTTTCCTACAGGCCAATATGATGGAACCAACTCTTCAATTGACATTTTCTCTTCCCAGATGACTTTAGCTTATGTCAGGTTGGAAAAAAACAAAACAAAAAACACAACCTGCACACTTATGTTTTTCTATTGTCTTGTTTCATCAATAACAAACTTAAGAACAATATTTTATCAATATATTCCAGTTTATGTACTGAAAATTAACATGAGTCTATGCAGTGTAGTGAGTTAATTTTTTTAGTTTTTCAAAAATCTTTAATATTTCACCAAGTACTTAAATTTTATAACCTTGACTTCTTATATGAAATCAATACAAAAAGAATATATTTGTGTCTAAAATAATCTTTTACATATATATGGAGCTGAATTACTTTCAAAAAATGTTTTATTGGTGCTTTGTGGATTTCACATCACGCATCCTGATCCCATTCATCTCCCTGTTCCCTCCCTTCTGCCCTCTGCCCTTGCAACCACTCTCCTGAAACAAAATCTAAAAGTAAAACAAAACAGAACAAAAAAACCAAAACATTACACAAAACAAACACACAAAAACAAATAAGAAAATGTTGGTGTGGAAGCTGCAGTGTGACACACAGTGAGTCACACATTTACCCTTTAGTCCATACATCTTTACTGGTCAGCGGTCACTGAAATGAGTCATTGGTCTGGTTTGAGGCCATTGCCTTTTGCTACACCCTTGATACTGGACCCTCACTGGGACTCCTCTTGGCTATCCTATTGTTGCCTTGTGTCATGGAGATCCTGCAGTTTTGGATTTGTAGGTCCCTTCACTGCTCCACACCTGCTCCAATCTGTTTATAGTTGATGTAGGTGTTGGGGTGGGCTGCCTCGTAGTCCTAGTTCTGGATGTGGGTGGTAGCTGGGTTGGTCAGCTCACCAGCTTTCCCTCATTGTCACCACCAGGACGAGCTATCTGGCACTGCCCCAGCTAACTCCACCAACGTAGCAGAGAGTAAGGGAGAGGCCAGTTCTCCTGCTCTCATACCCTCGGGGCTGTTCACCTCATTTGTACCACCAGAGCCAGCTCTACTGTGTTGCCCAGCCGAAGTGCAGAGCCAGCTCTCCAGGTTGTTGCCATTGGTGTTGGTGAGGGGCAGGGCCAGTTCTTCCATTCTTATGCCCCTCAGGCCTGCTAGGGGTAGGGAGAGAGCAGGGGCAGCTCTCCTGCTCTCACACCCACCGGCCTGGCTCACCTGTGTACCTGCCAACAGGGTCAGGCAAGGTGCCATGCCTACTCTCTCATTGCTGCTGCTGGTGCAGGGTAGGAGCAACTCTCTCGCTTGCTGCAGGTACAAGGGGTGAGGGAGGTAGGACAGTTTTTTCTCACCCATCCCACATGGCAGATGAGGGGAGCAGTATCAGTTTTCCTGATCTCATGCCCTGGACCAGCTTACCTGTGCCCCAGAAAACAGGGCCAGTTCTATTATGTTACCCAGGTGAGGTGCAGGGCCTGCTCTCCTGGGTGCTGCTGGTGGGGGCAGGCAGTGCCAAGTTTCCCTCTCTAATGACCTTAGGGGCAACTTCCCCACGTCCCACCGGTGGGCGAGGGGAAGGGGATGGGGGAAGTCATCTTTCTCTCTCCCATTCTACCAAATGGCAGATGAAGTGAGGGGCCAGATCTCCCATGTGTATTCACAGCTCTGGGACACCTATGCCCTGGCCAGAGGGTCAGCTCTACTGTGCTGCCCTGGCTAGGTGCAAGGCCCACACTGAGTGCTGCATTTAGTGAGGGGCAGGATCAGTTCTCCCTTGTGCTGTAGTCAGTGAGGGGCCGGGCCAACTCTGTGCTGCCCTATCCTTACTGCTTTTAGTGGTAACAGGAACCACAGATGACAACACAGACTGGAGCTGTGGCAGGGCCACTGCCGCAGACATGGTCCCTGGCAGCAGCCCAGGCCTGGATGATACCAAGGCCCTGGGTGGCATGGCCCCAACAGAGGCTCAGTCATTGGACACTAACCTGGCCCTAGGTGGTGGGTGGCCTTTAGTGTCACTACGGGCCATGGACATCAATACAGAATTCACTGTGGTTGAACCATGGGACCCACACATGGTCCTTGGCAGTAGCCCTGGCCGGATGTTACCATGGCCCTGGTTTGTAGTGCTGGTCACTCAGATTGGCAAGAACTCAATGGCAGCATGGTCCCCAATCCCATGACCTCAGGTGTGGGCCCAGAATCCTGACATCTACATGGTCTTCAATGGCAACAGGATCCTCAGACATCAATCAATGTAGATCCTGGCTGAGGCAGGGCCACAGACCCAGACGTCAACATGGTCACAGGTAGAGGACCTGAATCCAGGTGTCGATAGGGCCCTTGGTGATAACAGAAGCCATAGACATCAACAAAGACCCCCACAAATGCATCAGGGCCCTAGATAAGGTCATGGCCCTTGGCAGCAACTCAGATCCAGACATTGCCACAGCCCTGGGTGGCAAGCAGGGCATCCTCCTCAGCTCGATCCTTATCACCTCTTCAGATCTGCCTCTCTTTCAGCACATAAGCATCTCTCTCTCTCTCTCTCTCTCTCTCTCTCTCTCTCTCTCTCTCTTTCTCTCTCATTTGCCACCCTGTACACACGCACCATAATGGTGACTAACTGCCTGGCAACAGAGGTGCCTGGCAGGCTTGTGAGTGATTCTAGGTCTCTAGCCCTGGGGTGGAGCTGTGTTTGTCTTCCATAGCCTACCAAGTATAGAAACTGCAAAAGGCTTGTGGGTGAAATCTTCACACTACAGGTCCCTTAGCAGTAGTTAAAATTTTAATAATCAAAATTCTCTGTGAACACTTTGGGAATGATAACACAATGTAGGAAAACAGCAGTAGATTACAAACTTTTAAATCCTGATAAGTTTTTTTTAAATGTATTTAAGACTCAATTTCTCCATCAGGGAGATGATCATGTGACCTATCCTATAACACTGTTTGAAGATTAATGAAAATAACTGCAGATACCTGGATATGGGAAAAATTTATGAAGAGGAAGACTTCAACGTAAGGTCTCAGATAGAGGCTGCCTCTGTGTGGGGTTGTAAAGGAGAGTTAAAAAAATTAATATTAAAAAGAGACTTTGTTTCTGAGAGAATTTTGAGCATCTATTGTCAAAATATATGCCCATTGGAATTAGAATCATGCCACTCTGTGACCTGGATGATGACACCAAGCTGCAGGTTGTTGTGTTTGACCCACTGGGTTTCAGTCTTGGTTGGGCACCATCTCTCCTTTCTATGCTCCCATATCTCCATTTTGGAATAAGAATGGTCATTCTTTGCTATTGTATGTTGAGACCATGTAAAAAATCTTCTTTGAGATAGGGTTACTCTATAGAGATTTTGGCTGTCCTGAAATTCACCCTGTAGACCATGGTGGTTTAAAACTCAAGTGACTGCCTGCCTCTGCCTCCTGAGTGCTTGGATTAAAGGCATGTACCACCACCTACTGGCCACAAATTCTTTTTCAATGTTTACAATGGCTCATAGCTAAGAGTTTGCCTTGAGACTTACAGGGCACTTTTAAGTTGACCTTTTGAACAATTCTAGAATTGTTAAGATTAATGGGACTCATGGAGACAGACTGAATATATGGGTTTCAGGTTAACCATGGGTAGAGTTATAATGATCCATCTCCTTTGATAACCTGACTAGATTTAGAAACACAAAGGAATCAATTCTGAGACACATCTTTGGATGTGTCTGTGAATACATTTACCTGAGGAGAATGAATGTGACAAGATCCATGGACCTGATGGGTTGGAGAGAATAAGAGGAAAAAAGAGAAAGCCAGCAGAGTGCCTACATTTTCTCCCTCTCTGCTTCCTGGTCAACCATGATGTGAAGAGCTTTGCACCTGTTTCGTGAGAGACTTAACCTCCTGAATCCATGTGCAAAATAAGTCTTTATTTTAAGTATTCTGATAATTTGGTCCCAACAATGAAAAAAGTAACTGATATACAGAGACATTTATCAAAGGTTACTGATTGATTATTATCATTAAATCCAATTATTTTTATTTGTCACCATCCCACTGGACTCGGTGGAACATTTCCATTTCTTGGGGTGGAATTTGTGTAACTTTCCTGTCAGACCTTTTCTCACATACTTAAGGACACAGTAAAGTCACAAACATGTAATAAGAAATTATCCATGCTCAAGAGATCAGTAGCTAGGGAAAGCTGAATTAAGAGATAATTCTTTAGATTCTGAGTATGATTTTTTCCCCATGTTTTCCACTAAAATACATAGCAGTGATTCATGGACTTTGCATTAAGATTCAGTATTTCCTCTGGGGCACCCTGTCGGAAATCAGAGACATTTAGAGAAGATGATGACACTTTTACTGAGCCTTTCTTCCCTCTGAGAGTCCACCCTCCGTACACTCTCTGAATGTAGCTAGCACATCCTGTCTTCCCCAGCCTTCTTTAGAATGTTGTGATATAAGTCAACTTTCATTCTCAGCCACCGACATGGAAAGAACCTCAAGTAATCCCAAACTCTCCAATAGAAAGACACTAAAACTCTGAGGTCTACTGAAGGTTGTTTACTAGTGACCAATGGCCCTAGAAGAGGATAAGAAAGCCATAACAAGAAAATGAGTTGGTCCTTCTTCCTCATCTTACTCTGAGTCTGTGCCTCTCCCTAGCACCTTCCACAGGGCCCCCTTCACATCCTTGTTCCTCAGGGTGTAGATCAGAGGGTTGAGCATGGGGGTGATGATGGTATAAAAAAGGGCAACAAACTTCCCCTCACTCTCAGAATAGCTGCCCTTGGGTTGTAAGTATGTGTAGATGGCTGAGCCATAAAACAGAGAAACCACCAGAATGTGGGACCCACACGTTCCAAAAGCCTTTCTGCGTCCAGCCATTGATTTGACCTTCAGCACTGCCCTGACAATCTGTGCATAGGAGCCTAGAATGAGCATGGCTGGAACTGCAACAATCACCACTCTGGCCACAAACATCTTGGCCTCTGTTCCCCCCGTGTCCTCACAGGCCAACTTGAGGAGAACAGGCATCTCACAGAAGAAGTGGTTCAGTTGGCGGCCACAGAGGGGCATGGCCATCATGAGACTTGTCTGGATCAGAGAGTTTATGAAGCCTCCTACCCACGAAGCAATAGCCAATGCTCGGCAGAGAACAGGGTGCATGATGGTTGTGTAGTGCAGGGGACGACACACAGCAGCATAGCGGTCAAAGGCCATCACCACCAGGAGCACACACTCAGTGGAGCCCAGAGCAAGAAATATGTACAGCTGGGCCACACACCCACCATAGCTGATGGTCCTGTCCAGTCCATGAAGGTTGATCAGGAGCTGGGGCACGGTGCTGGTGGTGAAGCAGAGGTCCAGGAAGGAGAGATTGGAGAGGAAGAAGTACATGGGAGTGTGAAGTCGAACGTCCAGTCTTGCAAGAGTGATGATGGTTGTATTGCCAAAGACAGTCAGGGAGTAGAAGATCAAAATAAAGGCAAAAAGGAAGCCTTGTAGTTGAGGCCAATCTGAGAAACCCACCAAAATGAAACTCGCTTGTGAAGTGGAGTTGGAATTTCCCATAGCATTTCACTTGTACAAACACTAAAACTCAACTCTTTATTTCCTGTAAGGAGCATGGGTTAAAACACCACTCCCAGTACTCTACAAACACTCAAAACTCATGCTCGTCATCTTCTCATTTGCTAATCCATCCCATGGTTCCAGTTTTTCTATTCTGTTCTTCAGATAGGAAATCTCTGTTTTAAGGTGTTGTGGCCCTTGTTAGAACTCCAGTCTTGTTATCTGGATTTTTCCAGACAACTTTGGACCCAAGGCTTCTTTGTCTGAAGATAGAAATTCTATACTGTTTCTCTGATGGCGCTAAGATGCAAATCCAAATGCTGTCACCTGGAAAATGCATTAAAAAAATCTAATTTTGGCATTTGATAGTTGCGGGGAGAGGGAGAGTCAGTATTATTTAGTGATGTGACCCCTAGTAGGTTACCAGGGCAGGACCAACTCTCAAGACTAAGATGAGCAACACAAACTGGACTGGACTGGATGGGAAAAGGAAAAAGTAATCTTAAAGTTGGATGGAAGGTAGAGAAGGTGGTCATGGGGCTTTAGGAGAGTATTAATATGTTAAAAGTACAGTGTATGAAATTCTCAAAGAATTAATAAAAATTTTGTTAAAAATTTAATGTGGGGTTTTGAGGTGCAGATGACAGATAAAGAAGTGTAATAGCATGTGTAAGATTCTATATGAACACCTAAGATAACTAAAATAAATACATGAATAGCATGAACTTTACAAAAACATAACATTAGTGTGCTCTCGTTCATCTTTTTGGCATATGAGGCAGAATTCTTCAAGTAGCTAAAGATCCAGAATTAGCCAGGCTAAGATCACAGTTCTGTTTCCCGCCGCAGTGCTCACTTGCTTCCCTTTGCTGAGTGTACATAACCCATGTAGCACTCACAGAAGATTCATTCAAGTCAGCAGGTGTCTGTCAGAAGGACCAAGAAGAGTTATATCTGTCTATGTAGGGAATCAAAACGACTTGCGATAAATATATTCCATGTATCACCACCCCTGCAACATGCACCCACTTTCATCTCACTGATAAAACCACCCCTGAACTTCCCAGGAAAAGGTGTCTTCTCCTCCCAAGTCAAAATTTCCTTGTATGTTTTCTATCTGTACTTTCAGACTTCTTTTCAATTAGAAGCCCAAGGATTTTAACAGTCACTGCCCCATCAGTAATTCTCATAATGAACTCAATAAATTAATTAACACTTCTTGGTCTTCCAAGCTGAGAAGCTCCTAGGCACTTGGGAACACAGGGGAAATGGTAATGTGTTATCTTATAGTATATAGAAAGCATTAAAATTAATGTGAATTTCACTTATGGCTTGTAGTAGATATTAAATAACTCGAGGGAGACATTTGACTCTCCTTTCCAATCTCATGAAAATCCACGTTGTCTATGAATTAACTGTGAATACATTTTAACAAACTATATTAGGCAGGTGTGAATAAACATAACTTTCCCTTTAAGTGGACATTTATCAGAGCTTGAAAAATCTGAATAGGATACAGGAAAGCAGAAAAAGATGTCAGTAACCAACAGAACCTTCACCTACACTCAATACAACAGATTTGGCAAATTAACACATTACTCGTTGCACTGAGTCTGCTATAGTAGAAGTCATCACAGTGCCCTCGCTGGAATAATCACTCCAGGAAGGTATTTGACTACCATGCTTGAAGCCTCTGTGGGAAATATGAAGACAAGGTGAACTGTGAAACAAAGTGTGAATACACACATAGTGGAACCAGGACAGCTAGGATGGTTTTGGACGACTACGGCTGTTGAGTACAGCTGTTTATGATGGCTGCACTCACCTCTGCATATGGACTTTATTACCTTTCCGGAGGCTTGCTTCACACAAGAATAAAATAATTATTGTTACAAGATTTTGATGAGGATTAAGTGCTGTGAAACTCTCCGAAAGGATACAAAATAACAGCATGTACTTCCACCAGCAGTCTGTTTACACAGCTAAGCTCAAAGTGTCATGTGTTTGGGCCTTTTCAATTAACTACTCATTTCCAGTTCATTGCTTGGGGAAAATGGGCTCTTAACAAATGTTGAACTTATTAATGAGTACATTGCTCTTATTTCGCCATGCCTGGTACCACACAGATCCCAAAGTTTTCTTGAAATAGGAAAGAATTAATGCTTTCATATTGCTTCTCAATTAGTGTAAGTATTTGTCTCCATCCTACCAATGATGATTCTAATGATATAGACCACCTATTATGCCTATAGTACACAATTATGATGTGGGATTTCCCGCTGTATGCTGTGAATACCATTGGTTAATAAAAGACTGCTTTGGACATATAGCAGGGTAGAATTTAACTAGGCAGAGAAAACTAAACTAAATGCTGGGAAAAGGAAACCAGAGCGGAGTCAGAGAGAAGTCATGTAGCCCCACCAGACACAGATACTGGAACTTTACCCGGTAAGCCACAGCCTCATGGCGATTCACAAATTACTAGAAATGGGTTAAATAAAGATATAAGAGTTAGCCAATAAGAAGCTAGAGCTAATGGGCCAAGAAGTGATTTAAATAATATAGTTTCTCTGTAGTTATTTTGGGGCTGGGCAGCTGGCACTAACAAGCGGTCTCCGACGACACAGTTAGATTGACTATATGAAAGATGCTTTGACTGGAATGCCAAAGATTCTCACTAACTAAAGAAGGTGCTGTAGACCGTTAAGTGGCTACCAATACATAAGACAGAATTCGCTAGAACTGCAAAATTTTAGCTGGACCAAAACAGAATGGAAGAGATGAAACTGAAAGGTTTAAGCCATGTATTTAAAAAGTAGAAAGGGAAAATGATTTGAATGCATCAGCCAATAGGTGAATAAAACCAGCAGTGCTGACTTAGCTATGGATTTTTATCAAATGCAAACTGAGCCTAGATACAACATAATACACAGCTGTGACTGCTTAGGTTTAGAAGTGAGCCTGGAACTCATTCTTTCCACCGGTCCACCAAATGCTGCATCTCCCACACCTGTACACATTCTTAAACCCAGGACTATTTGATAAAACCCATGTGCATTTCTTCAGCCTTTTATGTCTTTCCTCACTATGTCTTTCAGTTACTCCTGCCATATTTCTGGGTAATTGTCTTTTTGACTCCTCAATCTATCATTTCTACTTTTCCTTGCTAAATTCCTTCATTTATTTTCATTCTACCTCATGCAACCAGTTCTGGAAAAATGTAATTCAGGATAGTTACTATGTCTGAAATTAGATCCTATTCCATTCAGTTGACTTACATTCAGCCGTCTACTTTTGGTGCCTAGAATAATGACTGGTATGTGAAAGTCCTCCTTAGGAACTTGATGCTGAAGTACTCCATTGCACCAGCTCTTTAGTGGTCCCTTAGAAGAGCATGGATTCTAGCAATGATTACAGTATTGTGTTAAGAAGTGGACCATGACAGTATCCTACTTTCCTGGGAGCTGTTCTTTTATTTGGAGATCTGGGGTACAAGGTGAGATTCCCAATGCCAGGTACATCCAAAGGTGAAGACTCCCCCACCCCTGCTTGCTTCTGTAGAAGCAAGATCTTGGCACAAGTGGCTGCTTATGTGATTCACCTGTGGGGGATATGCACCGCTTTCTATTCCCTAGAGTCCTGCAGAGGGCACACTGCTCTGTCCAACCACAGTACCTATGTTTACCTGAAGTGTCCCATTTATCTCGAGGCTGATGTCATCGGTTCCCAGCTCCCCTTGTCTGCACACTGCTCATGTCACTCATGTACCAGCTGCTGCAGTTATGACACCTTCTCAGTCACTCACACTGTTTTTCTTCACTCTGGTAACTGGGATCTTCTTGATTATACACACGTTCTGAATCATGAAAAGAAAATCTCTTGGGAGCCTTTTGCAACCTTTAAGGACACCGGTAAAACAGTCCTCACACGAATGCAATGATGGCCTCTGGCAGAAGTCACAAATCTCATAGCTCAGGCTGGTTTTGACCTTTGTCACCCTGGCTCAGGGGCTGGGCAGCTCTGTGCCTTTTCTTGTGAGTCCAGTACATGTGGGTGAAGAAGGGGCAGACTTCTTAGGCTACACACATATAGACATAGGTCTTTTCTAACTGACTGCCCTCCATACACAGAGGAAAGCAATGACCTTCAGGCTCTACTGGATACCATAGCCAAGTAGAATAACACTTAAGTTACAATTAGTACTTCTTTTTATATTGCATACATATTTCATCCAGTAAAAAAATGAGATGAAGTTAGCCAATGTAAAAGGTACTAATTATTAACGCTTTCCTCTCAGCCACCCACCAGTTGTTCAAAAATCATCTTGCTGTAACTTTATACTTTTGTAGGTCAGTGTGAAGACATTTTTAAAGCAAAGATGTATAAAAATAGAGTGCCTAGAAAAACTTGGTATTCAGGAAGAGTCAAAGCTTCCATATCAGATTCTGAAAGTTGAACGTTTCAGGATGTTAGGAAAAAGTTTTTGCATTAAGTGAATATTTGGGATGATTTGGACTCTCCTGCTCAGCTGTGATTTTTCTTATTTTTCTGATCTTAAGTTTTTAAAGGTTGCATCCCTGCTCGTAATCTCCTTGGCATAATAAGGTATTGTGGCATTTAGGTGTTGGCTTTCTGAAGTATAATAGTCAGTAGTCGTCTGTGTTGAAGTATGTGTTTATGTTTGAATATGTGCACATCTGCGTGCTTATGCATGAGATCTCTAAGTAACATTTATGGTCAGCCGTCAGAAACAATGTTCATGAAACAGCCTCACGGTGAGCCTACCTTTAAAAGATAGAGACTCACTGTTTAGTCTAGACAGACCTTGATCTCACATCCCCCTGCCTTTCCTCCCAAATGTTGGGATTATGGACTGTACCATCATGACCAGCCTGCTGTCATCTAATTGTATGACATTTCCAGATTATGGTAGAATGGCATTCACGTAGTGACAGTCAATCTACCTGAGCAAAGAAGGAGATGTCGCTCACTTCTTCCTACATCTTCATTGTTCAACCGTGTATTCTTGGCTTTTAGTCTGATTTCATTTCCACCCGTTCTGCCTGCATGTATGGTTCTTTTATTATTGTTTGAGATGTTAACTTACTTTAAAATCTTTCTAGCCACCAAAATGTCCTACTAATGCTCTCCCATTACCATCCACTCTTCTAAAGACTGTTATTTTAAAGAAGATAAAATAACTGGCCTGGACCATATTGTTTCCACACTAGGAATTGCATAGCATCTCTTCCAGTTCCAGAATTTTTAGGGTGATCTTTATTATCTTTCACATCCCAAATGTAACTACGAAATTTTCTGGTATAATATCAGATAATCAAGGCTTGATCCCAGACAGTTTAGTAGACAGTGGCTGCACTGAGTTGATTGTTTTTACAGTGACTTCTAATACATAACGTCAACTTTGAGATCAACTCTCTGTTGTCTAATATTCCAAGTCTTCCTTGATTTCACTTCAATAACTGTTGGCTACATCCCTAATTTTTTATCTTCTAACCTTGAGGATATTATTTATATCTTGTGAGTAGTCAAACAAGTGGATATCAGAGAAAGGTAATTACTGATAAAATTTCTTGTTTTTTTTAATGTTTCTCTATCCTCATAACAGGTATTCAGTAGAGTGAAATCTCGTGTTAATTATATAATGGAATATTAGTTGATTCTGGTTTAAAATTGTGAGGCTAGTGTGGTTCCACCCATCAGTACTCACCAGAGCTCCAGGAAAGGAAACTGTTGCATTACCATCTTCAGTTTTCTTGGTGTCAAAGGTGATGTGTGACCCATCTGCATCTAGAGATGTTCTAGGTGGAGCTGATTTATTTTGTAGGGGACCCGGCCTTGAATGAGAACTCTTGTCTGGAGAACTTACTTATTTCTTATGATTGTTTATGACTCCCTTTCCAAGGAGGAGTTTTCTCACTGGTGATCATAACCTAGGGGATGGCATCATCTTCCCAATGTGCTCTGTATTACCCCTTACCAGAGAGACATGGAAGGAACTGACATATTATCAAACCTCCTCTTAACTTAGTGCATCTCATGTGCCCTGGGGAAATTGTCAAAGACTCCTTAGTAACAGCAAAAAATTGTTTGGCAATGATGGCCTTGGAGATGTCTGAGTCCCAGTGTGGCAATTACCACTCGTGGATGGGCTCTCCACGACATCGAATGCAGTCTTCAGTTCTCCATATTCCCATTGGCTGTCCAAATCCAGTTCTATGCCATATCCCCAGAACATGACTTTTTGCCCTTATAAATTTACCATCAGAGAGTCCTCAGCCTGCATTTATTTTCATCTCATTTCTTTATTTCCTTGACCAATCAGGCCAAATTCCCTTCCCATGTGAAGTGTGCTGTATTAGACACACTTATTATTTTCATGGCTTCATTTATATGCATCATTGACCTAAGTTAGTGTTTCCTTAAGGAAAGTTTGTTTTATGTCTCTCTCACACACAAACTGAGTGTATCACTATTGTCCTATGTTGCTTCCTACGGCTGTGGTAAAGCACATGATCAAAAGCAACTCTGGAAGAAAGGCCTTTATCTCACCTTACAACTCCCCAGGTTTTAGTCCAACACTGAGCGAGGTCAGCACAGTAACTCAAGGCCGGAACCTGGAGGCAAGAACTGAATTAGAGGCCATGGAGGGATGCTGCTTACTGGTTTGCTTCCCATGTTTTGCTTAGTTTGCTTTTTATATCATCCAGGATCCTTTGCCTGGGCAGGAGAGGGGTGTACCACCCATAGTGCTGGGCCCTCCTATGTCAATCACCAATCCAGAAAATGTCCCCACAGGGCATTTTCCTACAGGTCAGTATGATGAAGCCAGTTCTTCAGTTGATGTTTTCTCTTCCCAGATGACTCTAGTTCATGCCAGGTTGAGAAAAAAAAAATAAAACAAATATCACATTCTGCACAATTATGTTTTCCTATTGTCTTGTTTCATCAATAACAAACCCAAGAACAATATCTAATCAATATATTCCAGTTTATATACAGAAAAATAATATGGTTCTATGCAGTGTTGGGAGTTAACTTTTTTTATCTTTTCAAAAAATTTTAATATTTCACCAAGTACTTAAATTTTATAACCATGATTTCTTGTATGAAATTAACCTAAAAAGGATTTATTTTTGCCTAAATAATATTTTACACAAATCTAAGGAGATGAATTACTTTTTGTTTTAACTTTTTATTGATTCTTTGTGGATTTCACATCATGCCCCCCAATCCCATTCATCTCC
>JAQHUG010000607.1:71225-86041 GCA_028555095.1 Dicrostonyx torquatus
AAATTCATGGGGGAGATGGCAGTGGTAGAGTGTCGAAGGTCATTGCCTCTTTGAAGTTCCTACTCCTCATCTACCTATTTCAGAAACCTTCTGGTTCTGTTTACTTCATTTGTGTACCACTCCCTCGTGGGTCACCATATGTATACTCATGTCTTCTCTATTCTCTTTCCTTTTACATGAGAGTCTTTTCATGACACTCAGCCTCCTGTATGGTTTCCTGGTACAGCTGGAGAGACTATGATGCATCTTTGCGTATAACCATCCTAACAGCACAGCCTTCCGTAGCCACAACTCTACCACTGGCCATAGCCTCCTTATCTCTCCAGGTAACATTAGCCACTGGGAGGTCAGTGGGGTAACTACTACTGGGGAATGTAGAGACAGACTCTAAGGTCTGTGTGAGAATATAGCCAGCATGGCAATTATTTGGAAATTCAATGGTGAATTCATGTCCTATGCCTTTGAGCAAAGTTTCATCTGCATGACATCACATCGGAAATCAAGGACTCTGTATAAGGTTATACCATAATTAATTAAGTCTTCCTTCACTCTCAGAAATGCCTGTGATCTAGCTCTACTCTCCACATACTGTTTAGATGCAAGCCCTTCCTAAAATTCTTGTGGAAGGTAGTTATATAGATCAGCGTCTCCTCTCTTGCCCAAAGATCATATACACTAACCTAGAAAGCACTACAGGAGAATTGCAAGCCCCCTCCCCCATACCACTTCCAGATTCCCCGAAGAACAGTTGTGAAACCTCGAGGACTGTTTGTCCCTAGTGACCCTCAAAGGTAGGTTTCAGATTGCGAGTGATATCACAGAGAATTGTAGTTGTCCTTCTCCTCTTACTCTGAGTCTGTGCTTTTCCCAAGCACCTTCCACAGAGCCCCCTTCACATCCTTGTTCCTCAGAGTGTATATTAAAGGGTTGAGAATGGGGGTGAGTATGGTATAAAAAACAGCGACAAACTTTCCCTCATTCTCTGAATATCGGTGGATGGGTTGGAGGTATGTGTATATACCCGAGCCATAAAACAGAGAGACCACAATCAGATGGGACCCACACGTCCCAAAAGCCTTTCTACGTCCAGCCATTGACTTGATCCTCAGAACTGCCCTGGCAATGTGTCCATAGGAGCCTAAAATCAGCACTGCGGGTAATATCAAGATTATTGTTCGAGCAACAAACATCTTGACCTCTGTTCCATTAGTGTCTTTACAAGCCAGCTTCAGGAATATGGGCATCTCACAGAAGAAGTGATTCAGCCGATGGCTAGAGAGGGGCATGGCCATAACGAGTCCTGTCTGGATCACAGAGTTCACAAGGCCAGACACCCAGGAGGAGATGGCCAGTGCCTGACACAGCTGAGGGTGCATAATGGTGGTGTAGTGGAGTGGACGGCACACAGCTGCATAGCGGTCAAAGGCCATCACCCCCAAGAGCAGACACTCTGTGGAAGCCAGAGCAAGGAAAATGAGGAGCTGAGCCACACACCCTCTGTAGCTGATGGTCCTGTCAAATCCACAGAGGTTAATGAGAAGCTGAGGTACGGTGCTGGTGGTGTAGCAGAGGTCCAGGAAGGAGAGGTGGGAGAGGAAGAAGTACATGGGTGTGTGCAGTCTGAGGTCCAGGCGTGAGAGGACAATGATGGTGGTGTTGCCAAGGAGGGTGAGCAAATAAAAGACTAGGATAAAAACAAAGAGGAAAACTTCCAGTTGGGGGAAATCTGAGAAACCTACCAATATGAAGTCCTCCCCTAAACTGGCATTGAAAGTCCCCATTGCCTTTCACTTGAGCAGTGTGGACATTCACGCAAAGCCTCCTAGAGCAGTATGTGCTAAAACATTATCCCCTTATTCCCTAAATGCCCCAGAATTCTGCATCACATTCTCTATTAGTACCCAATTCCACTTTCCCAGTACTCTTTCTCCTCTCTCCTTTAGACAGGAAATCGCTAGGTTAAGAATGAGTGGGTTGTGTTTGAACTCTCGTGTTAGATGGTCTCTGATTTTATTCTTACCACTCGGATATTTGGGAGGATCCCTTTGACATCATTGTCTAGGCTTCCCTGTCTAAAGTTAGAGCCCAGGTATTCATCATCTCCCTCACAGTGTGAGGTTAGTATCCAAATGCACTAACATGAATGTAATGTGGACCTCGGGATGTGGCTGACTGAAGGAGCTTTTATCTAGCATGTGAAATTTTCTCGATTCAACCTCCATCACTGCCCTTCAAAAGATAAAAATAAAGAGATAAAACAGAATGTAGAGTGTAGCATTCGTGTTTCTGCTCTTTTGCTGCTTTGGGTTGTTCCTCTTCTCTTTCTAGAAGGTGGAGTACTCCTGCAGATTGGGACCCAGGACTAACAAGGCTGGTATCATAAGTTCTCCCTTTGAGCACACATCTGCCTTCCACTCCAGGAGCTGTCAGTGTGCCAACCCTGGAAGATGCCTACATGAGCAGTGTCTATGGCAAAGATTGTCTTGCAACAAATTTCTTATTGAAAATTACTATTTGTCAAATACATTTCACTTAAATAAATCAAACTAGTAAATCCATCCTGGCCTTCCTGGGAAGAGTTGTTTCCTCTTCTCTAGACCAAACTCTTCATATTGTTCTTCTCCAGTGATTGTCATGCACAAAAGTCTTCAGTGTGTCTGTGTGTCTCTTTGAGTTGTGAGATCCTGGGTGATAGAGGACACAGTGAGTTTTAAAATGTTAATGTTCTTCTTTATGGTATATAAGAGGCTGTCAAATTGTTATTTTCACTCATGGCTTGCAGTAGACGTCAAAGTGAAAATTTTGAGCCTTCATTTAAATCTCTTAAAAATCTATGTCTTCTAAAAACTCAGGAGATTAAACTACAAACACATTTTAATAAACTGTAGCCTTGGGAATGCATAAAAGTTGCTTTTGGTGTCAATATTTCTGTGGCAAAAACCAAAACAAGATATAAGAAAGTTAATCAGGAACCATGACAAGAACGTGGAAGGTAACTGAAAGTTCACCTGCGCTCACTGTGAATAGCTTGGGACACTGGCGCCTTTCGCTCTGCATTAAATCCGCTGCAAGGGGAAGTTGACGTCTCAGTGCCGAGTCAATGTTTCCAGAAAGACATTCAGGTTCTGTGCTTGCAAAGCGAACAATAAAGACAAGATGTTAGTATAGACATTTTAGTGAGCACACCTAAGATGGACTTGAACGACCTCCTTCGGCACACGTGTAACAAACTCGGCAGTCAGACCCTGTGTGTTACCTTTACTACTTATATGTCACCTGTTCCAAGAGTCTCAGGTCACTTAACCAACAAAAGTATTGTTTGCAAGAGCTTGTTGGAGGTTAATTTCTCTGATAGATTATTTTATTCCATGTTGAAACATTTTACTTTAATCCTTGACTGTTGAGTCTGCATAACTATCATTCTGGGGCAAGCTAAGATTACATACTGTCTTTCCCCTTTGAAGTGCGGCCTGCTGATATTTCCTTCATACAGCATAACACATCTCACACAAGACGGCCTGTGCGTTAAGCTGATACAAAACTCAGATTGAAACTTGGAACAGAGATTAAGATTTGTGCTCACTAGAAAGCAAAATCAGAATCCGGAAATCTCTTCCCTGCCCTTGAAAGAATTACACAGTGTAGTGGTTCTGCAAGCCCAGCTTTCATTCTAAGTCTTAGATAAATAAAAAGGAGTCTACTGGAAATTACTGTCTTGTAGACAGACATTTTTGCTTGGTCATTAAAAGATATCCAGAAGAAAATCTAAAAGGAAAAATCATTATCCAAGTAGTCTCCAGATTCAGCCGTATTTTATTTTAAAATCTTCAAACAAGGTAATTTTTCCTATAAATATTTATATAATTCCTTCTATGGCCATGACTTCTATCAACAGAAGGGGATATATTCCTGAATAAGTAAAAATAACATCTCTGATACCTTATTAAGTTACAAAAGCGTGTTGCATACATTTTCAACATTCTCTACCACTGTTCTGTAAGTACTATCCAACTTGATGTACTTGATTTCTTCAGTGTTGCATTTCCAGGTCTAGGACTGTTTCCAAAGCATGGAAGGCTCCCAACAAATAATCTTAAATCAATTAATAGATCCATTATATACACAGGCTCCAAGTCTGGTATATGTAAGTGGCCCAGAAATGTTCATTTTTTTTATGAGACAGGAAATAAATAATACATCTGTCCCACATAAAGTTTAGTCACACTGGAATTTGTAGCAATCCATGATCTATACTTTCATTGCTGTTTATTACAACATTCAGGTATATTGATAATTTTCAAATGAATGAAAACTCAAGAAGTTAAAAAATTCTGAATCATAACTTCAAAGGATCAGAATATACTGAAACATGGAGACATAGGCCAATTTATGTCCACCATTGTCAATAAGATGATATTGTCAATAAGATGATATTGAAGAAAAAAACAAATTTAGTTTTATTACTGCATTGGTCAAATGTAGACTAAAGGGTATTACACTGACTTTTTTTAAAATTGATTTTTATTGAGCTCTGCATTTTTCTCTGCTCCCCTCCTTGTCTCTTCCCTCCCCTTCAACCCTCTCCCAAGGTCCCCATGCTCCCAATATACTCAGGAGATCTTATCTTTTTCTACTTCCCATGTAGATTAGATCCATGTATGTCTCTCTTAGGGTTCTCATTGTTGTCTAGGTTCTCTGGGAACACTGAAATTTTGATAGTCACTTGTTTAATAAAGATTTAATAAAAGGTGAGATTGTGGTTTGTAAATTCTCTATATGGCTAGGAATCCAAAGTGTCAGAATACTGAAGAACTGACTTGATTCCAGAGAGAGACAGAGGGAAAGCTTTAGGAGTTGTGCAAGCCAACAGGGGAGTCTTCGTAGTGAAACAGAAAAGCCACACAGTGTAAAGTACAGAACATCCCAGGGCTCTAGCCCCACCTAGAGAAGGCCAAAGCTGCCTACCTGTAGGCAGCAATCCAGCTAGCCTTGGTGAAAACAGGTTCTTGGTTTTTAGTCAGAGGGCATTCCCTTTGTTCCCATAAGCTGCAAATTCTCTGGGGTGATGTGATGATAATGACTATTCTTGGATAGCAAGCTAGACCCAGAAACCAAGTCCATTTGATCACTCTTCATATCCCAGAGCGCTTTAACCAAGTACCATCTTAAAAGGGGGCCAATGTGAGACTGTGCAGCTTTGAGGACCAGAAAATAAGGAAAAATTGGAAGTCAGAGAGTCCCACCAGTGTCTGGGTGGAAGACACTGAGAGGCAATCACGGAGAGGGGAAGGGAGTTGGACACAGAAATATCAAGAAAGTTTGACAGCAGGTTTGGTTTGTGCAGGCATGGCAGTCAGTGGCCTCATCACCGTGGTAAGGAGGAGCATGCCTTAACACATGGGCATGACTGTGGAGTCTGTCAGCTCAGCTCCTAGAATGCCCTCCCTGCTCTATAAACAGCTTGCTAGCTACAGGGCTGAGAACTTTGAGCTCACATCCAGGTATTTATTTCTGCAGCTTCCTCCCTCCATCTCACTGCATGGTTCTCTGCCGAGCAGGACCTGAGATCAGTAACACTGTGTATGCGAAATGCCAGGTCCCCTATGCTCTCTTTCCCCCAGTGCATAGCTCGGTGATGATGTATATGCTTTCCCCACGCTCCAGTGAACTCAGGAATCTTGACTCTGGTAGCAGGCCCTGCTGGGTAAACAAACTGAGACACAGGATCTCTGGAGCAAATGAGAACTTGTCCAGTCCACAAGCCACAAAGCTATGTGTGACTAGCATCTGCTCATTGCACACGAAGAATGAAAGCTTATAAAGTGAACATGGCCATGGCAGACAACTGCCTTTCACAGGCTTATGGTGAGCACAGCACAATGAAAGAACCCACAAAGAAGCTATTCAAATACTTTTATTTTGTATTCAAATACTTTATCATTTTTATAATATTTAATTTAATATAATAATTTTTATAATGTTCCTTTGTACAGAACCTCGAACCGTGAACTTAGTGAAACCACTGCCTCATTTTCTCATGCACAGACTTTCTGCATCCTAATCACCCAGCTCCTGCACTGGCTCTACTGATGGGGACTTCTGTCTTTCCCTCCACTCTCCATCATCTGCATCGTTTTCTTGCTAATGCACTTCATTTACTTTCACTCAGTCCCATGCACCCTTTTCTGGAGAAATGTAATGTCTACAGTTTCCCTGGCTACAATCACATCGATAAGCTGATTTCTCCTAGTCAGGTTTGCAGTTTAAGCGCCTAATAAAATGAGAACTCAGTATACTCCTGAGACTGGAAATACTCACCTGTTTGAGTACATTAACAGGTCCTTAGGAAGGCGTAGAACTGTGCAGTAGTTTCTGTCTTGTTCAGAATGTTGGATGAGGAAGGCATCCTTCCTCCTTGGGAAATGATCCTTTCTCCTTGGCCTGGTGTGTGAGGAGTTTCAGTCCTGTGTAGCATCAAAGGTCAAGTCTTCTTCCATTCCTACTCTGTCATATTGACTTTCATTTGCCTAAGGAAGACCTTTGATTTTCTACTTTAATGCTTTAAGAGACTCTCTTCTTTTAGGGATATGCACTGCTTTATAAGCCCCAGGATTCTGCTGACAACAGGTCAGTCTACATAACCAAACACCTATGCCCACCTGATGTGTCACATTAATGCTACCCCAACGCTGATGATAGTGACTCTGCGTTTAGCATAAGTTACCTTCTTCTCTGTGCACGATCCTTGAGTCTATAACTTATATACCATTGGATATGGTGATGGGACCTCCCATATCCGCAGAGAACTTTCTTCCACTCATTCACAGAGCAGTTACTGAAGTCTGTCTCATTGCACCCAATCTGGGAATTCTAAATGGAAACGCTCCTGCAAGCTCTTTCCATTAAAGAACAATAGAAAGTTCTGTGTGAGCCCAAGGACGGGTCTCTGGGAGACTCCACATATTACTCTTAGTCTTACATGGCATGCCCCAGGTCGGCATTGACCCCAGCCACACTGGCCCAGGGATTAGGAAATGCAGAGCTTCCTGGTTTGTGTGGGGTGTAAGAGAACACTGTGAGCATGCACACAGGTGAACACAGACCTTCTTAGAAAGATGATCAGGACATGAAAGTACTAGTGGGAGCCATATTCTACAAGAGAGGATGGCACTTGGGCAATTTCTGTTTCCTCTTATAATGCCCCAGACCTTCATCTCAGTAAAAGAATGAAGCAATGTTGGATTGATACAACTGGTTCTTAATGACCCACGTGGAATATTGAGGATTACTCATGAGCTTGGCAGTAGTCCTGCTTTAAAACCTTGAGAAGTAAATTGACTCTGTATCGTGCCTGTATGCTTCCTGAATGAGAAATTGTCGCTTGTTGTTGAGTTTCGGGTTACAGAAATGCTTCAAGATAAGCACAGCATCTTGCATCCCTACTTGGCAATCTCTCACATGGAAAATGTGTTCTACTTGCTTTGTTCTCAAAAGTCAAACCTCACAACAACCAATAGAATTTATGAAAACAGACTGTGACTTAGTAAAAGTGAAATAAAAATGAACCAATTTGAAGGCAGGCTGCCTGGACAGGAAGTAATACTCCTCTGCCTTCTAATCAGCCTGCTCGTTCAGAGCATGGGAGCTAAAATTTAGGGATGGTGTAAAAATATGATTGAATTGACTGGAAGGTTCAGAAGCATCCGCTAAGCCTTTCCCATATTTATTTCCCTAGGTTAACTTTAAAAGCTTATTCCCCTACACCTGACCTCCTTGGCAAACATGGGACATTTTTATATGTACTTGCTTGTGATCATCTGTGCTCAGCTCTGTGTTTGTTTCTGAGTTGTGCACACATCTGCCCATGCATGGTCTCCCATGCAATAGCTCTCTTCATCAGAAAGTGTGTTTAAATTTGCCCAATAACATTTACTATTGCATTTTCTATATCACTCCGCTAATTTAATGATGTCATCAGGCTATAGTGGAGCAACATACAGGAGATAAAATTTTGTCTCGTTTGAGCACAGAGAATCCATAAGTTTCTTCCAGTCACTTTCATTGATGTATTATGTGTTATAAAATTTGAACCTAACTTCACTTCGCTTCATTAAGCCTACATGTATAACTCTCTCAGTGTTTGGGAGATGAGCTCCCTATCAAACCTCCCAGGCACCAAAGCATCTTTGTATGCTTTCTTTTATCTCTGCATTTTTCTACAGACTCTCTCATCCTCTAGTATGGTACCACCCCTATCTCAATAGAAATCAGACAGTTACCCCCACATATTCCACAAGCTTTGAGTATTATTTTAGATTCCCAAATAGCCAAAATTTACAACATTTTTAGTATAAAATCAATGTTGGTGCTAACTCACTTCAGTGGACGTTCAAAGTCTCAATTACTTAACAAGGCGCCCATTTCCTGGAACTCTACACATGGGACATGGACACAATCTAGAATGGGTTTACTTCCGCTTCACACTCTTCCTGTAAGTCTCCCTTGATTTTTCCTCGGCACCTATGACCAAACCTCCAGTCTTTGTCTCCTAGATCTGATGTCTACAGTTTCCTCTGCATATTTTTGCCTTGGGTATTCAGGAGTCAAATTTCAGAAAAGACTTATAATGATTCTAAATAAGCATTCATACTTTATTAAAGGGATGTTTCTGCTCCTAACTTTGTGCAGTTGTAGACAAAGAGATGCAGGTGAGAACGTTTTGGATGTGCTCTGTTTCATTGGGCAGGTGGACAGATGTGTGGATGATAG
Source organism: Dicrostonyx torquatus (assembly GCA_028555095.1). Classification (NCBI taxonomy): domain Eukaryota; kingdom Metazoa; phylum Chordata; class Mammalia; order Rodentia; family Cricetidae; genus Dicrostonyx; species Dicrostonyx torquatus. Next base: position 79,995 of record JAQHUG010000607.1, read on the forward strand.
AAAGACTATCAGTAGCAAAACATTTTTCAAGTCTTTACTCTTCTATGCCTCAGTGAGGTAACTAACAGGAGTAGAACTAATGTCAAAATGCATAAAAGAATATTGATTTTCTAGCTTTTAACTTTGAGGATAAAGTAGCCTGTTCAGTTAGCACTTACCCACAACACCAGGAAAGGTATCTACTCCATTACCACCCTTGATTCTATTGACTTCAAAGTCAATAGGAGGACTGAATTAGGACTGTCTATAACTAGAGATGTTTGAGGAAGACGTGTCTTTCTTGGTCCTAATTTCTTTTGTGCCCTTGGGAAATCACGATCATATTGCTTCTGTCCCAGCAGAGAGGTTGCTATGAGTCTTGACTTGGAAGGTAGCAGCCACCTCCCTGTGTACCCCACACTTGCCCTAACCTACTGAGAACAGGAAGGAGCTGGAATGTTGTCAAGTCTCCTCACAACACGAAGATTTAGCACATTCCCTGGGGATGTGGCCCATACCATAATAGCAGCATAAAAATCATTGTTCACAAAGTGTGGCTCTAGAGGCCTCTGGGCCCTGTTGTGGCAATTATAATCCACAGAAGTTCCACAAGAGAAAAATGTTTATCAAGTGTGGCCTCGGAGATCTCTGAGCCCCAATATGGCAATTATAAAACGTCAAGAGGCTCCTATGTAAGAATTGTTTTCTAAGTGTGGCTGTGGAGACCTATGAGTTCCAATGTGGTGATTATCACTAACTGACTGGGTCCCCAAGATCTATCTTGCAGTTCTTAGTTTTCTCTGTTCCCCACATTCTGACCAAATCAAACTGATGGATTCAGAATCTTCAGAACACTATTCTGTAATAGCGTTTGTGACCCTGCTTGGGTTTTTTATGTGTCCTCTGTTGCAATCCCCATCTGACAGCCATCTCTTCACCAGTCAGACCCCCCTGTAACACACCCTGAAAGTTTTCCCCTTTCACAAAATGCTCATGTTCTCATATTTGTTTATCATTGATCTAATTATCCAGTTCTTTGATGAAAAGATTGTTGATTTACATTTAGGTCACATACAATGCTTAAGGTTTTAATGTTTATTTTATGTCATTTTAATCACTATAAGTTTTTAAAGTATATTTTGCCAATGTATTCCAGAGGCATTTATTGAACAGTTAAAGTTGTATTACACATTTGGGAATAAAACTAACAAATAACATTAATCTGTTACAACCAAGGAAATTAGATGTCTCATTACAAACGTCTCAGTGCTCAGAAACTTTCTTGACATGTGTCAACATTGGCTTCCACACCAGTAAAATCATGTTAGTGAGAACTATAATGCTCCACTGTGTGAGGATTAATAATAATGCATTTGAAGTGTGTAATGTGAGACTGACATTTGTTCAAGGGCATGTGATATTATTGTACCACCAACACCTATGCAGTGGGAAACACAATCTCTGACCCCAAGGATGCTCACAATCTAGGAAGACAGGCATCATCATGTGGAGGCCCAAAAATGTGAGCCCATTTCCACCTTGACCAAAGATCAGAGAGTTGAAACTTAACCTCTATTCCTTCAAGGTTATTGTCTGTTTCTGTCTCAAAGGTCCCACACCTAGATTCAGAAAGTTCTGCTCTCAAGGTTATTATCAACAGGTGTTGACAATAATATCCAGACCTTGTATTTCAGGAATAGAAAAGTAGATCTGTTTCTACTCCAAACAAAAGTCCGAGGATCCAAATAAACTCCTACTCCCTTAAGGAGATTACAGTGGATTCCACCCAGGGAGTAGTTTGCCTACAGAATGTTTTGATCTAGGGTGTGAGCATGACTTATTTGTTCTAACAACAGAATGTAGCCCATGAATGTAGCCTACAACCTTCAACTGGTATGTTCATTTCCTTGTATCATATTAATGCAGGTTTTTTTTTTTTAAATCTTACTCCTACTTTTTGGGGTCAGGGGTATTTTAAGCAATTGGAAATTAAACGTGGACGATTTCAGTATTCACTTGAACTCCCTCCTGGTACTATCCTATGTTTCTGTTTTATTACTTTTTTCACGTCTTTTTACTCTTTGCTTATTTTCTGATCCTCATACCCCTACCCTAACAAGTGGTATTTTTGTTGAGGCTTGTCCCCGACATCATCTGAGATCATTAGAGTCAAGGTGATGCGTTCAGTGATCTTTCCTGTCGTCCAAAGAGCATAAAGCCATGAAGGGAGGCATTCAAAATACTCGAAATATTATTGCTTTACTAGGTCTTGCTTACTGTGCAACAGTGTAAATGGTACAAAATACCAAGCACAGCTGTGAAAGTGGTGCTCATGAGAGTGAGAAAAGACTTTTGCTGACTATGGAAGAAAAATAGTCAGCACCTGAAATCCATATGGTGTTAATATGCACCAGACTCTGTCAAAAAACAGCCCATTCACAGTCTGGCCTCAAGTGTTGACCACTGGCATTTCTGATTTCCTGTTCCCTGACTGTGGATGGAATTTAACCAACCACCTCATGCTCCTGCCACTGTGATGGATTATGCTCTCAGACTGTGGCCTGAAATAAAACCTTCCTCTTTTAAATCAACGTGGTTAGGGTATGTTATCACAGCACCAGGAAAACTAATGAATGCACTTTCCTTTTAATTTTATTTTATATATAAGATGACCAAATGCAGCAAAGAAACAAAAGATATAGATGAAAAGCCATTACAACACATTCATGAGCTCACACATCTTCAGTCACAGAAACCGAAAGATAATGGGATCGTGGAGATGCCAGCAAGACATTTCAGAATCTTACTTTATAAATGTATCAATGACTCCATAAGGCATTCAAAGACGCACATGAACAAAGTAAGAAAACTCATTTAAGACATAAAAAAGATAGAAAGTGGAGGCAATGGTCAGGGAGTTCTGTTATTTCTAAGAAATAGAACTTACTGGCAACAAATGCTGATTCAAAGGATGGCAATCAACATACTAATTAAATGCAACCAAACAGCAAGCCCCCAGCTATGCTTATATATGGCAACGTAGACTTGACTTAAAAGCATTCTTAAGCATAAAGATGGTCACTATGTATTAGTAAAGAGAACAATTCATCTGGAGAAAATAACAGTTGTAAATATTTATGTATTTAATGTTGGAGCAGCCAGTTTCATAAATCAAACACTAAAAGCTGATAGAGCCTCTCATAAACTAAAAATTGACCAAGGAGCCTCAGAGCTAAACTGTGACTTGGATAAATTGGATTGATTATATCTATAGAACACTTTGTTCTACATATTCACATTGTTCTCAGTGGCCAAAGAATCATCTCTAAAATAGATCCCAATAGAAACTGGAGAGATGGTTCAGTAGTTAAGAGCACTGTCTGCTCTTCCACAGGACCCAAATTCAATTCCCAGCACCCATATGGCAGCTCATAGCCTGTAACTCCAGTCCCCCAGGTTATCTGATGCCCTCTTCTGGCATCCATAGGTTCTGCACATACAGTACACAGATATACATACAAGCAAAACACTTTAAATCAAATAAATAGATAAATAAATAAATGCCATCATAGGCCACAAAACAAGACTAAATACAAAAGACTTGAGAGGTTAGGTGCAGTGGAAGCACACGCCTTAATCCCAGCACTTGGGAGGCAGAGACAGGCAGAGCTCTGTGAGTTCGAGGCCAGCCTGGTCTACAAAGTAAGTTCCAGGACAGCCAGAGCTACACAAATACAAAACAAAAATTAAAATAGGAGAGCTTGCTCTGCCTCTCACCAGCTGCAGGCACTCAGGGGATGGGCCCTGCACGTCACCTGGGAAGTGCAATAGAGCTGACCTTGGTGGGGTGGGTGCAAGGTGAACTGACTGAGGCATGAGTGTGGGAGAATTGGCGCTGCGAACTCTCATGTGCCATGTCGTGTGGTGGCATGGGCAAAGGAAAGATGTTCAGCCTCCACTCTGCCACTCCTTGCCACCTGCAGCAGGTCGGAGAGCTGGTCTCAGGGGCATGAGAGCAGGAGAGCTGGCCCTCCTTCTCACCAGCGGCAGCGTTTGGGAGAGTGGACCCTGCACCTGCACACAGTAGAACTGGCCATTGTGGAGTGGGGTCAGGTGAGGGAACTCCAAGGATGTGTGAGCAGGAGAACTGGCCCCACACCTTGCTGCCTGCCTAATTGGGAGAGCTAACCCAGGCAGTGCTGGAGGACTCACCCTGGTGATGAGGATGTGGGAAAACCAGTGGGCTGTTCAACACGGCTACCAGCCAGGTCCAGAACCAGGGATTTGAGCCAATCCATTCCTCCATCCACCCCATCTATGATCTACTGGAATATGTGAAAGGGCTGATCTTGCAGATCCAAAGCTGCAGGATCTCCACTACATAGGGTAACAGCCGGATATCCAAGAGGACCCCTAGTGAGGGCCTAGTATTGATAACATTGCAGAAGCCATTGAGCCAGACCAATGACTCACTGCAGTGAATACTTGCAAGTAAAAATGTATGGACTAAGTGGCCTACTGAGTGACTTAATGTGTCATACTACAACTTCCATGGTGAAATTTTTCTTTCTTTTTTTATTAATTTACTTTTTAATTTAAAAACAATCTTTTTCATTTTATATACCAATCCCAGTTTTCCTCCCTCCTATCCTCCTGCTCCCCAACCTTTCTCCACCCCAGCCACATCCACTCCTCAAAGAGGGTAAGGCCTCCCATGGGAAGTCAACAAAGTCTGGCACATCAAGTTGAGGCAGGACCAAGGCCTCCCCACCACCGCCATATCTAGGCTGAGTAAGGTATCTCTCCAAAGAAAGTAGTCTCCAAAGATCCAGTTCATGCACTAGGAATGAATCCTGGCCTCACTGCCAGTGGCTGCACAAACTGCCTAAGCCACACACACAACCGTCACCCACATTCAAAGGGATTTGTTCAGTCCTACAGAGGCTCCCCAACTGTCAGTCCAGAGTCAGTGAGCTTCCACTAGCTCAGATCAGTGGTCTCTGTGGGTTCCTTCATCATGATCTTGATCCCTCTGCTCATATTATCCCTCCTCCCTCTCTTCGACTGGACTCCAGGAGCTCTCCCAGTACTTAGCTGGGGATCTCTGCATCTGCTTCCATCATTGCTGGATAAAGGTTCTATGATAACAATTGAGGTAGTCATCAATCTAATACAGGGAAGAACAGTTCAGGTACCCTCTCCACTATTGCTTGGAGTCTTAGCTGGGGTCATCCTTGTGGATTCCTGGGAATTTCCATAGCGTCAGGTTTCTCCCTAACCCCACAATGATTTCTTTATCAAGATTTCTCTTTCCTTCCTCTCCCTCTCTGTCCCTCCCCAACTTGACCATCCTATTCTCTAATGTTCTCCTTCCCCCTCTCCTTCCATCTCTGTCCTCCACCCCATGTTACCAACTTACTCAGGAGATCTTACCATGATGAGATTTCTTTTTCCTTTAAAGTTTATTTTCTTTTATTTTTGGCAGGGTGGGAGGTGTTGCAAGGGCAGAGGCCGATAAGAAGGAGGGATGGAGAGATGAAGTGAAATCCTCTAAGAATAAATAAGAGTTAGAGTAATTAAAATAATTCCTTATATTTTTATCAGATGATAGTAGAATAAAATTAGAATTAAAAGAAATATGCAAATAATTAGTGATTGAACAACACATAATTGTTGGAACTGTGGCTCACTGAAGAAATCAGGGAAAAATTTTAAATCTCTGGAATCAAATAAAAATAATAATAACACAGCTTACTAGAACCTCTGGGGTACAGTTAAGAATGGGCTTATTATACAGAAATGTTTATAGCAATAAATGTTTACACTGAAAATTAGAGCTATCTCAGGAAAGTAATCCAAAGATGATTGATCATTCTAGAAAAAAAGAAGCCAAGCCACATTCAGTAGACAGCAGACACAATAAAGATTGGAGAAGAGATTAAAAGAATGACACACAGAAGCAATCAAAAAAGTTGTTTCTAAAATTAATAAATGGGACCTCTTGAAACTGAGAAGCTTCTGTAAAGTAAAGGACATGGTCAACAAGACAAAATGGCAGCCTACTGAAT
>JAQHUG010000607.1:133975-158044 GCA_028555095.1 Dicrostonyx torquatus
GCAACATATAATATAAGGTAACGGGCTGGAGAGATGGCTCAGTGGTTAAGGGCACTGTCTGCTCTTCCAGAGGACCCGGGTTCAATTCCCAGCACCCACATGGCAGCTCACAACTGTCTGAAGATCCAGTTGCAGGGGATCTGACACCTTCACACCAATGCACATAAGATAAAATTAAATAATATAAGGTAACAAACCATGGGCCTGGTGGTAAAATATGAAATAATAGAAATGGTTAATATAAGATATAAAAGTTAGCTAGGAATGTACCTGAGCCATTAGCCAAACAGTGTTATAATTAATATAGTTTCTGTGTCATTATTCAGGTCTGGGTGGCCGGGAAACTAAAGTGAAGTCTCCTTTTAAAACATGGTACTGCTCTTCTCCTCTGCTTCTGCTTTTCCATAGTAAATCTATAGAAATACAGCTTCTGTGTTTGTTTATTGATGCTCTCTGGCCTTTTCTCTGTTTAGCTTCCTTTGAATCTTCTACTTCAAAAATCACACCATCTATGAATAATTGGAAGAATTTTCTTTATTTCCACCCCATAAAACTTATACTTTTATATTAAACTATGATTTATTATGTGATTTTAAAGAAAGTAAGAAGAGTGGATGTAATGACTAGTACTGGTTGTCAACTTTACTGAGTCTAGAATCACACAGGAGAAAAGTGTCTGTGAAAGCCCTTGAGGGATTCTCAGATTAAGTTAGCCTCTGAAATGATGTATTAGGAACTTTGTATATTAGATAAACTTGAGTACAAAAGCCTACCCACTTGTTAGATTGAATAAAAGGGAGAGAGTAACCTGACAACTGGCATTCCTCTGTGCCTGCTTCTCGCGGACCACCTGCTTCCAGTTCCTAGTGCTTTGGTATACCATTGTCTCTACTCTCAAACTGTAAAATAAATGAGTCTTTCATTAAGTTGCTTTGGAAAAAATTCTGTCCCTACAATATGTAAAGTAATTAATACAGTAGACCTCCTTGTCATTTTCCTGATATTCCATGCTATTTCTGAAGGCATTCAATATATACTGTTAGCTTGGTGCATCCGGTCAATTTCAGGGACTATCTAAAGCTTATGGGGTAAGATGAAATCTCAAATAAGCTTCAATTTGCAGTTATCCTGATGGCTAAGGATGTTGAACATTTCTCTAAGTGTTTCTCAGCCCTTTGTGTTTTATGTTTTGTGAGCTCTCTGCTTAGTTACATAGTCAGTTTCTGTTTTCTTGATGTTCAGGAGTTTTCTGTTGGTTTGTTTAGTTCTTTATATATTCTACCTACTAACCCTCTAGCAGCTGTATAATTGATAAAGATCTTTTTCTACCCCGTAGGCTGTTATTTTGCCTGAATTATGGTGTCCTTTGCTGTACATAAAAACTTTCAGCTTCATGATGTCCCAGTATTAATTATTGATCTTAATGCCTGTGCTATTGGTGTCCTGTTCAGATAATTCTTTTCTCTGTCAATGAGTTCAAACTTAGTTCCCACTTTCTTGTCTATCATGTTCAAGGTGTCTGATCTTATATTCAGGTCCTTGGTCAATTTGGAGCTGGATTTATGCAGGGTGATAGATGTGGGTCTGTTTTCATTCTTCTGAACAGTTTCTGGTTTGATGACCAGAACCATTTGTTGAAGATGCTGTCTTTCCTCCAGTGTATATTTTTGGCTTCTTTGTAAAAAAAAAATAGGTATCCATAGTTGTGTGTGAAATTATATCTGGGTCATCAACTCAATTCCATTGATCAATATGTCTGTTTTTATGCTGATACAATGCTGTTTGTTCCTACAACTCGTAATACAATTTGAAATCAAAGATGACACCATATGAAATTAAAGACTTTTTTAAATTTACATGAAAAATTGTGTTAGAATTATGATCAGGATTGCATTGAATCTGTAGACTGCTTTTGATTTAATGGCCATTTTTTACAATACTAATTCTACTGATCCATGAGCATGAGAGATCTTTCCATCTTCTGGTGTCTTTTTCAATTTCTTCTTTCAATATCTTAAGGTTTATGTTATGCAGATCTTTCACTTTCTTGGTTAAAGTTATCCCAGGAAATTGTGAAATTTCCCTCATCTACCTTGGCATGTCAATTATTGTTGTCATTATCTGTGCCTTATTCAGGCAACCATATCATTGAGGTTTCGTGGATGCAGCCTGTCTAGAAGGCAATACCTTATATCAGGAGCCCTACTCCTCTGGTTCTTGCAGTCTCTCCACCCCATCTCTCTTTGATGATTCCTGAACTTAATCTAATGTATGATAATCCTTTACATTTTTATGCATATATACATATATATATATGGATTTTTTGCTAGCATGTATGTATGTGCACCACATATATACAGTGCCTCTTGAGACAAGAGGGGAGCAACAAATTCTCTGGAACTAGAGTTCCAACTGTTTATAAGTCTCCATGTAGATGCTGAGAATCAAACCCAGGTTTTCTGGAAGAGCAGTTAATGCTCTTTACAACTGAACCTCTCCTCAGCTTCAAACATGATATTTCTTAAACTTTCTCTAAGCATGTGTGTGTGTGTGTGTGTGTGTGTGTATACACACATAGGCGCATGTGTGTGCATGCATGTGTATTGATATATTATGGTAAATGTAAAAGTCAATTTAAACCAAATGAAAATCCTAAGGGTAAGAATACAACTTTAAAACCCCTGGAGGATATCACAGAGGAAAATATCCTAAACATAGACCTTGGCAGTGTGTTTTGGGCTATCATATAAAAGCTCAGGATTAAAAATTAAGTAAATGAGTATTTTTAAATGGTACTACATCAGGAAAAAATTTAAAATGCAATAGAAATAATCAACAAACCTAAACAACAGCCTACAGACTGGGAAAATATACATAAAAACCATGTGACTGATGAGAAGGTAGTGTCCCAAATTGATGACTGACTCTTACAGTAGAAGAAAAACTGAAAACCCATATGAAAAATAGACATAGGTCATTACTCCATAGAAGACTTTAAACATTTTCCAACAAACATACGAAATATGTTTGCTGTTAGTAATAAAACAGAAACACATAATGAAAACACTCTTTGATGCTATCTATATTCTCTAGGATGGGTGTTTAAGAGAAGGTAAGATGTGTTAGTGATGGAAGGGGAAAAGGGGTAATAACTACCTTGTAACTGGGAGTTTAGATTGGTACATACATTAGGGGTAATAATAGGGTGATTCCTTAGGAAATCTAAAGTGACGCTGGAGAAATGGCTCAGTGTTTAAGAGCACTTGCTGCCCTTACAGATGACCTGGGTTTGATTCCCAGCACCACATGGTGGCTCATAGGCAGCTGCAACTCCAATTCTAGAGTGTTTGATGCCCTCTTTTATCCTCCATGGGCCCTAGACACACACATGGTGCACAGATATACATACATACAAAACACTCATACATATTCTAAAAGAGTTACTTTAATTTAAAACATGTACACACACACAAAGAAAAGTAAAACGTAACTGCCAGAGAATCTAATGATCTTTATTCTGGGTTTGATGAAAGCAAATGAAATTACCAACTTTTTTTGAGACTTTTTAAGATGTCTACAATCATATTCTCTGTACTTTAGTTCATCATAGTCAAGATATGGAAGTGACTCTAATGTCCACCAATGATCTAACGGATAAAGAAATTGTGATCTGTATTTGTGATGATTGAGAGTCTCAGAAAAAGATCTGTTGTGTATCCTAGTGTATGATAAGGTAGAAGGACATTACAACAAGTGAAATAAAATAGAATGAAAAATATTACATTAGCTTGCTTATTCATAGATGTTTTCAAAGTTAATGTTGTGCAGTTGTTTCCTCTGGATTGTAAGGTTCCTTGCTGGAGAGAGAGGGGAAGCTCACCAGACTTATAAAACTTACAAGAAACTCTCAGCACTCAGAGGCTCATGAAACTTACATGACTCACAAAGTCCCACTCCAAGACTGTAGAAACAACTATTTCTTAGGAAGAGGAGACTTTTCGGTAGTGTATCTGCCTGCACATTGCACAGCTCTCATGAGTTGACACCCATGCATAAGTGAGACTCTCCAATGACACAGCCCCCTTTGAGTCACCCATACTTCAGCAATTAACTCCAGCAAAATCAATGGTTCCCTAAGTTGGACTTTGATGGAATTGCTTCCTTGGTTTATCATTGGTCCCTTCATGGGGGTGAATGGAAATGGGCTTCCAAGGAAAAGATCACACAATAATCAGATAACACAGAAAAGAAAACATAGCCTATGATGTGTAGAGAACTGATTTTAGAACCTAAGGTGGACAAGTCTAGATATCTAATTACAAAATAGTGATAAAGTTAACAAAATTTTATCAAGTAAGATAGTTGTGAATTGTTGTAATAGGGGCAGCTGTGTCCCTGCCGAGGAGTGGGGCTATTTTCTCGGCACCCGGCTCCCAGCTGTGGGCCTGCTTTTGGCCCTGGCTTATACCCAGAATAATTACACACAAACTGTATTCATTTAAACTCTGCCTGGCCCATTATAATTATCCTCTTATACATATTAGTCTAACCCATATTTAGAAATCTATGTGTCACCCCGAGGTGGTGACTTATCAGAAGAGTCTAACCTGCATCCATCTTGGGCTGGAGAATCATGGCTTCTGTCCACTTCCTTCTCTCTCACTACCTTCCGTTCTGTCTACTCCGCCTGCCTAAGGGCTGTGTTCTCTCCTATAGGCCAGGCAGTCCTTTATTCAACCAATGAGAGTAACGCCCATGTTGGGCGCCAAACTTGTAATAGGTGCGGGTTGTGTTTCCAGCACCTGGGAGGAACGTGGGCCCTTTGGTTCCTTCCCACCCAGCTCTTGGCCGCTGGGCTAGCTTACATTAGAAATAAACACACGAAAACTGTATTAATTAGATTACTGCCTGGCCCATTATCTCTAGCCTCTATTGGCTAATTCTCTCATCTTATTTCAACCCATTTTTAATAGTCTGTAAGTCACCATGCGGTAGTGGGCTTACCGGGAAGATTCAGCATGTCTGACCCTGGCGGCTTCATGGCAGCTCTCTCCCTGACTCAGTCTTCTTCCCAGCATCCTGTTCTCTTTTCCCCACCTATCTAAGTCCTTCCCTATCAAATGGCCAAGGCAGCTTCTTTATTAACCAGTGAAAGCAACACAAAATACAGAAGAACCCTCCTACACCATTGTTCAGTAAGTAATTGCTAGTAAGTAGATCTTCTCTAATAGAAAAAGAAATTAAAAACATCATGCAAGATGATAGATAAGTTAATTTGCTTCAGATACTGGTGTCCTTGCTTCCTCTATGGAAAAGGATGTTTATAACATCCTTTTATGAACCTCAAACACATGCAATTATTTTTATTTTAAAAAACTAACAAACTAAATATAAAATAAAACTAGAAAAAAGAAAAGGCAAAGAATAAGTTAATATTCTACTGCATGCAAAAAAGTCACCTCTAACTACTCTGTTACAGTAGAGAGACTTGGAAATCTCTGATTCTGGATTGACTAGGGGAATCCATGCTCTCTGATGACCAATTAGCTACTGTCCTAATGAGAAGATCCTGAGGGGTTTCAGTTTCCATGGAGATGCAATTTCTTTCTCACAAAAAAAAAATGTGAAAAGCAAGGGGTGGCTGTGTGCCCAGATACACTAGTGGCTTCTTCAGATTTCTTGAACATGAAATACATTTCCACTAATATAATTGAATTGTTATGTTCTCTGTAAACTAAATGATAAAATATAATAACCAGAAAACAATTTTATTGAATAAAATTCTGTGTCCAAATAAGCACTTTTCAAGTTGTACATATGCTTGAATTATTTAGACCTTGAAAAACAAACACAAAGAGAAATACATTTATTTGTTACAATATTGGCTAGTGCCCCAAGCTAATAAATATAAAATACAGAATCTTAGGCAGCAGCTAGCTGAATAAGATCTAGAGCAAAATAGGGCATATTCAAATAATTTCTATTCAGTATCTGGGCAACCTGAAAATAACAATACAACATAATTATCTGGCATTTGGTCTCCTGATAAGTATAACTAATAAGAGGGAGGAATTTGCCTATATTCCACACTGAAATAATTAAGTGTAATAGCACAAGATGTTCTATAAGCACAGGGCTTGAGTTATATCAAGAGTTCTAGAAATGAGAACAGTTATAGATTAGTTAACTCTATAAAGCACATTGTTTGACCTTTTGCCTAAGAATAGGCAATAAAGAAGAATCTAGAACTTTGGAAGGAACCAGGCAGACAAAGCAGTGATGTGTACTAATTAAGCCCATGTTGGATTTCTGCTCCAGTTTCTCTAGTTTCTTCTCTTCCATGAACATTATCATCTTCCCAACACCAAGCATCATTTCTGAGTTTCACTGTGCAGCTGAGGAAACAGCAATGCCCCCACTCCTCCACTTACACAACGCCTCCCTAATACTTTATTGCATGCAACCTCAAGTAGAAAAGCAACCTTCCTTTCTGGCCTCTACAGCCTTCATGGTATACCAGTAATCATTATTTTCTTATGCTCCCCAAATATCATAGGAGGGAATACACTTCAGCAGGCCTAAAAAGAGGTCCTGAGATGTGAAGGGACATAGGCAGCGCAGAGGGGATTAGAAGCATAGACATCGGTGCAAGTCCTTGTCATAGGGCATTCAGCATGGCACCATACTAGAAATCTGGATGGTGCTGCCATCAGAACAATGCTTATCTTTCTTCTAGGCTTACCTAGAAACTGTCTCTACTTTGTATAAGAGGAGTCAATAGCCATTTCCTAAGTGCCTTGTTACAGATCAGCTCTTACTCCCTGTAGCATATGGATTATAGACACTGAATTATTTCAAAAGACGCCCCCACTTCCAACTTCAAAACAAGGAATCCCCAAACCCATAAGGTCTGTTGAAACTTATTTTGTACTAACTAATTGCTTTGCAAGGACAGGATGAGTCTGTAACCTAAGAACTGTTAAACCAAATTGTACTTGTTGTCCTTTGGTCTTCTATTCTGAGTCTGTGCCTCTCCCTAGTACCTTCCACAGAGCCCCCTTCACATCCTTGTTCCTTAGGGTATAGATCAAAGGATTGAGCATGGGGATGATGATGGTATTAAAAAAGGGGGGCAACAAACTTCCCCTAACTCTCAGAATAGCTTCCCTTGGCTTATAAGTATGTGTAGATGACTGAGCCATAAAACAGAGAAACCACCACAAAGAGGGACCAACATATCCCTAGCGCCTTCTTGTACCCTGCCATTGACTTGATCTTCAACACTACCTGAACAACGTTTGTGTAGGAGCCCAGAATTAGTGTTATGGGAAATAACAAGATTAGAACTCGGGCCACAAACATTTTGTCTCTGTTCCTTCTGTTCCTCACAGGCTAACTTCAAGAGAATAGGCATCTCACAGAAGAGGTGGTTCAGTTGGTGTCCACAAAGAGGCATGATCATCATCAGACTTATCTGAATCAGAGAGTTCATGAATCCTCCTACCCAAGAAGCAATAGCTAGTGAGAGGCAGAGAAGGGGGTGAATGATGGTCGTGTATTTCAGGGGACGACACACAGTAGCATAGCGGTCAAAGGCCATCACCACCAGGAGCACACTCTCTGTGGAGGCCAAATCAAGGAAAAGGAAGAGCTGGGCCACTCACCCTCCATCGCTGATGTTTCTGTCATATCCCTGGAGGTTAATCAGAATCGGGGCACAATGCTGGTAGTGTAACAGAGGTCCAGGAAGGAGAGATGGCAGAGGAAGAAATACATTGGTGTCTGAAGTCGAGCATCCAGTTGTGAAAGAATAATGATGGTAGAGTTGCCAAAGAGAGTTAGGGAGTAGAAAATGGAAATGAAGACTGAAAGAATGAGTTCTAGTTGAGGGAAATCAGAGAATACCACCAAGATGAAACCCTGTCTAAAACTGGTGTTGAAACTGCCCATAACCTTTCGTGTGCACATATAACAGAGGATAATTCAATAACAGCTATGAAGAACACGGATTAGAACATTGTTCTAGAAAATCCTTAAATACTCCAAAACCAAGCTTTTTTTCTCTAGTTTGCTAGTTCATGCACTCACAGACCCAGCCCCCCTCATCCACGTTATGCACCCACCTTCCCAAATTCTAGTGACCAGTCCTCTACATTTAGTTTGGCATCTTCTCCTTCCACCTGAGAAAGGCCATAAAGTTCTTGTCTTTCTGGGTCCTGTGGTCTTTGTCTGTCTACATCATGAATCTCAACCATGCAAGAGGGTGTGGTTTGTTAGCTGCTATTGTTGTATTTCCAGATGCAGTGTCTAGAGAATGGACAGAACTAGACAAATATTGTTAAATGAGTTAATTAATGCATTCTCCTCCATTAGAAAACATACATGTCACAGAATATTTGTTCCAGAGTGACACAAAGGGAATAAACACATCTTATTTCTAATGGTGGAATAAAGTTTTACTGTTTAAACTTTCCTATCCATGTTTTATCAACAAAACTGTTCATAATTGTAGCTATGCTTAATATTAATATTTTAACAAGTGAATCAAAGCTTAAAAACCTAAAAAATGTAACATGAGGGCCCTGCTCGTTGGGGTTTCTGTCCCGCCCAGTACCCCACAGCCGGTAAGCCCGAAAGAAAATCACACAGAGGTCTCCATAAGATTATAAACTGAATGGCCCATTAGCTCAGTCTTCTTACTAGCTCTTATAACTTATATTAATCCATTGTTCTTATCTATGTTAGCCACATGGCCGGTACCTTTTCTCAGCTGGGACAGGGACACATGCTGCTTCTTCGGTGTACTGCTAGGAGTGCGGGAAGAGCTTCCTTCTTCCCTGTTCTCCTTGTGCCACCTCTACTTCCTGTCTGGTTTTCCTGCCTATACTTCCTGCCTGGCCAATCAGCGTTTATTTAAAACATGATTGACAGAATACAGAATTGTCCCGCACCAAATAAAGCAATGATTTGCTTTAAGATAATTTTAAACAGTAAAAATTGAACTTAGTTTCAAATCTTTTGTTGTTGTTGTTCAGCTTTTTTTAAATTTTTCCATTCAAAAATTTACACTTCCGCCCCTTCTCCCATTCACCTCCCACTCCCCCACCAACCTTCCTCCCTTCCCCTCTATCCTTAAGAGAAGGCAGGGTACCCTTCCCTGTGGGAAGTCCAAGGCCCTCTCCCCTCCTTCCCAGCCTAGGAAGGTGTGCATCCAAATAGACTAAGGCCCCCAAAAGCCAATACATGCTGTAGAAACAGGTCCCAGTGCCATTATCAATGGCTTCTCAGTCATTCCCCATTGGCAGCCACATTCAGAGAGTCCGGTTTGATCACATGCTCGTTCAGTCCTGGTCCAGCTGGATTTGGTGAGCTCTCATTAGATCAGGCACACTGTCTCAGTGGGTGGACCAACCCCTCGTGGTCCTGACTTCCTTGCTCATCTTCTCCCCCCTTCTGCTCTTCAACTGGACCTTGGTATATAAGATTCAACTTGAAAACCTGAAGTTCATTTGTATTAGAAAAACGAGATGGCCTGGGAATGTACCGACCAAAGGCTAAACACAGGCCATCAGTGCTCACTGACTTCTGAATCTTAGCAAATGCAAGCTCAGACTAGACAAAAATCTAATCAGTGCCTCCTCTCACATTTGGAGGGAAACCTGGAAGTCATCTCTTCAGCCGCTTGTGTCATCTGTTCCCTGGCTCTGGCAGGAAATCTAAAGCCAGTGCTTAAGTGATGACAGCCTCTCTCCACTCGTCATCTCCTGTAGCGTTTGCTCTATGTGGCCTTGAGTTCCCTGCTTCTATTGATAAATCTATTATTCCTTTGCCCATTGTTTCAATAATTTTCTTATTAATAACTTTAAGTCTATCAAAACACGATTCACCCAATTCTGGAAAAATGGAATTTTTTTATAGGTTCTATCACTAAAACCAGGCTAATAAGTTCTGCAGGAAAAAAAGAAACAATGCAAGTGACTGAAACAATACTATTAAAAATCCATAGTCCTGCTAACGTATGTCTTACTTCTCCTTCTCATCTGGATAGTTGTCTACAGAAATTATCTATTAGGAAGTCTTACAATTTTTAAAATATCATCTCCCCCTCCAGTTTCTATTATCACTCTCTTCCAGATCTCATCTTACAGCACTTGACATGCTGAGTAACTGTCCCTTTCTGTTCAGTCTTTTCACCTCCCTTCCTGGATGTCTTCTTCCTTCCCTGCATCCTCCGTTGCGGTCTCCTCTACCTGTACGCTGCCGATCCTCTTCCAATATCATGCTACAAACCATTCCTGGAAAAGTCATCCATTTCAGGGCTCGAGTCACACTCCCTGTGTGGATAACACTCAACTACGTCTCCATCCCTGTCTGTTGTCTGCATTTCAGATGATGTTTTGATATTTGGGGCCTGGTTGACCATAAGGGACTTCCACTTTGAGGTACAGAAATTCTCACAGATAGCAAAACACTTCCTTGTAAGAAACATCTCATGAGAACAATCAGTCTAGAGTCCTTCCAGCTCCTCTGCTGGTGTCTAGCACAGAAGCTTCTATGCTCTGTAACAGAAGACCATGTTTATCATATCATATCATAGCATGCTGAAATTAATTTTTTAAAAAGCACAGTATTTAAACTTTGTACACTGTCTCATAGTCTGTGGCTTTTGCCTGCATTTCCCTCAACTTCCCTTCTCTTTAACAAGCTCTGACACTTCACTCTGTAGACACTTGTACACCATGTCTCTTCCTTTTGAGAACTGTTGAGCAACGAGCTACTGATCAAATTCCAGTTATCTCCTTATCAGGGGCCTCACTTTACCTTAAAGAATAGCAAAGCCTTGGTGTTAGTTGACATCTCCTTGCCTGTCATTTTTCTCTTGGAAGGCCCTGGACCTCAGCATATTCAACCGAAACTTGCCCTTGTCCCTTATAAAAATGCTGCTTCACACACCTTTAATCCCAGCACTCGGGAGGCAGAGGCAGGCGGATCTTTGTGAGTTCAAGACCAACCTGGTCTACAAGAGCTAGTACAGGACAGGCTCCAAAGCTACAGAGAAACCCTGTCTCGAAAAACCAAAAAAAAAAAAAAGAAAGAAAGAAAGAAAAGAAAAAAGAAAAATGCTGCTTCTCCTGTGTGCCTCACCTCAGGGAAGCACATCTCAGCTATGCTGGTCATGTGAACAGAAAACTAGTCACGAGCCTCTAAC
Source organism: Dicrostonyx torquatus (assembly GCA_028555095.1). Lineage (NCBI taxonomy): Eukaryota > Metazoa > Chordata > Mammalia > Rodentia > Cricetidae > Dicrostonyx > Dicrostonyx torquatus. Next base: position 145,185 of record JAQHUG010000607.1, read on the forward strand.
CTGACACTTTGAGTACACACTACATGCCACTGCATTGAAAATAGCATTTCTCAATCAGAGATGAAGTCATGCATTCTGGAAGATTCTCTGATGTCCACAAATGTTTCTTCTGTTTATCGAGGCCAGGGTTGGTGCATGTGTGCATAGCCCCTCACATGCATCACCACCACATACACGTGAATTATCCAGTCCCAAATGTCAGCAGTGTGAAGATGACAGTCTCACTTCTTGGGAGAAGTCTTTCCTACTTTCATGTGAACTGGAAACTCCCTGTTGTATGGTCATACGGACACTTCATCTTCTCACATAACACTTACCATCCTTGACATTAATTTATGACCTTTAGCTCCAGTATGCCAGGGCTTATGAGGAACAGAGCCATGTCTGTCTTGTTTTCAGAACAAGGACGTGAAGACGTCCTTCATGAGAAGTGGGTGTCTTAAATTATTTTTTTAGATTCTAAAACCAAGTACAAATGCATATGCTTGATGGCTTCTATCCACAGTTAAGGTCCTGTGCTATAAGAAGGACGGTAACTTCCCTCTGTTCTCCAAAGCCAAAACTTAGACTTTCAAAGGTAAACCATAATGTAAGAAAATTTGGGTGAAAGGAAAACAGACTAAATATAGACTGCCTGGAAAGGAAACTGGCTTCTGGTTTCTTGGAAGCTTCCTGCTCATTCAGAGCCTGAAACTTTAACTTCCATTATATTGTAAAATGTTCTAACATTCTCTCAGCAAATTGGGGTAACTTTGTACCCAGGTGTGACACTCCAGAGTTTCTCCATTGAAGCTATCTTTTCAAAAATTAACATGCTTGACAAAATTTCTCCTTGACTAAATTACTTTTATATTTACATATTTGACACAGCTGGGTTTTGCAACAGAAAGACTGTTGACTGTCTGTGTCCATGTCTGTCTATATATGTGCATAGGAATATTAATGATATCTGAAAATAATAGAATTCTTGAGAGCAAAACTCACATTTAATTCTTTTTCAATTCCTTCATGCCATTCTAATACATCACCGAGTTAACTAAATGGAGACATGTCCAAGCCAGAAATGTCCATCATCTGTCTGAGCATAGGTGCTTTTAACTCATCTCCCAACTTTCTTTATTGGAAAATTCATCCTTAAATAAATCAGTATTTGCTACATGGGTTCTCACTTTTTATGTCCCTTCGGGAGTGATTTTTAATACATTTTAAATTAAAATACAGTTGCATTATTTTCACCATTCTTTTCCTCTGTTCAGTCCTTCCAAGTTCCCTCCCCACAACTCATATCATGTCTGCCCCATTCTCAAACTGACAGCTTCTTTTCTAGTTATTACTGTGATACACACACAAAGAGAGAGACACACAAACACACAATTTCTCTATCTCTTTTTATCTGAATGTGCAATTGTTTATTAGCTTGTAGAAGACTCTCTTCACTGTGGAGCTTTATAGGCACCAGTGCATCCTGCTACCCATTCTCGACCACAGCCTCTTCCTCCTCCACAGATTTAATTGTTGCTTACTCGGCCCATCCTTCACATTCTAAAATCACCCAGTATCTCATTCTACCCCACATCTTTCTTACGTGAGTTTCAGGATTCCATCACATTCTTGGCAGAAGCAATCAATATTTTCTGGAATGCAGTCAGCTTATTTGATATCCAAAAGACAAATGAACAAATGCACACTCTATTTTCACACCGACTCCTCACGTAAAAGCATTGTCTTCTCTCACGTCTGCATCCTTGTCTACTCTAAGAAGTCTTCCTTGATGTATCAACAGCTCTGACTTTGCCTCTAGCCTTTGTCTCCTAGTTATGGTGTATGTACCTTATTTTGCATGTTTTATTGCCTTGGCATCACAGAAGCTAAGTTTTGCAAAACACTATTAAGCCACTCTTTACACTTAATGAGAAAACCAAATGTTCTATAGATGTTTAGTGGGTTTCCTAATTTTTATGTAACTGGAAAGTTAGCAAAAGTATTGTGTAACCTGCTGTGTACACTTGAGTGGGAGGACAGAAAAAGAAAAGACTCAATTGGTGCTAAAATATCTTCCTGCCTGAGTTCCACGTTTCTACACTCAAGCCAGGGACACCACAGAACCTTGCATAACTGCTTAATGCAAGGCCCGTTATTTTCTGATTTTGCCTGTGAGTGCTGAAGCACCACCGAGTCATTGCTCACCAGAGCTCCAAGGAAGAAAACTACTGCACTTGTTTCTCTTGATACTGTCAACATCAAAGGTGAGGTGAGACCCACACGGCACAGTTATCCAAGAGCCAGGGAGAGCCACTTGCTACTGAGGACCTGACTTCTTCTGTAAGGCAGAGAGCTTGAGTGAGAGCAACTGTCCTGGAGAGCTTGTGATAATAAGTGGTTTCTTCCTTCAGCAGGGAAGGTTGTTGAGCTTCATAACTCGGGGTGAGGAGCCATCACCTCCACTGTTCTTCCTCACTCAACCTAAGTCAGACTGGGAAGCTGTTATGCCTCCATATCAGCTATTGTCCCTAAGACCAAGCCCTTCTATTCTGTCCTGTGGGCATCGCCCCCTTTAAAAATCATGAAAGGGAGAGTTGTTTATGAGTAAAGTCCCTAGAGACCTGTATGCCCCATGAGGCCATTAAAATCAGCTGATGGACTCCCCAAGACCTGAATTACAGGCCTCAGTGCTCCCTCTTCCCCATACACTGTTCAAATATAGCTGATGATTATTCAATATCCTCAATACATGAACCCCAAATATCAGGACATACTAGGCCAAAGTTGCCTCATTTAAATCAATGGGAGCTGAACAGCTGCTGACTCTCCCTTAGAAAGAATAAACTATGTTTCCACTGAACTACCCCTCTTTCTGGCTACACAAACCTCCATCCTGCAGGCATTCTTTCAATCCTGAAATTTTTAAATTATTTACTGCAATTTTTTTCTTCCTTCCTTCCTTCCTTCCTTCCTTCCTTTCTTCCTCCTCCTCCTCCTCCTCCTCCTCCTCCTTTTTCTTCTCCTTCTCCTTCTTTCTCCTTCTTCTTCTCTGTCTCTCTCTGTCTCTCTCTCTCTCTGTCTCTTTCTGTTGGTATGGAGGTCAAAGAACAACTCTCAGGAGTGGATTCTCTCCTTCTACCACGTGGGTCCCAGGGATTGAATTCACATATGGTTTGGATGCAAACACATTTATCCTCTGCTCCCGATCCTGAGTTCTTAAGAAGAGGACAGACGGGAAAGAATGTGGAATCTAGGGCAACATATCAGATGTGGAAGCAAATTTTGAAGTCCTTGTCCAACTCACAGAACTCTGAATCTGTATACAAATGTTGCCACGCAGCCTGCTCTAATGTCTCAGGGAAGTGAACCACCCCCTTACATAATTTTCAGCTGTTCCATTATAAACTGGCCTTTGAGCTTCAATATTCACCATTTTTCCCTTCTATATCACAAGGAAACTCATCTTCACCATACAAAGCAGCTTCTCAAATACTGAGGTTATGATGTTTTTAAAAACTCAACTTCATATGGTATAGTTTATGTATAAAATAATGTAACATTTTGTGCATGAGTCCTGTGAGCTTCACTTTTAAAAACAATGTATTTATTTATATTTTATATGCACTGGTGTTCTGTTTGCATATATGCCTGGGTGAGGGTGTTGGATACCCTAGAACAGGAGTTACAGACAGTTTTGCGCTGCCATGAGGGTGCTGTGAATTGAACCCCAGTCCTCTGGAAGAGCAGACAGTGCTCTTACCTACTGAGTCATTTCTCCAGCCCCAAGCTTAAGCATTAATTGTAGTTTAAAAATTAAAATTTAACAGGAAGAAATGACTGAGGAGATATCTTTAATATAATGTACTTATACTTTGCCCCTTTCTTTTCTGCATATTATTTTTAATTTTGCCACTTTTAGTATTTTTATCTCTTGTTGCCTACTTTAATTTAATATGTATAATGATACATATCATAATGATTTTGCTTTTGTTTGTGAATCTCTCGTGTATGTTTTAGGATTGTTCTGTATGTTTCTCCACAAAGTCAATGAGTGCTCATTTCTATTCTTCTCAGGCATAATTCATACACTTTCCCTCTCATCTCCTCCTCCTTTATAACTTACAGCTATAACTTTCCATAGCTTTAACAGTCTTGGTTATTAGCAGTTTTCTAACTTTTCCCTCCAAATATTTTCCCTCCTTAATATTTTTCTAATAAATCTAAGGTTAGTTTGTGTCCTTGCCCAGTCAACTTCCCTTCTACTCCTAACCTTAGGAACTAAAATCTTCCTGTACTCCGTATTATCCTTATTAGTTTAGCCTCCATGGTTTTCAGGTTAACTGAACCACGGTTGATAGTTGGCTAGTAGGGCATTTGCCTGCTGAGCATAGCTAGCTGCTGGCTATGTTAGATAAGTTATAAGAGACAAAACTAACACCATGATGCCAAAGGGAATGACTGTGATGCAATCTTTTTCCTGAAACACTAGACCAAGCCTTAGTTTGGTTCCTAGTTGGTTCTTAATAAGCTGTATTCTCAGCAAGAGATGGCCAATAGAAAACAAACTTGTGGCATCTTTGGAGGTTCCTTGTCTCATAAAGTAGTATCAAGGCACTTCATGTTTTTAACTTTTCCTTTTCTTTATTTTATTTTATGTATACATATATGTGTATATATATATTTCTTCTCTCTTTTTAATGCACAGATCCTTTGCATATATATTATGGCTCCCAGCTTAGTATTTTTATGGGATTCCTGAGTATGTGAACAGTGGGTCTCTGTTTTTTGTTCCTTCTCTTGGGATCTTCTCCTTCTGTTTGCTTTGTCCAATGTGTTAGTTTGTGTTTTATCCTATTATAATTTATTATTATCCCATAGATATCTGTCTGTTTTCTAATGAGAGACAGAAAGGGGGTAGATATGGATGGGAGAGGAGTGGGGAGGAGCTAGGAGGGGTAGAGGGAGAGGACATGGTGATCAGGATGTATTATGTTTGGAGGGGGAAATCTATTTTCAACAAAACAAAAACCGCAAGATCCACATAAGCAAAGACAGTGTCATAGAGTTGTCTCATAAAGAGAATGATTTTGTGACTGCCTCCTGGGATTGGAGAGCGGCAATCTCTGTTACTGCAGTTTACAATCAATTAATCTTCCATACATAATGCACCCATGCAGAGACAAATGTGGGTCATTGCCCCCTGAGCTGAGTACAGAAAAGTTGTTGTTTTGTTTGGGGCCATACACTAACCCATCAGGAACAGAGTGAAAATCTGTGTTGACTACAAATTGCTTGCTAGGATTTGAATAGTTGGCAGCCCCAGCACCAGCACAGTCTATCAATCCATGTCCCTTGTTCTCTGCTAAAACCTTGGTACTCACCATGTTTTATGTCATCTGATTTGCACTTGGGGTACATACTTGTGAGCTTGATGACGAACACTGTGAAGAGCATTAGGACAATAGAAAGTGCTGTAGTAAATTGGTCTTTTGGAATGCCTAATGGGTACAAAGTGTATTCCACTCAGCAATATGGTTTCAGGGATGGGGTGGGGTAGATATGTTGAGGAGCACAATAGCTCAGTTTAATAGAGGGCCTTCAAGAATGGTATATGGAAAGGACTTTAGAAAGATTTGAAATGATTCGTCAGAGAAATATCTATCTGGCCGCATCCTCAGGAGTTTTCTGGACTTCTCTCAGGTCACCTGAGGGAAACTGACTCAATGCATTTTAAGGAATGCTCTTTCACAAGTAAATGCAGAATAGACACTCTGGCTGGGAAGCTGGCTGAGATCTTAAGGTACAGTTTAGTACGGTGAGATGCATTCCCACCTGTGTGCAATTACTACTGAGTAACAGTAAGGTGTATTTCCTTTGCCTTCTCCAAGAAAAAATAATGTATTATCTTTCATTATTTTCATATTTGGGTTGAAAACAAGTAGAAAGGACATTGATCAGAAGGTGCTCATAGCTTCTTGGTTAGGTGTGGGACTCTGTCTACCTCCCCTTCTCAGTGCTGCAACTTTGGCTGTTGTGAACCTGTGTAGGTCCTGTGCATAGTCTTTGTGAGCTCATATGTACATCACCCCAAAGGCCCACCCTTACCCATGAAGCTATTTGCAATCGATGCCCCCTGAAGAGGGGGAAACCAGTTTTCTCTAATGGGGTGTCAATGGGTATATCAACCACACTCCAGGCCAGGACCCATGCCCAGGAGTAGTTTGCTAATATAAAACCAATTCCATGGGATGGTTTGTTTTATTTTAGTGGATTTTTGGTCATTGTTTTGATTGATTGGTTGATTAGATTTTGGGATTTTGATTTCTCAGAGCAACAAAGAACATGAAGTTAAGTGAGCAGAGAGGTGGAGAGAATCTGGGAGGAGTTGGGCAAGGGGAAAGAATATAATCAAAATATATTGTATGAAAATTTTAAATAAAACTGTTCATAAACTGGGCTGGAGAGATGGATCAGCCATTAAGGACTAGGCTTGCATCCAAGAAATGTTTGTAGATTGCAATCATTAATGATTACATTAAATCAAACTTATCTTCCTGTATCATCCTCTTGCTCAAGATGAGCAAGCCTCACAATAGAAAGTCCTACCAGGGTAGGACTCAGCATTTGGGAGGCAGAGGCAGGAGGATCGCTGTGAGTCTGAGACCCTACACAAAGAGAACTTATCTCAGAGAAAGAGAGAATGTATATGGACTTTCTTTTCTACTGCCAGCCCCAAATGATGACATGACATGGAAACTTCTTATTGATTATGAAAGCCTGGCCATTTAGCATAGGCTTGTCTCACTCAACTAGCTCTTATAACTTAAATTAATCCATTTGTATTAATCTATGTTCTGACACATGGCATTACCTCTCTTTCATTTTACATCTCTATTTTCTTTTCATCTGGCTAGTCACCCCACCCTTCTTCCCAGAATCTTCTCTGTCCCTGGAAGCCCCACCTAGCCTCTTCCTAGCTATTGGCCATTCAGCTTTTTATTACACCAATCACAAAAATACATTTTCACACAGTATACAAATGCCCCACAATGAGAAAGTGTGTGTGTGAGAGAGATAGAGATAGATAGATAGATAGATAGATAGATAGATAGATAGATAGATAGATATAGATAGAGAGAGAGAGAGAGAGTCCCACCAATACTTCAGATTCTTAAGCACAGGCTCATGCTGTCTGTGACCAAGAAATTAGTAAGTAGAGCAAGTCATGATTAAAATGATATACCTTCTGTTCTGAGCATGAAAATCTTTCCCACTCACTCCTAAAAATATAGACCAATGCAGATAAACTAGAAGAAATGAGCAAAAGCAAAAGTGGCTGTCCCCGAGATGGTTCTCTTGTTAACTGCTGTATAGGATTTCATGGCATCAAGATTCTAGAGTTTAACCTTTATGTTCTGAGAAAGAAGTCACTGAATATCTTCTGATAATGTTCCTTTCCAGACAAGGTGACAGGGAACATTTCTGGACACAGCTCCAGTGCTCACATGAAAGTTTCTCTAGCTTTTCAGAGTCAAATCCTGGGACAGAGGAAGTAGAGTGCTTCAATGCTGAAAGACCTATCATACTGATGGAATTTTTTTTGCTCTTATTCTTAAAAGCAATGAAGAATGAGGCTGCTAAACTAGCCATTTAATGTTTGTTACTAAAGAGATTATGGAAATGTATCTCATTATTTTAATTAGTGTTTCATTGATTGTCGACAAGGTTGATCATTTTTGCATTTTAAAATCATTAGTTCTTTAGTAGTTTTTAAATCATATTCACTGCACCCACCTCCTCCCAGACTCACTCCCTTCCCTACTCACTGACTTTTGTGTCATTGCCATTAACTTCACAGCTAGGGGTGAGATTGTGTCCTCATCTTCCCTCTCCATGCTGGCATTTGATCTGGCTTGGGCTTGCACTATCACAACTGCTGTGTCCAGGAGACACTGTCTCCTTGCAGTCATCCACCACCTCTTGTCTTTACACTCTTTTGGGCCCCTTTTCCACAGCAATCCCTGAGTATGCATATGCTCCAGTTAGAGTTGAAGAATCTTCAGTCTTTTGTTCTCTACACCTTGACTCATTGTGGGGTCTCTGCCTTTGCCACCATCTACTGAAAGGCAAAGCACTGTTTGTTGTTCATTCAGGTTATTCTGGAAATACCTATTCATGTACTTCTGTTTGACGATGGTCTTTGTGCTTTCCTGAAAGATGGGTGGGATGGGTTTCACATTCTGCATACTAACTTTCCATGGGTCATGTACACTGCAAGAACCTCCTGATCTTTATCTTGATGCTTACATTATGAAGTGTGTTGTACAGCAAGGGGCAGTGGGGAGGAAGAGCACACATGTATAACATGGGCATTTAACACCTATCCTTTTCTTACTGTTGTAAGTTTTGTCTTAAATATATCCTCAAGATAAGATCATATAAATTTCTATGTTCTGAAATTTTTAGTCTCTTGCTTTTTACAATGAGACCATCAGTCAGCTGGGTAGATAATGCCACTGCTATGTCATGTTTATTAGATGCCCAAGTCTCCCCAAATATTTGGCCTTTATCATGTACCAAAGTTTTATATATGTTTGTTTCTGTTTCTAGTGGTCTTTTTCTCCTGTTATTCCATCTTCTACTCCCGTGTCATCAGCCTTGTACTTTTTACCACAGATCTGCAATATCCTGAAGTGTTGCAACTCAATTCTCCAAACATTTTTATTTTTCAAAGTTTTTCTTTCTTCCTCTGAAACAAAAAAGAAGCAAATTCATCCAGAAGAACTAGATGACAGGAAATAATCAAATTGAGAGCTGAAATCAACAAAATAGAAACAAAGAAAACAATACAAAGAATCAATAGAACAAAGAGTTGGTTCTTTAAGAAAATTAACAAAATAGAATATCTTTATCCAAACTAATCAAAAGGCAGAGAGAGAATATCCAAATAAACACAATCAGAAATGAAAAGGGGGACATAACAACAGATATGGAGGAAATCCAGAGAATCATTAGGTCATATTTCAAAAACCTATACTCTACAATATTGGATAACTTAAAGGAAGTTAACAATTTTCTGGATAAATATCACTTACCAAAATTAAATCAAGACCAGATGAACAAACTAAAAAAAACCTATAACCACTAAGGAAATAGAAACAGTCTTCAACAGTCTCCTAACCAAAAAAAGTCCATGGCCAACATGGTTTCAATGCATAATTCTACAAGATTTCCAAAGAGGAACTAATACCAATACTCCTCAAATTGTTCCACATAAGAGAAACAGAAGGAACCTTTTTACGAGGTTACAGTTACCCTGATACCTAAACTACACAAAGACATTACTAAGAAAGAGAATTACAGACCAATCTCACTCATGACTATTGATGTAAAAATACTCAATAAAATACTGGCAAACTGAATCCAAGAACATATCAGGAAAATCATCCACTACGATTAAGTAGGCTTCATCCCAGAGCTGTAGGGATTGTTCAACATATGAAAATCTGTCAATTTAATTCACCATACAAACAAACTAAAAGTAAAACAAAAAAAAACACATGATCATCTCATTAGATGCTGAAAAAGTCTTCAACAAAATTCAACACTTCTTCATGATAAAGGTCTTTGAGAGAGCAGTGATACAAGGAACATACCTAAACATAATAAAGGCAATACATAGCACACCAACAGCCAACATCAAACTAAATGGAGAGAAACTTAAAGTGATACCATTTAACTCAGGACTAAGACAAGGTTATCCACTCTCTCCATATCTATTCAACATAGTACATGAAGTTCTAGCTAAAGCAATAATAAGACAACAAAAGGAGATCAAGGGGATCAAAATCAGAAAAAAAGTCAAACTCTCACTATTTGGAGACAATAAGATAGTATAATTAACTGACCCCAAAATTTCTACCAAGGAACTCCTACAACTTATAAAAACCTTCAGTAATGTAGCAGAATACAAGATTAACTTAAAAAAATCAGTATCCCTCCTTTATACAGACGATAAACAGGCCGAGAAAAAAATCAGAGATGTTTCACCCTTCACAATAGCCACAAATAACATAAAATATCTCGGAGTAACTCTAACCAAACAAGTGAAAGACTTTTATGACAAGAACTTTAAAATAGAAAGAAATTGAAGGGGCTGGAGAGATGGCTCAGTGGTTAAGAGCATTGCCTGCTTTTCCAAAGGTCCTGAGTTCAATTCTCAGCAACCACATGGTGGCTCACAACCATCTGTAATGAGGTCTGGCGCCCTCTTCTGGCCTACAGGCATACACACACAGACAGAATATTGTATACTTAATAAATAAATAAATAAATAAATATTTTTTAAAAAAAGAGAGTCAGGGACCAGGGAGTGCTCTGGTGGCTCCCCTATCCCTGAGGCCTCCTAGGCCCGTGGAAGGCTCTTCCACTCAACCAGCCCTTCTCCTTATTCAACTTAACTTTCCCCAAAGCAACCCCTTCCTTCAGCTGGCAGGGGTCTAGGAGAGAAGGGGGTAGAGAGACCTAGGGTGCAAGGAGTGCCTTTGTTTGGCTGAGCAGGCTGCCTCTTGCAACCCTGCCCTTTTGGCCCTTTTGGCTCAGCCTGCAAGCATATTTACCTAGCGCCTGCTGAGTCACCCAGACCACCTGCAAGCAGATTTACCCAACGCCTGCTGAGTCACCCCCAATGCCACTTAACCAGTCCCTGCTGAGACAGAGGGACCTATTTAACCAATGCTGAGTCATCTCAACCGCCTTCAAGAAGATTCAGCCAGTGCCTGCTGAGTCATACAGACCACACCTGCTGATCCATCTGTACTACCTGCAAGCCGATTTATCCAGCACCTGCTGATCCATCTAGATGGCAGATGCCCCCGAAACAGTGTCTGCAGACCCATCCAGACTGCAAGTGACCCCTATCAAGGAGCACTTGATTCTTCCAGAGAGGAAAGAGATGGGCAGGCGACAATCCAAAAATTCTTCCAACAACCTGAAAGGCAACATGATAACACCAGAGCCCAGATTATATGCAACAGGAAGATCTGAGCAACCCAATCAAGAAGAAGTAGAAGAAATTGACCTTAAACGCTATATTATGAAAGCAATAGAGTCCATTAAAGAGGAGGTAAAAAACTCCTTTAAAGAAAGAGATGAGATGACTAACAAAGAGTTAGAAGAAATGAATAAATATCTCAAGGATACCCTAGAAAACCAAGAAAAAGCAATCAAACAGGTGCAGAAAACAGTTCAAGACTTGAAAACTGAGGTGGAGACAATGAAGAGGACACAAACTGAGAAAGGGCTGGATATGGAAAAGCTAGATAAACGAACGGGATCTACAGAGACAAATTTAACCAACAGAATTCAAGAGATGGAAGAAAAAAAATCTCAGACGCTGAAGATACAATAGAGAAAATAAACTCATTGATCAAAGAAAACAACAAATCCAAAAACTTTGTAACAAAACATTCAGGAAATCTGGGACACCATGAAAAAACCAAACCTAAGAATAATAGGGGTAGAAGAAGGAGAAGAATTCCAGCTCAAAGGCACAGAAAATATATTCAACAAAATTATAGATGAAAACTTTCCAAACCTAAGGAAGGATATTCTTATGAAGGTTCAAGAAGCATACAGAACACCGAATAGGCTAGATCATAAAAAAACATCCCCTCGACATATAATAATCAAAACACAAAACATAAAGAAAGAATATTAAGAGCCGCAAAGGAAAAGGGACAAGTAAAGGAAAACCTATCAGAATTACACCCGACTTCTCTATGGAAACCATGAAAGCAAGAAGAGCATGGATAGATGTGCTGCAGACACTAAAAGACCATGGATGCAGGCAGGACTACTATACTCAGCAAAGCTTTCTTTCACCATCGATGGAGAAAACAAAATATTCCAGGTAAAAACAAATTTAAGCAATACATAGCCACAAACCCAGCCTTACAGAAAGTGCTAGAAGGTAAACCTCAACGAAAGGAAGCAAACAACACCCATAAGAACACAGACATCTAACAACACCCCACCAGCAAAACTCAAAGTAGGAAAACACACAAACCCTACAACCAAGAAAGAAAATAACCAGAATTAACAACTACTGGTCATTATTATCACTTAATATCAATGGTCTCAACTCACCTATAAAAAGGCACAGGTTAAGAGAATGGATACGAAAACAGGATCCAACATTTTGTTGTTTACAAGAAACACACCTCAATCACAAAGACAGACATTATCTTAGAGTAAAGGGTTGGGAAAAAGTTTTTCAATCAAACGGTCCTAAGAAACAAGCAGGAGTGGCTATACTAAATACTAACAAAATTGACTTCAAACTAAAAGCAATCAGAAGAGATGGAGATGGACACTTCATACCCATAACAGGAAAAATTCATCAAGAGGAAGTCTCAATACTGAATATCTATGCCCCTAATATAAAAGTACCCACATATGTAAAAGAAATAATACTAGATCTCAAAGCACACATCAAACCCAACACAATAATTGTTGGAGATCTCAACACTCCTCTTTCAACAATGAACAGGTCATCCAGACTGAAACTTAACAAAGAAATACGGGATCTAACAGATGTAATGAATCAAATGGACTTAATTGACATCTATAGAACACTCAACCCAAACAGGAAAGAATATACATTCTTCTCAGCATCTCATGGAACCTTCTCAAAAATTGATCACATACTTGGTAACAAGGAAAATATCCACAGATACAAAAAAATTGGAGTAAACACTTGTGTATTATTGGATCACCATGGAGTAAAGTTAGAATTTTACAACAATCCCCCACCCCCGCCACAAAAAGCCTACGAACTCATGGAGACTGAACAGTCAACTACTGAACCATGCCTGGGT
>JAQHUG010000607.1:161383-179771 GCA_028555095.1 Dicrostonyx torquatus
GTGCTTGATCTATTGGGAGCTCATCAAATCCAGCTGAACCAGGACTGAAGGAGCATATGACCAAACTGGACTCTCTGACTGTGGCTGCCAATGGGGACTGACAGATAAGCCAATGATATTGGCAGAGGGACCTATCTCTTCTGCATGTATTAGCCTTTTGGGAACTTATTCTATATGGATGCACACCTTCTTAGGCCGAGATGGAGGGGGGAGGGCCTTGGGTTTTCCACAGGGTAGGGTATCCTGCCCCATATCAGGGAAGTAGGGGGAGGGTGGTGGGGTAGTGGGGAAGCGGGAGGGCCCGGGACAAGGGGAGTAAATGTAAATTTTTCTTTTAACAATAAAAAAAAGAAAAAGAAAAAGAAAAGAAAGAAATTGAAGAAGACACCAGAAAATGGAAAGATCTCCCATGCTCTTGGTTAGGTAGAATTAAGATAGTAAAATTGGCAATCTTACCAAAAACAATCTACAGATTCAATGCAATGCCAAGCAAAATTCTTCACAGACCTCAAAAGAATACTCAACTTCATATGAAAAAAACAAAAAACTCAGGATATTCAAAACAATCCTGAACAATAAAAGAACTTTTGAAGGCCTCACAATCCAACTTCAAACTCTACTACAGAGCTACAGTACTAAAAACAGACTGGTATTGGCATAAAAACAGACAGGAGGACCAATGGAATTGAATCAAAGACCCAAATATCAATCCACACACCTATGAACACCTGATTTTTGACAAAGAAGCAAAAAACTATCAAATGGAAACAGAAAGCATACTCAACAAGTAGTGCTAGCATAACTGGATATCAACATGTAGAAGAATGAAAATAGATCCATATCTATTGCTCTGCACAAAACTCAAGTGCAAATGAATCAAAGACCTCAACTAAAACTAATCGCACTGAACCTGATAGAAGAGAAAGTAGGAAGTGCACTTGAATGAATTGGCACAGGAGACCACTTCCTAAATATAGCATTAGTAACACAGACCTGGCTAGCTCGGCCTTGAAATAATCACACAGAAACTCCATTAATGAAATCACTGCTTGGCCCATTAGCTCTAACTTCTTATTGACTAACTCTTACATATTAATTTAACTCATTTATATTAATCTGTGTATCACCATATAGCAGTGGCTTACTGGGTAAAATTCCCAATGTCAGTCTCTGGCAGCTCCATGGCATTCCTCCTGACTCCACCCTTCTTCCTCCCAGCATTCAATTCTGTCTTCCCTGCCTACCTAAGTTCTGCCCTATCAACAGGTCAAGGGAGTTTCTTTATTCATTAATGGTAATGATGGCACACAGAGGGGACTCCCACATCAAGTTTCTGTAAAGGACATGGTCAACAAGACAAAAGAGCAGCCTAAAGATTGGGAAAAAATGGCCGGGCGGTGGTGGTGCACGCCCTTAATCCCAGCACTCGAGAGGCAGAGGCAGGCAGATCTCTGTGAGTTTGAGACCAGCCTTGTCTACAAGAGCTAGCTAGTTCCAGGACAGGCTCCAAAGCTACAGAGAAACTCTGTCTCGAAAAACAACAACAACAACAACAACAAAAAAGATTGGGAAAAGATCTTCACCAACCCTTCATCAGACAGAGGATATTCATCAAAATATAAAAAGGACTCAAGAAACTTGACATTTAAAGCATAAATAATCCAATTTAAAAATGGGATACAGACCTAAACAGAGAACTCTCAACAGACAAACCTCAAAGGACTAAAAGACTCTTAAGGAAACACTCAACATCCTTAACCATCAGAGAAATGCAAATCAAAAAAAATCTCTGAAATTCCATCTTACATGTGTCAGAATGGCCAAGACCAAAAACACTGATGACAGCTTATGTTGGAGAGGATATGGGTAAAGAGAACACTCCTGCATTGCTGGTAGGAGTGTAAACTTGTACAACAACTTTGGAAATCATTATAGTGATTTCTCAAATAATTATGAAACAATCTACCTCAAGACCCTGCAATATTATTTTTGGGTATATACCCAGAAGACGCTCAATCATACAAAAGGATGTGAGCTCAACTATGTTCATAGCAGCATTAGTTGTAATAGCCAGAACATGAAAACAACTTAGATGCCCCTCAACCAAAGATTAGATAAAGAAAATGTGGCAATTTACACCATTGAGTACTACACAGTGGAAAAAAAACAATGACATCTTGAATTTTACAGACAAATGTGTGGATCTAGAAAATATTATATGGAGTGAGGTAACCTAGACCCAGAAAGACAAATATAAATTCACTCATAAGTGGCTTTTAGACATAAAGCAAGAAAAAGCCAGCCTATAGTTCACAACCCCAGAGAAGCTAGACAACAAAGAGGATCCTAAGAGAGACATACATGGATCAACACAGGAAAGCGAAAAAGACAAAATCTCCTGAGTGAATTGGGAGCATGGGGGTCAAGGGAGAGAGTGGAAGGGAAAGGAGAGAAAGGAAATAGAGTGTAGAAAAATTATAGCTCAATAAAAACAATAAAAATAAAGTTTTTCTTTCTCTTTTTGGTTCCTTATTTCTATATGAAAATATAAGGGTCCAATAAGTCACACACACCCAGCCTCCCAAAAAAAAAAAACCTGAGGAAATCTTTTAGGCTTTATTAAAATGTCATTGGGGAATAGTTAAAATTTGTTTGGTGAAGATGGATTTTCTTTCACTACTCAATGTTCTAACCCACGAATGTAGTAGAATTGTAAAACATTCCAGGTACTTTTTTCATGTCCTTCTGAAAGGTAATTTTTCCTTCTTTAATTCAAGCTAACCTTTTTCCTACAGCATTTTCTATCTGGTTATGTGTTGGTATTTCTGAATATTGTTATTTAGATTTTTATTTCAAATGATAGTGAAATAATCAATGAAATTACTCATTTCAAGTGTACATCCCAATCAGATTAAGTATATTTACATAAGAAAATTTCAGACCTTTCTCATCCTACTTTTTATCTCTTTGGAAACTTTCTGTGTATTATGTTTCTATTCTTATTTCTGTTAGCTTAGGTAATTGGAAATATGCTGTATTTGTTTCCTTATGGCATGTGCAGTGCACATACCTAATGTAGTCAAGGTTCGTTCATGGTATAGCATGGATCAGCTTCTACTTTCCCTTTGAAGACTAACACACACACACACACACAGAGAGAGAGAGAGAGAGAGAGAGAGAGAGAGACAGAGACAGAGACAGAGACAGAGACAGAGACAGAGACACACCTCCTGCATTTTGCTTATCTGCTGTAGGAAGTCTTACAGCTAGTGGTTACCCACCCACTTTTCCGGCCTCTCTGTTCCAGTGCAGGATCCTTTTTCTGATCTCTGTTCAAACAGAGGATTCTGATTTGTGGGTCTACTCCTAAATAAATAACCATCTATTTCTCAACTCTGAGCTAGTGTAGGATTTCTTTTAAGCGTCCTTCCACATTTGTCCATTCATCTGGTGATGGATGATAGACTCCTTATCACCTTTGCCTTCACCTTATGGCTACTGTGAACAATTCTGCTATGAATGTGAACACACAGGTACCTCCTCAAAGTCCTGTTTTCAACTCTCTTGAATATAAATCCAGTTAAGATAACAGATCATACAGTATTACATTTATCTTTTTGAGGAATCTCCATCTGTTTCCCATAGAAGTAGCACCATTTTACAAAGTGCCCATACAATTGATTTTTATGTTTTCTTTCTAACGTTAAGAAGAAAAAAGCTTTCTAAAATCCTAAAATTCTAAATTCTAAATTCTAAAATTTGTCTCGATGTCTTACAAATTCCCTTGTATAATACGTATAGAGATTAGGTAATCTGATAGAAAGTACAATTTTACCTACTGTTTTCTACTTCTGATATCACTTACTCCTTTTATCAGTTGCAGTTCTCAGTACAGAGTTGAAAAGAAGAAGGTTCTTTACCCTGTTTTTCATATGAAAGACACCAGAACTTCATCAGTACAATGCTGGGAAATGTTAGACGTGGTCTGAGCTCACCTACAGCATCTCTTCTACGCTTGCTGTGACTTTTTGACATGAATTGGTGCTGACTGTTCACAAAGGATTTTTCTTCCCCACCCTAGGTAATGCTGTGATATCTGTCACTATGTCTATTGGTGTCACAAGTTACATATAAGGTCTAATGCTGACATGTCACTTCACTGTTGTGATAAATGCATTTTAACTGTTTTAAAAGTTGGTTTATAGCTATCTGAATTCAACTTACTAACATCTTATCGAGAACCTTACTTCTATATTGAAAATAGATTGACTTACATTCTGGTCAGTAGTCTTTTATATTGAAAAATAGCTTAATCTACATTTTGGTCAGTAGTATCCTTGATTTATTTTTCCCTGGGGTTAGAAATACACAAGAAAGTGGGTTGAATAGTTTTCACTTTCTGTTCTCTGAAAGGATTAGAAAAGAACAGCTGTTCTATTCCTTGAAAATTGATGACATTCAGTTGGGATTGGTCAGAATAAAAGACATTCAATTACCAATTCTAGGTCTGTTGGTTTATTCTTATACATTATTATTACATCTACATGCTGTATTATGTAATATAAAATCATTAGTTTATAAGTTACTATAAATGTCTAGTTAATTATTATTTTATTATTAAATTATTATTCAATTTAATATTACTTAAATATTAAAATTTTTTAAAGGAGTAAGTCACAAAACAATCCCACACCAGTTTGGAACTATGATTAATAAAAGGGTTATTTATTTAAAGGGAAAAACTTACAGATCACCGTACTAGACAACAGCCCTCTACACAACCAGGAAAAAGAATCTGGTAACCAGAAGTGGATTCTGAAGCAAGAGACAGAGCACATGGGTACTGCTGCTTTTTCAAGCCAAATAGACCATGCCCAAGTGGGCTGGTATCTTAAAGGCTATTGGCTGAAGGAGTGGAAGGAGCTCCTGCAGCAATTTTTATTATTCAATTATGAATTATTAACAATTCCAAACATGTGCATAATATAATCTGATCATATTCACTCTCTCCACTTGTGTATGTGTGTGTGTGTGTGTGTATGTTTGAGAAAAAATATTCTAGGCTATCTTATTTTCCCTTCAACAAGAACAAGAAATGGAAATTAACATTTATTGCACACACACTACACATCAAGTGCTGATGAAGTGGTTCATATCATGCTTATTTCGGAAAAGGAAACCAAGATTAAGGTAATGTTGATGCTTTGACCACTCAGAGCTCTAGAAAGGTGTAAGCTTAAGAATATGTGACGGCAAAATCCTAGGATTTTCAGCACACATACCAAGGTCATCAATGGGAAGGTGTGGTGTGACCTTGGTTCCCTAGATTCATATGTATTCATATGTTTGGATATATGGTCTGAAGTTGATGGAACTGTTTGAGAAGGATTAAGAGGTATGGCCTTACAGGAGGAAGTGTATCACTAGAAGATTTTGAAGTTTCTCTGCTTAAATAAATGAGCCTGTTTGAAAGTCACATACTCTATAAAATGACTCTGTTCATGATCTGATAATTTTCTTCAAGTACCATAGAACAGTAAACACTACAAGAAACCTTTGAAATGAACTCTGATACAGCAAGAATTTAACAGGATCACCAAAAATGAGAAAAAAGCAAAACCAAAAAATAAATAAATTCATGTCCTCTGTCTTGGATTATACTGTCAAATATTAACAGCATATTAGGATCTGACTTTGCAAAGAGTCATTCAGAATTAATCCTCTCCTGGGTTTGTTTGGGATTTTTTTGAGTATTGTTCTTTCTAGGTTTGTGAAGAATTTTGATGGGGATTTGATGGGCATTTCATTGAATCTGTAGACAGCTTTTGATAAGATTGCCATTTTTGCTATTTTAATTCTACCTAACCAAGAGCATGGGAGATCTTTCCATTTTCTGGTGTCTTCTTCAATTTCTTTCTTGAAAGATTTAAAGTTCTTGTCACACAGGTCTTTCACTTGTTTCGTTAGAGTTACTCCGAGATATTTTATGTTATTTGTGGCTATTGTAGAGGATGATGTTTCTCTGATTTCTTTCTCGGCCCATTTATCATCTGTATAAAGGACTACTGACTTTTTTGAGTTAATCTTGTATCCTGGTACATTACTGAAGGTGTTTATGAGTTGGTAGGAGTTCCTTGGTAGAACTTTTGGGGTCACTTATGTAAACTATCATATCATCAGCACAGAGTGAGAGTTTGAATTCTTCTTTTCCAATTTGTATCCCCTTGATTTCCTTTTTGTCATATTGCTCTAGCTAAAACCTCAAGAACTATATTGAATAGATAGGGAAAGAGTGGACAACCTTGTCTTATTCCTGAGTTCAGTGATATCACTTTAAGTTTCTCTGTTTAGTTTGATGTTGACTGTTGGCATGCTGTGTATTGCCTTTATTATGTTTAGGTATATCCCTTGTATCACTGTTCTCTCAAAGACCTTTATGATGAAGAAGCATTGAATTTTGTCAAAGGCTTTTTCTAGGATACAATGAGATGATCATGTGATATTTTTGCTTTCAGTTTGTTTATATAGTGAATTACATTGACAGATTTTTGTATGTTGAATCATGCCTGCATCTCTGGGATGAAGCCTACTTGGTCATGGTGGATGATGTTTTTGATATGTTCTTGGATTCAGTTTGTCAGTATTTCATTGAGTATTTTTACATCAATGTTCATGAGTGAGATTGGTTTGTAATTCTCTTTCTTAGTAATGTCTTTGTGTAGTTTAGGTATCAAGGTAACTGTAGCCTCATAAAAAGAGTTTGGCAATATTTCTTCTGTTTCTATTGTGTGGAACAATTTTAGGAGTATTGGCATTAGTTCTTCTTTGGAAATCTTGTAGAATTCTGCATTGAAACCATCTGAACCTGGGTTTTCTTGAGGGGGGAGACTTTTAATGATTGTTTCTAAGCAATCCTGTACAATAAAGGAACTTCTGGGGCATCACAATCCCTGACTTCAAACTCTACTACAAAGCTACAGTACTGAAAACAGCCTGGTATTGGCATAAAAACAGACAGGAGGATCAATGAAATCAAATCAAAAATCTGGATATCAATCCACACACCTACAAACCTGAGTTTTGAAAAGAAGCAAAAAATATGAAATGGAGAAAAGAAAGCATATTCAAGAAATGGTTTTTGCCTAACTGGATATCAACATGTAGGAGAATGAAAATAGATCCATATGTATTGCCATGTACAAAACTCAAGTCTAAATGGATCAAAGACCTCAACATAAAATTAATCACACTGAACCTCATAGAAGAGAAAATGGGAAGAACACTTGAATAAATATAACCCCAGTAGCACAGACACTGAGAACAACAATTAATAAATGGAACATCCTGAAGCTGAGAAGCTTCTGTAAAGCAAAGGACACAGTCAACAAGACAAAATGGCAGACTACAGAATGGGAAAAGATCTTCACCAACCCCCACATCAGACAGAGGGCTGATCTCCAAAATATACAAAGAACTCAATAAATTGGTCATCAAATGAACAAATAATCCAACAAAAAAATGGAGTACAGACATAAACAGAGAACTCCAAAATGGCTGAAAGACACTTAAGACACTCAACATCCTTAGCCATCAGAGAAATGCAAATCAAGCAACTCTGAGATTCCATCTTACACCTGTAAGAATGGCCAAGAACAAAAACTTATGCTGGAGAGGATGTGGGGTAAAGGGAATACTCCTTAGTTACTGGTGAGAGTGCAAGCTGGTACAGATGCTTTGGAAATCAGTATGGCATTTTCTCAGAAAATTAGGAAACAACCTACCTTAAGACCCAGCAATACCACTTTTGGGTATATACACAAAGGATGCTCAATTATGCCACAAGAACATGTGCTCAACTATGTTCATATCAGCATTATTTGTAATAGTCAGTACCTGGAAACAACCTAGATGCCCCTCAACTGAAGAATGGATAAAGAAAATGTGGCACATTTATAGAATGAAATACTACACAGTGGAAATAAATAATGACACCTTGAAATTTGCAGGCAAATGGATGGATCTATCTAGAAAACCTCATATTGAGTGAGGTGACCCAGACCCAGAAAGACAAATATATGTACTCATTCATAAGTGGCTTTTAGACATAAAGCAAAGCAAAAGCAGTCTACAATTCACAATCCCAGAGAATCTAGAGAACAAAGAGGACTTAAGAGAGACATACATGAATCTAATCTAGAAGAAAACAGTATCTCTTGAGTGAATTGGGACCATGCGGATCATGGGAAAGGGTAGAAGAGGATTGGGAAGGAAGGGAAAATGTATAGCTCAATAAAAACAATAAAAAGTATGACTTAAAAAAATAATTCTCTCACTCTAAACCTGAGTCTCCATAACTGCTCACTGTGTACTCTTTTCCAACACGTATTTTTATTTTGGAAAGCACTTATCCACTGCTGAGCAGTGTCCAGAGAGTGACCTAAAAGGTGCCTTCCCACAAGAAAGGCACCAAGTCTTGCTGCCTACTGAGAATGTATTTATTATTTTTGACAATTTCATAAATACATATACTGAATTTTGATCACTTTTACCCCTTGTTATCTTCTTCCATCTCCCTCTCTTTTCCAGTGAAACTTTCTTCTCCAACAAGCCCATGAGGATTGCTTTCTAGAGACCAATGGGCTCACTTATCCTGGAGCCATCACAGAAAGAAAATGCTTTTTACTACCTTGATTCTATGCCTCTTCTGAGTACTTTCCACAGAGCCCCCTTCACATCCTTGTTTCTCAGGGTGTAAATCAGGGGGTTAAGCATAGGAGTAACTATGGTATAAAAAAGGGCAACAAACTTTCCCTCATTCTCAGAATAACTGTCATTTGGTTGCAAGTATGTGTAGATAGTTGAGCCATAAAACATAGAAACCACCAGGAGGTGGGACCCACAAGTCCCAAAAGCTTTTCTGCGGCCAGATATGGACTTGACTTTTAACACAGCCTTAGCAATGTGTGCATAGGATCCTAGAATCAGTGTCGCAGGGAAAACCAAGATTATGGCTCTGGCCACAAACATCTTGGCCTCTGTTCCAGCTGTGTCCTTGCAAGCCAGCTTGAGGAACACAGGCATCTCACAGAAGAAGTGATTCAGTCGATAGCCACAGAGAGGCATGGCCATCATGAGGCCTGTCTGAATCAGAGAGTTGACAAGGCCTGCTACCCATGATGAGATAGCCAATGCATGGCACAGAAGTGGGTGCATAATGGTTGTGTAGAGGAGCGGACGGCACACAGCAGCATAGCGGTCAAAGGCCATCACCACTAGAAGCATACTTTCTGTGGAGCCCAGGGCAAGGACACTGAAGAGCTGAGCCACACACCTTCCATATGTGATGGTGTGGTCATGTCCCTCAATATTGATCAGGAGCTGGGGCACGGTGCTGGTGGTGTAGCAGAGGTCCAGGAAGGAGAGGTGGGAGAGGAAGAAGTACATGGGAGTGTGCAGTCTGAGGTCCACGTGTGACAGAGCAATGATGGTGGTGTTGCCAAAGAGAGTTAAGGAGTAGAAAATCAAAACGTAGATAAAGAGAATGAGTTCCAGTTGAGGCCAGTCAGAGAAGCCGACCAAAATGAAGCCTTTGCCCAGACTGACATTGAAGTCGCCCATAGCCTTTGACCTGTACAACAGCGGAACACAATTCAGTGTATCTATTAAAGAAAATGCATTAAGACATTGTTCACAGCATTCTTCCATCAACCCTAAGTTGGATGTTTTATTATTCAATTCTGCTTTATTCAGCCTTTTATTCTTACCTTTCTATAAAATGAACCTCTCTGGATTAGGAACGATGTCATCTTTATTTGAACTATAGCTCAGCTAATTGTCCCAAGACTTTAGCTTGGCCCTTCAGTCTTACATATCCAAGCTTTCTTATTCCAGAGTAAGGAAGTGCTTTGAAAATCTAGGGTCTATGTCATACCATAAGTGTTCTATGTTGTTATCTTTGGTTCCTTCTTTTGGCCTATTTGTTAGCTCATTTCAGATTTGAATCCAGGCTCAGCCAGGTGGCAATCACAATTTTGACCCTTGGGTCCTCATTTGCCTTCTTCTGCACCATGGATAGAAGCCCCACTCACAGTATCTGCCATCTGTCACAGAAGACTAAAAAAAGCAGTTTCATTTCTTTGGAAGGAAAACACAAAGAAATATGTTCCTTATGATTAGTAAGAAGGATGGCCTCCCTTGACCCTGCTTCTTCAACTAAAACTGTCCATAATTCAACTCCGCAGAAAAAGCAGCTTTCCCCTCTCTATCCAAGCCCTTTTTAAAAATATTTCCTTCTAGTTCCTCCTGTTCACTTGATGACATTCATGCCACACATCTTTCTCCCTCTAGGAGCTCCTCTGTGGTAGAAGACAAGCTAAATACAAAAATAAGTATTAGCATATATCACAGAAATAAATAATGGATAAACATTTTCATGCCTTTATGGTACTGAGAGTGCCAAAGTGAATGCTGCTTTCATTCAAGATGCACCATGGCTGTTGAATAAACTTTCTTCAGTGCAACACGTGCATTTACCTTTTTAGAGTCATGAAAGCTAATTTCCTCTAAGTCTGCAGATTAACCACTAACACACCAGAAAGTGGTAGAGGTGTGAGAGGCATAGACTATTGCTCTCCTCAAAAGATGGGTGCTTCTTATAAAAATATAAGTAAGGTTTTGTGAAAGCTTGCCAAGGAGAGAGAAACAGAGTGCCCTTCCAAAGTCTAGCCTACACCTAGCATGAGGCGATTCTGTGAACTCAACTAGTCCCTTTATTGTCAAGTTTAGCGAAGTGGAATATTACCATCAATGGGTCAATGCTGAACTCGATGCCTTTAGGTCCGTATCATGGCCCCAGAGCTGGGCCTTCTGCTCTGAAATACTCACTTCTGTGAGTCTGAGCTTAGTTACCTGTAAAACAAAGAAAATAGCTTGTTCCAAGCAATTTGGGTGGTGGCGACATAAAATAATGCATCATGTATATTACAAACATTTGTGTTCACTGTCAACACTGCTCCGCCTTCATAATTAGCAGTTAACTTGTGCAAATTAGGCTGCATAGTTCACTCGGCATCGTGATGTCCAACTTTCACTGCAGAAACTGGAAAACAACAATCTTATTGACTAACTGATGGGATGAATGAATGAATGCATGCATTTTTAACCCTGGCACCATGTCTGATGTACACAATGTTCCTCACTTAGTGGCACAGGGTTTTTGTTCACTCCCATTGTATACTTCTAACAATGATTTTATATTGTGGCATATATAAATGAATAACACTTTTCATTTTTTAATTTTGTATGTATATGTGTTTTGTCTGCATGTATTTCTGTATGTATACTATGTATGGCTGATGCCCACAGAGTTCAGAAGAGGGCACTGAATTCCCTAAATCCAGAATTACAGGTGACTGTGGGTGCTGGGAATTGAACCCAGGTCCTCTGTAAAAGCAACAAGTGCTCTTAACCACTGAGCCCTGTCTCCACCCTCCAACTAATATACCTTCAATCAGCAAAGCTTAGCGCTATTTCTAATATGATAAACAAATGAACAATGAGCCAAGATATTTCAATATGATAAAGCTCAGAGCCTTATTTACATCAATAATTATCATTTTAATGAATAAAAACTTGCATAATTTTGAAGCAGAGGCATGAAATTCAGTTTTCAGTATTTCTGCTGTCAGCTAGATGCTGGCAATACTTGGGAGAAGCCAGGGACTAAATGGGCAGACCCAGAACATAGAGCCCCAAACCCTAAAACCTAGGGACTCCAGGCTTCAGAAGTCAACCTTATGGCTTCTGGGTTAGGGATGGGGACCACCTAGAAGGCATCTTCAATTAATAACCACTTGCAAATGAAAATTTAGTTATCTCCAAGGGAGTATCTCTGGGGAAACAACCACTCTTAAGGGGAGGCTGTGTGTCCAGCAGTAGATGGCCAGCAGAAAATGAACTCAGTGGCATCTTTGGAGGTTCTTTGATTCCTAATGTCATGCCAGGGATTTTTTTTTAATCTTAATTTTAATTTTATTTTGTGAATATATATTTGTCCATTTTCTTACCCTACAGGTTCTTTGCATATATGTTATGACTTCCAATTTAGTGTTTTTTTTTGGTTTCTGAGTGTGGTTTCTGTGTCTGTCTCTGTTTCTTGCGCCTTGCACTCTTTTTCTTCTATTTATCTGCTTTATCCTATTCTGGTGAGTTAGTTTTTGTTTTATCTTATTATATTATGTTTTATTATTATCCCTGAGAAGCCTAAGGGAGACAGAAAGGGCACAGTGGATCTGGATGGGAGGGGAGGTGGAGAAGAACTGGGAGGAGTAGAAAGAGGGGAAATCATAAGCAGGATATATTGTGTGAGAAAAAAACTATTTTTAATAAAGAGTGGGAAAAGATAATCTGACCTTATAGCTCTACATCCTGTGATTGGAATCTCAGCACTCTGGGCTTTAACTACCAGTGGCCCCGGCACTTCACGCCTATGCAGTCCTTAGCTTCCAGCACCCGTGAGCAGCAGTGGGAGGCAGCAGCAGGCTGCAGTAGGGAGCAGAAGGTAGCAGGCTGCAACTGCCCTTCTTGGGGGTGACCAAGGGAAGCTCGTTCCTTCCGCCCTGAGTGAGAGTGATTGGTAGATTTTTCCAAGGCTTGTGATGACAAAAATACAAAATCCGGTTTAAGATTCTTAAAAGAAATAACCCTGAAATAAGCAGCAGGACTGGTGGTATGGCTTCCTCGAAGCATCTGCAGTGTGTTCCGAACAGCTGAGCTGAACGGTCATTGAGTGACAGCTTGGCTGACTGTCCTCTGCTCAAGGAAGCCAGGATCCAGGAAAGGGTCTATCAGGTCTCTACTGGGGCTTTAAATTTCTCCAGCATCCAACATCTTGTTTATTTAAAGCAAAAATAAGCATGAAAAGGTTTGTTTACTACATATATGCAAAGAACACTAAAAAGACCCAGTAGAGTGTACATGTGTGTACAAAACAATAATAATTAAAGGATAAGAGGTCATGAATTTGAGAGGAAATGGGATCGGGAAGAAGTTGGAGTGGGGAGAAAGAAAGATGGAAATGAAATAAATACATTACTCATATGTGAAAGTCTCAAAAATAGACATTTAAATTGAAAAGGGAAAATAGTTTTTTAAGTGTGTATACAATAAAGACTTATTATTAGCATTGACAGTACTCTTCTCTCCAACAAATACCCACAGAGACAGCTGGGACATTTTACCTCCCTCAGTCACAGTTGCGCAACTGCGTAATGGAGCACACCCAAACTGCAGAACTTCCAACTTGTTCACAGGAATGTAGACGACAACTCCACAGAGCCACATCAACTCCAAGAAAGGAAAACAGTTCGATGTGCCACACTTCCAAGTACATTACAAAGCAACAGAAGTTTTAAGAACTATAAGGAATAGAAGAGAGAGGCCAGGAACAAATCTTAGCACACAGCCAACTGCTATTTTCTAAGGACACCAGGAAGACACAAAGAATAAAGGATAGTCTCTCGCATAAGCAGTGCTGGAAGAAATGTATTTCCACAGGCAAAGGATAAGGCTGCAACTCTCAAACACCCTTCACAAAACTCAGTTCAGCAATGACAAGAGCAGATACCACCACTGGCAACTGAGAGACACTGTAAGAGAAAGAAGCCAGATTTGAAGAATGGAATCTTCAG
Source organism: Dicrostonyx torquatus (assembly GCA_028555095.1). Taxonomy (NCBI): domain Eukaryota; kingdom Metazoa; phylum Chordata; class Mammalia; order Rodentia; family Cricetidae; genus Dicrostonyx; species Dicrostonyx torquatus. Next base: position 175,072 of record JAQHUG010000607.1, read on the forward strand.
AACTAAACATCCAAGATCAACTGTAGTATCTTAAAGCCCTCATTAGATTGATGTTAAGGACACCTTGTGTCCACCACAGGTGACTTCGCCATGCCTGCATATGACACACATCTACTGCTTAGGAACCAGTCATTGCATTTATGACATATTACTAATGCCTCCACTCTTCCCTGGGATCCTGGCTGGGAATTGCTCACATCCACTTACACTGCTCACAAAAAGAAGACCTCAGCTTAACCAATTCCCATGATGCTCGGAGTCTTTCGCCTTTCTTGAATAGTTGCACATTACTTTTCATTTGGACATGGCATTGGACTTCTGGCAAATTCCATACAGTGAAATCCACCACTCACAAGCCAGGAGTTGTGAGCACACTAGTAGGCTCCGTTCTAGACAAAATAAGTGAGAAGATGGGCAGAATTCAGCTTCATGCAAATCGCTGTAGTGCACACAGCTGAGACGGTGTGAAAGTTCTCACAATGGGATCATACACAATAATTACAAGGCTCCTTCCAAAAAAACAACAGTCCTCCCTGCACTGAAGGAAACAATATGCAAGCTGTAACAGATCCCATGGTCCTCCAGTGGAGGTGGGAGTTTCGAAGTGACTATTTCCTTAAGAATTTCCCATATCTCATTCCAGCAAAAGGAGAAAATTAGGTCAGACTGATACAACTAGTTCCTGGTGGCTCCTGAGCAGCTATTTAAGATTTACTTAGGATCCCTCTGTATTTTCATATTTGTTTTAAAGTATACTATCCAATGCTTCTTTGCTGGTTGAAGAATGTCACACAGACCTAGCCATCTGAAGGCATCTTGGATGAGAACTGGATGTCTTCATTGCACATTTTAGATTAAAAAACAGGATGCTTAAAGGTGGGAGTGATGGCTTATATACAAGCTTAAATATTTCTCATACAGAAAAGGGGATGACCTTTCTTTGTTCTTCACAGGGCAGAATGAGGCCCAATGCCTGAAATGTAGCAAAGATAAAACTGTGGCTAAATATAAAACAAGAAAACAACCCTGAGAAATTCTAAGAATGGCAGTCTCAAAGTGCACATATTTCTAAATTGTCTTTTAAAATGCAAACCTTACTCATAATCTCTTTAAGAACCATAAAGAAACTTGATATTTGCATGTTTGAAACTCTTGACTGAGATCCTCAAGAGCCTCTGTTTATCTCCCAGTGTGTCTGCCTGGACATGTGTGTGGATGTGTGTGGATATTTGTGGCTTCCATAAATAATAAACTAGTTTGCAGTGCTGGGAATCAGTCCCAAGACTCCCCACCCACTTGGCAGGGATTCTACCACCAACCTACACTGTCATTAGTAATGTACTTGATATCTGATAAGATAAAAAGATCCTTCATACAAATGCACTGAGTTAATGACATTGACTGTAATGGAGCTACCTTTGAGAAAAAAAATAACCAAGCGAATCCTATGTCTGAAGACAAAAGGGGTCTGGCAGATTCCTTGGTCATCACCCTCTTTACTAAAGCATCCATCTTTCAGTTTGAGCTCAATACTGTCCCTCCTTTTACATCTCTATATGTAACTCTCCTCTCAGCCTCTGGAGAACTGGACTCTCAACGAAAGCTGAGCAGGCACCAAATCATCCTTCACTCCTGCACCAGTCTGTGCTTGTACAGACTCAATCACTCTCTCCTGCCCACACCACCTGAAAAATCACACCACATCCACTCTATCTTATAGCATTTAGGCTGATCTTCAAACTTCTTGATGAAATATATAATAACAACACACTAACATTTTGTAGTATAGAAGACCAGAAAATAAAGGATCTTTCCAGCTTAACTAAACTACAAAGACTTAGTGAACTAATTACATATTAAACTCTGATGCCCCACACGAACCACTGACTCCAAATAAGAATCCATCCTCAGCTACTCTAATAAACTGTTCTTTACTTATTTTCAGCAGCTTTGACCCTGGTTGTGATCTGTCTCCTGGTTCTGATGTCTACAATTTGGTTTACATCTTAGATCCTAGGCATTAAGATTTAGAAGGTCTGTGAATCCAGAGAATCCCACCGAGTCTTACTCACCACAGTCCTGGGGAGGAAATTGAGTTTACTTCCCTCAATCCTGCTGGCTTCTAATAAATATGAAACCCATTCCACACTGATGTCATCTAGAAGTGTTTCTCTTTAGTCCCAACTGCATCTGTGGTAAGGCAGGCTGGATCACAGCTCTGGTCCTAGAGAAATCATTCTTTCTTGAGGCCACCTCGCCCAGCAGGCTCACCTGCTGAGGCCCATAACTAGGGGTCAGGAAATAGCCTATATTGTTTTCTGTCTCCCTCACCACAGGCAACTGGCCCTAGACAGCACCTGACCTTAGGCAGATTATACTATGCTCACCCTTGGGACATTGCCTGGGCCTCCTTAATAGAAGTGGAAACATGACTGTTTACTCAAGTGTGGCCTTGGAGACCTCTGGGGCCCCCTGAGCCAATTACAATTAGTTGACTGGTTCTCCAGGATCTATCTGCTATCCTCAGCTCTTTCTATCCCTCATACATTGGCCAATCCAAAGTTACCAAAGAGGTCCTCAAAACACATCTTTTCATACAACTTGTGCAAATCTGAGTCAGCATATTTCTCATACTTTCCCTACTTTGACCCAAATCAAATCAGCCTTTCTATCAAACCGTATTCCATGTCTTCCATAACCCAAACAAGTTCACCATCATCCAAATGCCTTCTATCCAAGGAATTTCCATTTTAAATTTGTTCACATGAATATGGATTATTTGTCCAACTAAAATCTGATGCTTTGTGTTGCTCTCATACAAATTCTACTTCAAAATTAGTAGTTCTTCTCTTAAACCCTGATTTTGCCCAAAAGCAAAGATAAAAATTGAAGATATTGATTTTTTTCATCACTGTGTGCCAACTGGAATGCCTAGTTGAAAAGCTGACAAACAGCCCAATGCTGTGCTGGGGAGCTTCTGGAAAATGTAAAGACTACCAATACTTCACAGGAGAAAATAATAAACCTGTCCTAAAGTGGACATATATCCCTAGAGCATGTAGTCCATGAAAAATAAAAGTCAGAGATTGTTTTCTCTGCCTAGGGCCCTTGCAGCAGCCAAATGGAAGCCAAGGACTACAGTGCTGATCTGTGGCCAGTCGGATCTGAGGGTTCAGCTCTAGAAGCAGGCATAACAGGTCAGAATGCAGCACTTTGGACTGAGCCAGCATGATCATCACAAGTTGGCCCTGCCAAGATCACGTGTCAGCAGGGTACCCCAGGATAAGGATGCTTTGTGGGGTGGTGCCTTCTATCCAAACTGTTGTCCCCAACAATCAAATCAGCAGAAGTGATGGGATCCGTGTGTACTACACTGCATTTCATCAGTATTTCCCTTTAAATATCCCACTAGAAGCTCAACACCAACTGGCACTTATCCAAAATGAATGATGGTAGGCCTTCAGAGATCCTGCCCGCTCTCTGTAAAAAGGTTCCATTGCATATTGTCACACTCTTGAGCATCTCACTGTTTTGTAAAGGCATCTGTAAGAACTATACAGATATCATTTAAAGAGCTAGACAAAAACACCACACAAAAGTGAGAAAAGGCGCCCTTTTGACTGCAGCAGGCCCTTGGAGAGGGCTTCTGATACAGCCATTCGACCCCGAGGGTAAGTGGGTCACAGCCCAGCCGCATAGGCGTCCCGCCCCAGAAGGGACTAAGGACACTCTCCAGTCCCCAAAATGTTCTGGCCACTAAGAGAGCTTCCCCCACCTATTGGCTTTTCTCCTTATCACACCCCAGCTTACATCCAAGCATCCCTTCCCATCGGTGGCTGGGTCCTAGGTTACCAAAAGGAACTCAGCCTGCTTCTGGGCTGAGGCCCTGAGGGAAAAGGGGGCGTGTACAAAGCCACAGGGCTTTGTGTGGTGCACTAAGCAGAGAAGCCTGCCCTTTTAGAGGGCTTCAGACCCAGACCCATCCGGATATGAGGAGCTCAGCAGGTTCTTGGGCCACCAAGGGCCCCTGATCCAGATCCACCCAGACCGAGCAAGTGGCCCCTATCGAATACCAGTTGATCAAATAAGAGGGGAAAAGATGGGCAGGTGCCATCTTTTCAGGTTCCTCCAACAACCTGAAAAGCAACATGACGACAACACTAGAATCCAGCGTATATGCAACAAAAAGACCTGAGCAACCTAATCCAGAAGAAGTAGAAGAAATCAACTTTAAACGTAACTTTATGAGAGTGATAGAGACCATTAAAGAAGAGGTGAAAAATTCCTTTAAAGAAAGGGATGAGAAGGCTAAGAAAAAGTTAGAAGAAATGAATAAATACTTTATTTATATCCTAGAAAGCCAAGAAAAAGCAATCAAACAGGTGAAGGAAACAGTTCAAGACCTGAAAACTGAAATGGAGGCAATGAAGAAAGCACAAACAGAGAGATGGCTGGATATGGAAAAGATGGATAAACCAACAGGAACTGCAGAGACAGATATAACCAACAGAATACAAGAGATGGAAGAAAGAATCTTAGACACTGAAGATACGATAGAGAAAATAAACACACTGATCGAAGAAAACAACAAATCCAACAAATTCGTAACACAAAACATCCAGGAAATCTGGGACACCATGAAAAGACCAAACCTAAGAATAATAGGGGTAGAAGAAGGGGAAGAATTACAGCTCAAAGGC
>JAQHUG010000607.1:185014-197979 GCA_028555095.1 Dicrostonyx torquatus
ATGGCACAGGGACCTATCTCTTCTGCATGTATTGGCTTTTTGGGAAGCTATTCTATATGGATGCACACCTTCTTAGACCGGGATGGAGGTGGGAGGGCCTTGGGCTTCCCACAGGGTAGGGTATCCTGCCCCATCTTCAGGAAGCAGGGAGATGGAAGTGGGGTAGTGGGGGAGCGGGAGGGCCTGGGACAAGGGGAGTAAATGTAAATTTTTCTTTTAACAATAGAAAAAAATCAAAACAAAGTGAGAAAAGGCATTCCTAGGAGCCTTGAGTTTGTTGAGTAAAAATTCCAATAAGAAGAACGGGCTGCTTCTCTGAGTTATTGGCCCGAGAAGGTCCTTGAGGCCACATACATTATAAAACTTTGCTGATGGTGTTGGTGGATGCTAGATGTAGATGATGCATCTTCATTGCTGAAGACATCAAGGCTTTGGCTATCAGACATGGAGAGTAAAGCTAGGAATAAACTGGTATCTCCTCCTTCAAGTTGCCTTTTGTAGAGCTAGAAAGTTTATGGAGGAGAACTGTCACCACAAGTTCCACTCAGCTATAGATGCCATGTGCATTCTTTCCAATATGCCAGACTAGTTGTGTCCTCAGGTGCAATGGTAGCATGACTGTCTTGGGTGGATTGCTTTTCAGGTGAATTATGAGTCTATTCCTTAAAACCCCAGGAATCACAAAAGGTACAATAAGCCAGAAGGAGAAAGTCAGTGATCCCAGTGACGATGCTCCTACTATTACTTTCTAAAGTGAACATAAAGTAACAGCCAAATTAGCTTCTAAACTTTTCGCGTGTGTGAGTGCATGCATGCATGTGTGCATGTGTGTTTGTGTGTGTGTACTTATAGATCATTACTACTGTTAGGCTCGGTCGTTCATGGAGGGAGACTTTCCATTTGCATCAAGAAGTATAAAGTAGATACACAGCTTCACATGCTTCTGAAACCAAGTAACCGTTGCTCTGGCACAGTGGCCACTAAGTTGGAAATGGAGAAAAACTTCCAAACATTCATATCACTCCCTTCAAGGTTCAGGAACAGCTGGAGATGAGGGAGCAGAATGAATGTGAGCCCCAAAAGAGAAGGTTTAGTCTTCTAGTAGTTATTTTCTCTGCATTCAAACTTTCCCTCCTTGAATACAGAAAGAGGTTTCTTAAGGCTCAGAAAGTAAACCAAAAACAAACAAACAAAAACCCACAAATCTCAAGAAGTTCCTGAAACTAACAAGATTTATAACAGTTTTCACAAGTTTACAGAGCAGAGACAACTGCTAGGGAGAAGAGACTGTGTCTGGCTGGCTCAGATACCCGCACGCTGTGCTGGCAAGTCCAGGATGCGGTTTCCTGACTCATCACCCATACCGGGGTGGGCTTTTTGGTAATGCCTTTGAGCCAGCCACACTCCTGTAAGTCACCCCAAATAAATCCCCTGCTTTGCAAAGGCAGAGTTGGGTGAGACAGCTTCTTTGGTTTGTCGTGGTTGCTCTATCTTAGGTTAACAGATGTTTGCTTACATCTGCCCAAGAACTTCACAAAACACCTTTCGAGTTGAGAACTCTATTTTTTGCATCAAAGACTACAACAAAATGTAACAAAACTGGTAATTCTGCAAAAGGATTAATGACATAGTATGTAAACTAAGTTCCAAACATAAGCAAAATTAGTGGAATAGTCTTATAATAAAATGTGATTTAGTTAACACAAAATTTATCATGCTTACAAAAGTCTATCGACAGAGATAGCTACACTTTTAAACAGAAACCACATACATGGAAGTAAATGAAAGTGACTGAAATCTGATTGTCAAAGAAAACAGAGAAGTGAAACGGAGCCTCCAAATCAACTTTCATGTGTCAAACAGTAAATACTACCCGCTTCCTTTGCTTCTTTTCAATTTCAATTACTAATTTTCATGGAAATAAAGATTTTATTGTATATAAATTTATGCATCAGGACATATATAACCAATGGAGTTCTTTGAATAATCTCTCTTAGTTTATCTTTGTATATTCATTTTCCCTATTCTCATCTGTATCGAACTGGAGAGGAATGTTGGCAGCTGCTGTAACAGATACGGTTCTAGGAGATCTTTCTTACCTTGCTTTGTTGTGGTGTGTGTGCAACAAATGGTTTTGCCTTTTTCTCCAAGAGGATAAATAAGTCCATCTCTGAAATTCACGTGCTCCACAAAGCTTTGCTCATCATCAGGTTCTTTATCCCAAGTAAAGAATGGTAAGCCCAAACGTCAGAGGCCTTCAGAAGAGACCCTGAGTTATGACTGAAGCCAGAGGGGTCATGATACAGAAGGAAAATGGGGTGATATTGATGCCCCACTTAGTCCTGAGGTTCTACAACCATTCACTTTCATGGGGCCCTACATGGATACACTGTGCTATAAATTTTTCATAAAGGCGTTAAGTTTGGAGAGAAAACTGGTGTTGAGGAAAAGGGGAGAAATAGGAAGGAGGAACTGTGGGTGGATTTGATCAATACACAGCATTTGAATGTATGAAAATTAAATTAAAATGAACATACAGAAAGGATAGAAAGTCAGAGTGAAGTCATGCCCTCTGCCTGGGCTCGCAGTGTCCACTGTGTGACACAACAGGGGGAATGTGACTTTGAGTGTTGCACTTCAGAATGAAAAGTCCTCTGACACTCAAACTTGCCTAGAACCAATCCGGTTCCCATGAGCACTCACAGTACATGCATCCCTGCCCAAGAATCCAGTCCATTTCCTCAAGTGCTCACAGAAGCCTCTCCCAGTCTCCTTCTATGGGAAGTTGTGCCTGAGTGCACATTTATCCTTGCTGAGCAGTGATGACAGACAGTAACCCAGAGAGCAGATCCCCACTCCAACTTCCAAATAAGTCCCCTCCTGGGGACTGTTTTCTTCTGCTTTAATTTTATTATGTTTATTTATTTTACACACACATACATCCATACATGTATGGAGGTCAAAGGACTTGACTATCTCCTTCCACCATGGGGAATTCAGGAATCAAACTCACATCCTTTGGGCTTGGCAGCAAGTGCCTTTGTCTGCTGAGGAATCTTTCCAGGCCAGGATTGATTGTTTTTTCTGCCTGCTTGTTTTTATTTTCCCATTTTTATAAATTTGACAGTTTCATGAATGTACATAATTATTGTACTTGTTTTGACACCAAACATCCCCTCCCACTGAAACCCTCTTGACTCACATAGTATAAAATGTTTAACTGATCATCTTTCCCTTCTTACCCCGTGGCTGTGGCTCTCCCTAGCACCTTCCACAGGGCCCCCTTCACATCCTTGTTCCTCAGGGTGTAAATCAGAGGGTTGAGCATGGGGGTGATGATGCTATAAAAAAGAGCAATAAACTTTCCTTTGCTCTCAGAATAGCTGCCCTTGGGTTGTAAGTATGTGTAGGTGGCTGAACCATAAAACAGAGAAACCACCACAAGGTGGGACCCACAAGTCCCTGTAGCCTTTCTGCACGCAGCCATTGACTTGACCTTCAGCACTGCCCTGGCAATCTGTGCATAGGAGCCTAGAATGAGCATGGCTGGAACCGCAACAATCACCACTCTGGCCACAAACATCTTGGCCTCTGTTCCTCCCGTGTCTTCACAGGCCAACTTGAGGAACACAGGCATCTCACAGAAGAAGTGATTCATGCGATGGCCACAGAGGGGCATGGCCATCATGAGACTTGTCTGGATCAGAGAGTTCAAGAGGCCTCCCATCCAGGAGACAATAGCCAATGCCTGGCAGAGAACGGGGTGCATGATGGTCGTGTAGTACAGGGGATGACACACAGCAGCATAGCGGTCAAAGGCCATCACCACCAGAAGCAAACTCTCTGTGGAGCCCAGAGAAAGAAATATGAACAGCTGGGCCACACACCCACCATAGCTGATGGTCCTGTCCAGTCCATGGAGGTTGATCAGGAGCTGGGGCACGGTGCTGGTGGTGTAGCAGAGGTCCAGGAAGGAGAGGTGGGAGAGGAAGAAGTACATGGGAGTGTGTAATCGAACATCCATTCGTGAGAGAGCAATGATGGTGGTGTTGCCAAAAAGAGTCAGAGAGTAGAAAATCAAAATGTAGATAAAGAAGATGGGTTCTAGTTGAGGCCAGTCTGAGAAGCCCACCAAAATGAAGCGTCCTCCCAAGCTGGTGTTGAAGCTTCCCATAGCCTTTGACATGAACAAGTGCCAGAAGGTAAATCAGGGCATCCTAAGAAAAGCCAGGGTTCATATACTGTTTAGAGTATTCCTCAGGTATTCCTAAATCATGAGTTTTATTATCTGTTCTGGTATTCAGTTCACATCCCTCCAGCCTTCTGGTCTTACTCTTTTCTACTTTAGGCAGAATATCTGTGGGCTGGGAATGATATCATCTGTGTTTGAACCATATCACTGATGCCTCCTTGTTCCTAGACTTTAGCCCCACCTCTCCATCATGTTCTCATTATACTGAGATTTGGATCTACTCAGTGTCATGGAAATTGCTTTAAAAATAGCATGAATCCAGTTGTGCGAATGACATAGACTTATAACCTATGCTACACAAGTGAGAACTGGAATTCTGACCCCCAATATCCACATAACCTCCTCTTCTGCTCAGAAATATCAGTAAGTTGTCAGGCTCAAATGTGTCTTTGTTATCGTAGGACTGCATCATCAACTTATTGCACCAGCATGGAGTTCTATCTGACCTCTCATCCAACAACTTTATTACTGACTTGGAGATAGAAGTGGTATGAAAATTGCCTCGTATTGGGGAAACCCTGGTTTTATTATCGTAACTGTAAACATATTACATTATTGATGAGACGTTCATATACAGAGACACTCAGAAACACACAGAGAGATGAACATAGATACTCACCAGTCTTTGCGATGTGGAGCATCAGCAGTATCAGATATGTCAGTGCCTAGATGCTTGGAGCTTGATAAAATGAGTAAGAGCAACACTGAGTCATTAAAAGATAATTTAAATGTATAAGAATATATTAAACCTAACCCAATCTAAACCCCCTTTGCTTACATTGTCAACCTTCTCATTATCCTCTGGAGAGCTGAACACTCAACCAAAGCTGAGTGGGTACCTGAACTCCTTCTGCATCAGTCTGTACTTTTCTTGACTCAATCATTCTTTCATGCCAACACAAACACCCCTCTAAAGAAATTACACTACATTTATTTGTTCTTGTAAATATTTATGGTGATATTCAAGACTCCTTAATGAATTATTTAATAATAATTCACAATCATTCTGTAGTATAGGACCAGAGAATACAATGAGTACAGTATGCTTAATTGAAATTCCCACATAGTACTTTGCCTCAAATTAAGAGGAATTCTCTTCCATCTTCTGCCTCAAATAAATTATTCTTTATTTAGTTTCCACAGTTTTAGACATGGTTCTGTTTTCTGTCTCCTGGACCTGATGTCTTCAATTTTCTTTTCATCTTAGAAACTAGCCATCTCAGATATTGAGTTTTGGAAGGGATTGTAAAACCTGGATAGCTTACCAACTCTGCACTCACTAGAGTTCTGGGTAAGAAAACAATTGTTCTTACCTTCCTCAATTCTATCTGGAAGATTATGTGAGACCTGTTTCTCTTTGGCCCTGATTTCATCTGTGATGCAAAGGATTTGGAAGCCTGCTGTGATTGTAAATAAGTCTTATTTATATGTATGGCCCTCTTCCCCAACAGTCTGACCTGCCCAGGCACATAACTATGAAGAAGGAAGTGTCCTCTCCTGCACTCTGACTCACTTACCTAACCGAGACTAGGAAGGACCTGGTAAATTATTAAACCATCTTTTCCCCTCTGGACATTGTCTATACCTCTTTAACATTAGTGGCAACATAATTATTTATCATCTGTGACCTTTGAGACCTGTGGGCCCCAATGTGGCAATTATAACTGACTGGCTGGTTCCTCAAAATGTTCTTGCTATCCTCAGCTCCTCTATTCCCCACACACTGCCCAGTCTGAGCTCCTCTACTCCCCACACTGCCCAGTCTCAGCCCCTCTATTCCCCAAAGACTGTCCAGTCTCAGCCCCTCTATTCCTCATACACTGTCCAGTCTCAGCCCCTCTATTCCCCATACACTGTCCAGTCTCAGCCCCTCTATTCCCAAAACACTATCCAGTTTCAGCTCTGTTGGTGAAGGGGCTACTTGTTTGTTCCCGGCCACCCGGCTAGCTTAGCCCCGAAATAATCACACAGAAACTGTATCAATCAAATCACTGCTTGGCCCATTAGCTCTAGCTTCTTATTGGCCAACTCTTACATATTAATTTAACTCACTTCTATTACTCTGTATATCACCACAAGGTCGTGGCCTACCAGCAAAGTTTCAGCACTCTATCTCCAGCAGCGGCTCCATGGCGTCTCTTGACTCCACCCTTCTTCCTCCCAGCATTCAGCCTAGCTTTCCCTGCCTACCTAAGTCTCAGCTCCTCTACTCCCCCCACACTGCACAGTCTCAGCTCCTCTACTCCCCCCACACTGCACAGTCTCAGCTCCTCTACTCCCCTCTCCTCTATTGCTTAAGGTCTTAGCTGGGGTCATCCTTGTGGGTTCCTGGAAATTTCTCTAGGGCCAGGTTTCTTGCTAGCCCCATAATGGCTCCCTCAATCAAAATATCTCTTTACTTGCTCTCATCTCTGTTCTTCCTCTATCTTGACTATCCCATTCCCTCAAGTTCTCCTCCCCCCCCTTCTTCTTCCCTCATCTTCCCCTTCTGCCCTCACTACTCTCCCCACTCCCATGCTTTTGTAAAACAAAAAACACAGTCAATAAAACAAAAAGGCAGACTACTGAATGGGAAAAGATTTTCACCAACCTCATATCAGACCAAGGACTGATCTCCAAAATATATAAAGAACTCAAGAAATTAGACATCAAAATTCCAAATAACTCAATTGAAAAATGGGGTATAGAACTAAACAGAGAATTCTCAACAGAAGAATCTCAAATGGCTGAAAGACACTTAAGGAAATATTTGTTGCAAGGGGCCACTTGTTTGTCCTAGCTGCCCAGAACTGAAATAATCACACAGAAACCATATTCATTAAAACACTGCTTGGTCCATTAGTCAAATATTCAACATCCTTAGCCATCAGGGAAATGTACACCAAAACAACTCTGAGATTCCATCTTACACATGTCAGAATGGCTATATCAAAAACCCAATGATACCTTATGTTGGAGAGGATGTGAAATAGGGGGAATACTCATCCATTGTTGGTGAGAATGCAAATTTGTACAACTACTTCGGAAATCGGTATGGTGGTTTCTCAGAAAATTGGGAATCAACCTCCCTTAGGATCCAGCAATACCACTCTTAGGAATATACTCAAAAGATGCCCAATCATACTACAAAGACATTTGTTCAATTATGTTCATAGCAGCATTATTTGTAATAGCCAGAACCTGGAAACAACCTAGATGCCCCTCAACCAAAGAATGGATAAAGAAAATGTGGGACACTTGCACATTAGAGTACTACTATGTGGTTAAAAAAAATGATATCTTGAATTTTGCATGCAAATGGATGGAATTAGAAAACACTATCCTGGCCAGGCGGTGGTGGTGCACGCCTTTAATCCCAGCACTCAGGAGGCAGAGGCAGGCAGATCTCTGTAAGTTCGAGACCAACCTGGTCTACAAGAGCTAGTTCCAGGACAGGCTCCAAAGCGACAGAGAAACCCTGTCTCGAAAAACCAAAAAAAAAAGAAAGAAAGAAAGAAAAAAGAAAGAAAGAAAACACTATCCTGAATGAGGTAACCCAGACCGAAAAAGATGACTATGGTATGTACTCATTCTTAAGTTGATACTAGCTATCAACAAAGGATAGTGAGCCTATAGTTCATGATCCCAGAGAAGCTAAGTAACAAGATGAACCCTAAGAAAAACATATACATCTACCTAGAAATTCAAAATAGACAAGATATCCTAACAAAATTGAGAGCATGGGAGTGGGGGAAGTAGGGAGGGCAGAAGGGGAAGATGAAGTGAGAAGGGGAGGGGGGAGGAAACTTGAGGGAATGGGATAGTCGAGATGGATGAGGGCAAGGAAAGAGATATCTTGATTGAGGGAGCCATTATGGGGCTAGCAAGAAACCTGGCATTAGAAAAATTTCCAGGAACCCACAAGGATGACCCCAGCTAAGACCCTAAGCAATAGAGGAGAGGGTGCTCAAACTGGCCTTGCCCTGTAGTCAGACTGATGAATATCTTAAATATTATATCATAGAACCTTCATCCAGCAACTGATGGAAACAGAGACAGAGACCTGCATTGGAGCACTGGACTAAACTCCCAAAGTCCAGTTGAAGAGTGGGAGGAATAAGAATATGAGTAAAGAGGTCAACACCATGATGGGAACTCCCACTGGAACAGTCTACCTGAGCTAATGGGAGATCACCAACTCCAGCTGGACAGGGAAGGAACAAACATAGGACCAAACTCGTCTCTCTGAATGTGGTTGACAGTTGCATGGCTGGGGAAGACTGAGGGGTCATGGGGTAATGGCACCAGAATTTATCCCTACTGCTTGTACTGGCTTTTGGGGAACCTATTTTCTTTGGATGGATACCTGCTTAGCCTAAATATAGCAGGGAGAGCCTTGGATTTTACCCAAAGCAATGTACCTTACCCCCTCTGAGGACCAGGTGGGGGTGGGATGGGAGGGGTAAGTGGAGGGAAAGGGAGGAGCTGAGGGAGTAGGAATTTGGATTGGTATGTATAATGAAAAAAGATAGTTTGTTTTCTTTTAAAAAATAAAATAAAATAAATGAAAAGGGGCATATAACAGACACTGAGGAAATCCAGAGAATCATTAGACCATACTTCAAAAACCTATACTCCACAGGAAAATATAAAATAAACATTTTCTGTATAGGTACCACATACCAATATTAAATCAAGATCAGATAAACAATTTAAATAGACCTATAACCATTAAGGAAAGAGATGCAGTCATCAAATTTCTCCCAACAACAACAGCCCAGGGCCAAATGGTTTCAGAGCAGATTTCTACCAGAATTTCAAAGAAGAGCTATGCGTGGAACAAATACTCCTCAAATTTGTTCTACACAATAGAAACAGAAGAAACATAGCCAAATTCTCTCTCTCTCTCTCTCTCTCTCTCTCTCTCTCTCTCTCTCTCTTTCCTTCTTTCTTTGAGGCTATCATTACCCTGATACCCAAATTACACAAAGACACAAATAAGAAAGAGAATTGCAGACCAAGCTCATCATGAATATTGATGCGAGAATACACAATAAAATACTGGCAAACCAATTCCAAGAACACATTAAAAAAAATCATCCACCATGACCAAGTAGGCTTCATCCCAGAAATGCAGGAATGGTTCAACATATGAAAATCTGTCAATGTAATCCACCATATAAATAAACTGAAAGAAAATCACATGATCATCTCATTTGAAGCTGAAAAAGCCTTCTGCAAAATCCAACATCCCTTCATGAAAAAAGTCTTGGAGAGGACAAAGATACAAGGAACATAAATAAACATAATAAAGACAATAGACAGCAAGCCAACAGCCAACATCAAACTAAATAGAGAGAAACTCAAAGTTAATACACTAAAATCAGAAACAAGACTCCATATCTCTCCATATCTATTCAATATAGTACTTGAAGTTCTAGCTAGAGCAATAAGACAACAAAAGGAGATTAAGGGATATAAATTGTAAAGGAAGAAGTCAAACTTTCACTATTTGCAGATGATATAAAAGTATACATAAGTGACTCCAAAATTTTTACCAGGGAACTCCTGCAGCTGGTAAACATCTTCAGTAATATGACAGAATACATGATTAACCCAAAAGAAAAATCAGTAGCCCTCCTATATACAAATGATAAATGGGCTGAGAAAGAAATCAGAAAAACATCACACTTTATAAATAATAATAAATATCATGAAATATCTTGGGGTAACTCTAACCAAACAAATAAAAGACCTGTATAACAAGAACTTTAAGTCTTTGAAGAAAGAAGATATCATAAAATGGAAGGATCTCCCATCCTCTTGTATGGGTAGGATCAACATAGAAAAAATGGCAATCTTACCAAAAGCAACATACATATTCAAAGTAATGCCCATCAAAATCCCAACACAATTCTTTACAGTCCTTGAAATAACAATGCTCAACTTCATATGGAAAAATGAAAAACACAGGATAGCCAAAACAATCCTGTACAATAAAGGAACTTTGGAGGTATCACTATCCTTGGCTCAAGCTCTACTATAGAGCTATAGTAATAAAAAATGCTTGGTATTGGCATAAAAACAGATATGTGCATCAGTGAAATCAAATTGAAGACCCTGATATTAATCACACACCTATGAACACCTGATTTTTGACAAAGAAACCAAAATTGCACAATAGAAAAAAAAAGAAAGCATCTTCAACAAATGGTGCTAGCATAACTGGATACCAACATGTAGAAGAAGGCAAATAGATTCATATCTATCCCCATGCACAAAACTCAGATCCAAATCAATCAAAGACCTCAACATAAATCCATTTACACTGAAATTGTTAGAAGAGAAATGGGAAGTAGCCTTAAATCCATAGGCACAGGGGACCACTTCCTAAATATAACATCAGTAGCACAGACACTGAGAGCAACAATAAGTAAATGGAACTTGAGAAGCTTCTTTAAGACAAAAGACATGCTCAATAAGACAAAACAGCAGCCTATAGGATAGGAAAAGATCTTCACCAACCCCATATCTATTAGAGGGTTGATCTCCAAACTATATAAAGAACTCAAGAAACTAGACATCAAAATACCAAATAATACAATCAAAAATTGGGTTCAGGTCTAAACAGAGAATTCTCAACAAAAGAAACTCAAATAGCCAAAAGAAATTTAAGAAATTGCTTAACATCCTTAACCATCAGGGAAATACAAATCAAAACAACTCTGAGATTCTATTTTATACCTGACAGGATGACTAAGATCAAAAACACTGGTAACACCTTATGCCAGAGAGGACGTGGAGTAAAGGGAACATTCCTTCACTGCTGGATGGAGTGCAAACTTGTGCAACCACTTTGGAAATCAGTGTTGTGGTTTCTCAGAATATTGGGACTCAATCTACCTCAAGCCCAAGCAGTACCACTCTTGGGCATATACCCAAGGATGCACATTCACACCATAAGGACATTTTCTTAATAATAGCAGCGTTATTCATAATAGCCAGAACCTGGAAACAACCTAGATGCCCCTCAACCAAAGGATGGATAAAGAAAATATGGTACATTTACACAATAGAGTACTACTCATTGTTAAAAAAATGACATCTTGAAATTTGCAGGTAAATGGATGGATGAAACTAGAAAAAAAACATCCTGTGTGAGATATCTCAGACTCAGACAGACAAACATGGCAAGTAGACACTCATAAATGGATATTAGATGCAAAGCAAAGGATAACCATGCTACAATCCACAACTCCAGAGAAGCTAGGTAAAAGGTAAACCCTAAGAGGAACACTCATGGATGACCCCAGGTAGGAGATATAGTTAGGATCTCCTTGGTAAACTGGGAGAGAGGTAGAAGGCAAGGGATGGGATTGGGAACATGAGGGTTCAAGATGGCTGAGTTGGGGGAGGGACAGAGAGTGAGAGCAATGAAAGAGATATCTTGACAGAGGGAGTCATTATGGGGTTAGGGAGAAACCTGGTGCTAGGGAAATTCCCAGGGATCCACAAGGATGACCCCAGATAAGTAAGACTCCTAGCAAGAGTGGAGAAAGTGCCTGACCTAGCCTTCTCTTATAATCAGATTAGTCACTACCCTAATTGTCATTATAGACCCTATATTTTGTAGCTGATGGAAGCAGATGCAGTGATTTACAGCCAAGCACTGGATTGAGCTCCCAGAGCTTAGTTGAAGAGAGGGAGGAGGGATCATATGAGCAAGGGAATTCAAGACCATGATTGGAAAAACCACAGAGACATGATACCCACATTCCCAAGAGGTGGGGTGGGTAGGTTTTGGCCATTCAGTGGGTTATGAATGTTTGTCACTGTGTAGGAAAGTTGACTGCAAGTTTTTATTGGTCATGGTCAGGGAGGAAACTAAATAAAGTGGGTTAGATTAAGGGATTCCTTTTGTTATTTTTCTTTCCTCTATCCTTTCTCTCCTACTTAGTGTTGAAAAGGTAGAGGGATGAAAAGAAAGAAAAAGGAGGATATAGGAATGATAGGATAAAAGGGTAAGTTACTGAACTTACTTTTAATCTAAAAAGCGACTGCTAGCCTCAAATATTTTACATTGGTATGGATTTAAAAATAACAAATTTAAGGTTATTTTTGTTATCACACACTGTATATATGTTTCTATTCTTGTTTAAGGTATTGTATATATACAATTCATTTAAAAGTATAATATAAAGTTCTAGTCCTTGAAAGCTACTATTAAAACTGTTTAGGATAATTAAGAAATGCAGGTTAGATGGCGGCGGGTCCTTGGTGAGTGCCACAGCTTCAGATCCACCTGCTCAACTGAGGGTAAGACCAAACTCTAGCCCCCAGGTGCTCTCGATTAGGAGGCTCCCTCTCCCCTTCCCCCAGCTTTTCTGTGTCCCACATCCCAGAGGGTCCCTGGGCAAGGCTCCCCTTTGACGGGACCCGGTTCCTGACGGGAATTGGCCTGCAACAGGGCTGGGAGCTTGGACGACAGTGGATCCAGCATAAACCTGCAGGGCTCCAACTGGAGTGGACCAGATAATCCCCTCAGACCAAGCAAGTGACCACTAGCTACTACTAGTAGATCCACCTGGAGAGGAAGAGATGAGCAGGCGCCAATCCAAGAGTTCCTCTAACAACCTGAAAAGCAACATAAAAACACCAGAATCCAGCAATTATGCAACAAGAAGATCTGAGCAAACTAATACAGAGGTAGAAGAAATTGACCTTAAACATAGCC
>JAQHUG010000607.1:211221-234507 GCA_028555095.1 Dicrostonyx torquatus
ACATCTTCTTAGACTGAGATGGAGGAGGGGAGGGCCTTGGGCTCCCCATAGGACAGGGTAACCTGCACCATCTTAAGGAAGCAGGGGGAGGGCGGTGGGGTAGTGGGGGAGCGGGAGGGCCGGGAACAAGGGGAGTAAATGTTAATTTTGCTTTTAACAAAAATAAATGAATAAATTAAAAAAAATAAAATAAAATAAAATAAAATACTCACACACTAGCTCAGAATTGAGTATAATAAAGGGTTTTATATTTAGGGGGGACTCAAAGATCACAGTCCTCTGCATGAATGGAAAACAGGAACTGAATCCATAAGCCAGGCAAGAGAGGAGAAAGAGAGCATGTGGACTAAGAAAGGCAAATGAATGGTCACGGTTTTGGTACCCAAGGCCATGTCCAACCTGGTCCAGCCTCTCAAAGGCCATTGTCGAAAGAGGTTCCCCAGCACCTCCTCCTTTTGTCTAAATAAGAGAGTTCCAAACCCAATACAAAACTATATACAATAAGAACAGATATCAAGTATAAAAATTAGAATTGCAACCAGCATAAACAATATTAATCAAGAAAAATATGCTAAATGTTTTAATAATTATTCTATCCTAAGGAGTCTAGGTCTTTATTAGAAGTGGCTTGGCTAAGTCATAAGAAGAAAGTAACTATAACCATCTAGTCTTTAACCCCACTGAAGATCTAAGAAGGGAGAGGATATTAATATCTTAAAGGCTATTGGCTGAAGGGGCTGAAGGAGCTCCCACAGCACCTCCCCCTTTTGTTTAAGTAAGAGAGCTCTAAACCCAATACAAAACTATATATACTTGGAACAGATATCAAGTATAAGATTAAAATTACAATCAGAATAAATAATATTAAGCAAGGAATGTATCTTAATGTTTTAACAAATATTCTATCCTAAGGAGTCTTGTATTGGAAATGGCTTGGCTAGATCATAAGAGGACAGTAACTATGACTATCTAATCTTCAACCCTGAGAAGGGACATAATATTACTTGAGTAGGCAGGAAGTGCAATCAAGCAGCTTCCAAAATGTGCGGTAAATGACAGAGACAAATGGCTACCTGGGCAATCACCCAAAGTCTCATTTGCAATGTTGGAGCACCCAACTTTGGCAAAGGCCTAGAGTAACTGACAGACCATTTTCAGGGGCAGGAAATTTTTCAAAACTGTCTTACCCTGTCTTAGTAAGGTTTGGCAGTCTTTTTTTTTCTTGTATCCTGCTTGTCCAGTCCAGACACCATGCATTTTGTCAATGGTTAAGGCATGGGCAGTTCCTTGCTCACAGGCCAGTTTTGCCAAGAAAACAGGCTCCAAGAGGAGTACCTTCAATGCTCTACATTCTCTCGGGATAGATCATTGCTGCCAGGAGCAATCGTGTCTCACATAAACAAAACATTGTTATTTAAATGCCATATTCTACAGTTCTTTGAAGTGATTGAAGATTACCTATCTATGCAGAATACAATCTCTATGCATCTAAAGAACCTGATTAGTCTAACTATAAGTATGACAAACATGGATGACTGTTGACCTATAATATTTAATACCTGTATAGCTTAAAGACTAAGACTTCATATTAGAATATTAAACAATCTTTAAACAACTATGCAGCAAATGAGAACAAATGAGGACAAACTGTAAACAATATATAAGTATCTTGATCAGAGGTAAAAATGTATAGTGCAATATGATAAATATATTTTAAAATTGTATCAATATACAAAATGTCTTAAACAGAGGTAGAAGCATGCATGCATATAATATGACAAAATAAATTTGCATAGGTGTACAAATATTGTTAAACAGATATAGGAGTATATTCAATATAACAAATATTATTTGAATTTGTATCAATGTACAAGAATCTATACTAATGTAAATTATCTATAAATAATAGCTCACAAGTAATCTCACTATTACTCACTATTATTAGTGTGATCTACCTATTATCCTATTCAATTCCCCCCCCACAATTTTGTTAAAGTGAGATCCCTGAGCCTACAAAACTTCCACCTCAACCCCCAACACTATACCTGTTATAATCAACCCCTAATTGATGTCCCTAACCCTGAGAACAAACTTTGTTGGGAGAGGGGATGTTGTCGTCTAGAATTACTTGCAGCTGTCATGTGGACAATGTTCTTTTTATGGGATCCTGTAAAACTAAAATGATGGTTAAGTTTTAAGATTACTGTCTGGTATAATTGCAAATAGTCTCTGAGTAGTCGATAGGATTTTTTATTAATTATTATTTACAGTTTTGGTCAGAACATTGTAAGAAGATGCACTATTTCAGCTAACCAAGTTGAGCAGCTGGTACCCAAAATCAGTCTTAAAGTAGCACTATCAACATCATGATATCATATCAACCAGGTGGAGTCATTGTTGTGGGGCCATGCCCAGAGCATCTGATTCTCTTGTTTCCCCATGCAAGCCTCTATATCCTCTAGTTGTGGCCTCTTCCACACTCTGGAACATCTTACTCCCACTTCTGCCTCTGCAGACTGCACTAATGGAACTATCACTTGGCAGCCTACGTCTGAATCTTGCAACCTCCTGGCTAGTCCATCCCTAATGGAAGTCAAACTTTCTGGTAAAATACCCCTCAGAAGCCTTCTCCAGATGGTCTGTGGGGGGCCTTTCTTGTCAGACAGTTACCATTGGCTCTCCCTTCCCACCACTCACCAGGATCAAGGTAATGAACTGTCACAGCAAGAACATTTGGGTAACTGGCACTGAGCCCTGACTGAGCACACACTCATTGCCATGAAATATGCTTGCAAGTTTAGAGACATTGGTTAATCTTCCCAACAACCCAGCAGGAAATTCTTCCGTCGATGGATGATGAAGACGAGATTCTGAAAGGCTGACTTGCCCAAGGCAGTATTCATCAACCCTGAAAACTTGCTTCATTTTCCTTGTGCCACACTGGCTGGCTGGGCACACTGAAAGCACTGCAGAGACCCACCCCTGACCAGGAAACAAGTAAGGTAACAGGACAGCTCTTCCATCTCCATCACCTGCCTCCAGTAAGGCTAATACTTCACTGTCTGATTCAGCCAGAGATCCGGCCAGTACTGAGCCTGGGAAAGCTGACAGAGTCACACAGTTATCTATCTTGCCCGCTATCTAGGTAAGGAAAGGGTCTAGAGAGTGGGAAAGTACCAGACAGTAAGCAGGTGCAGAGGAGAGCGGTCATCTAATTCTGAGATGTTATTTGAGGGTACCCTACTCAAAACCCTATCACAGGGCCAGCAAAAGGTCGACATGGGTGTTAGATAATAAAAAAAGCCCAAAGTCCATCCACTTCATAGCACATTTCAGTGACCACTGAACCAGCATCGCAGGTCACTTAGGAAATGTGGAAGGAAATCAGGTTGTGCAGCTCTGACCTGTCTGCTCACACCCTCACACACTCTGCCACCTAATGCCACCAGCACTGAGGCAAGACAACATGCAATACCTTACAGCCAATATGGCAGGCACAACGCTCAGCCCTACCAGTGGGAACGAAAGGCCTCACTGAGAGTATTTATAGACTTGCTAGACACAGAACCTCAGCCAGAACACATTCTAAGAAGTGAAATTATTACAAGGGAGTCCAACCAGTGTGTTCCTGAAAACAGGAGGCAGGGGCCGTGAGTGGGGGGGCAACATGGATTTCTAGGGAGAGGGTTATTCTAAAATATATAAAAAGCTGAAATTGCCTATGAGAGAGT
Source organism: Dicrostonyx torquatus (assembly GCA_028555095.1). Classification (NCBI taxonomy): domain Eukaryota; kingdom Metazoa; phylum Chordata; class Mammalia; order Rodentia; family Cricetidae; genus Dicrostonyx; species Dicrostonyx torquatus. The sequence continues at coordinate 214,953 of JAQHUG010000607.1, forward strand.
TTCCTGTTTTCTCTTTATATAGGTTTTCCATCCTCAGATTTTTGTTGAAGCTGATGATAAAGTGTGTATATAGGTCAGGGTGCAGCTCAGAGAGAGAACGTGAGAGGTCTGTGCTCCATCCCAGCAGCAGTCAGTAAATAAGCCCTGTGCATGCGCAGAACACGCTAAACGCTTAAGACGAGAACCAATTCTAGGACCTAGTATTTGCCACGGGTTTTCCTAAAAGTCAATGAGTGATTAATAATTAAGTATAGTAGTGTGTGGTAAATTTTCATCTTATTTTGAAACACCAGAAATTAAACAGGCAATAAAACACATTATTTTTTGAAAAGTAAAACATACTTTTTTATGGATAGCAATATAACTAACATGCTAAATAAACTATAATAGAAAGATTTGCCATAGTTTTTTGGTTGGTTTGGGGTGTTTTGATTTGGTTTGGTTTGGTCTGGTTTTTCGAGACAGGGTTTCTCTGTACAGCCCTGGCTGTTCTTGAACTTGCCCCATAGGCCAGGCTGGCCTCGAACAATTTGCTGTAGTTTAAAACAGAAGAAAAGAGGGGAAATTTTCAGGTTACAAGCTCCTCCTCCCAGAACAAAATAAAATTGATTCACATTGTTTTAAACTCACTTGTAGGTGCTGGGGTCAAATCCGGGTCCTCCGCAACAGCCAGTTCTTAACCACTAAGCCATCTCTCCAGCCTCCTTGTTTCCAGTTCTGTATGACGTTGTCTAGTACTAAAAAGTACTTGATTATTACATCTCGAATGGTGCCACACAAAGTGGTTTAGAGTGTTAAAGAAGAAAAAGTTCCTCTTCACGGAAGAATCGAAGGCTTAAACAAGGATAAGACATCCAAGGACATGCTTAAACGCTGGCCCAGGCCCTCCAGGGAGGGGCTCGCATGAGCATTTTGGGGATGAGCTGAATTCTAAGGAGAGTGTCTTGGGGGAAGTCTCAAGAGAAGGCCTCGGATAAAGCCAGCAGTCTTCAGCACAGAATAGTCCATTCCTCTTTTCCCAGAATCCCCTGTTGGATGTTACGGGGTAGTTGCGGAAGGGGAGGGGGTGGAAATGGGACGGGACAAGGCAGTTAGAGAACAGTAAATTAAACACGTGTCAATCGTGGGCAGTGTGGGGTCCCTATGCTGGCTGCAGCTTCAGTGAGGGAAAATCCAGGGACACAGAAAGCTCACCCACCAAGCAAGCAGTCAGCTGCCCAGCCTTGCCAACTTGCTTGGAACTAGCACATGCAACTGACCGATTGTTAAAATACCGCTTTCCTCCATTTCAAGGCTCGACATGGCTCTGCTTCTGCAAGTGAGAAGCTTGCTACGCATTCGATGAACAGGCTGAATGTGCTTCGAGCCACGGGCGCCCTTGTTCATAATGTATAAATTACGTGAGCCATAGTTTTGCGGAGGGGGTGTTTTGGAGACAGGCTTTTACTAGGTAGCCCTGGCTAGCCTAGACCTTGCTAAGGAGATCATGCTGGCTTCAAATTCACAGACATGGGCTTGCCTCCCTCCTACCTCCTCCTGCCTCCTGTCCAGTGCTGGGCTTGAAGGCAGGCACCTCCATGTTCCAGCTCTACTCTGTGTTTTCCTGTTCTGAGTATGCGAGCCTACGTCCCTAAGCATTTCTACACTAACTCACCAGCACCGATCAGCCTCCTTGATTCCACGCCCACGTGAGGCTCCTCCCGCAAACCCACAGTGAACAGAGGACTCTGAGGAAATGAACTTTTCTTTTGTCTCATTTGTTCCCTGTGGAAAAAGGTGCTGGGGTGGGGGGCGACTGAGAAAATATGGGTGTTCATATTTGTGTAGATATTTTCTTTTAACTTCATGAGTGGCTTCTCCCCGTCGTCCTTTTGTATGAGGTTCTGACTTACGCTTGGAAAAAATGCTGCTTCTAAACAGCTCTAATCTTGTTCTGTGGCAGTTGTCCCGGCTGAGCTTCCCACCTCCTCCCTGTGTAGCATGTCTTTGTTCGCCCATAAAGGACTTTTCTCATAAGAAAAAAAAGTATAATTAACTATGAAAAAATGATAAGTGTATTCACTTAAGAGTTTTGATTATGTGCATGTGTGTGCATGGGTATGTGCATGTAACTAACTGCAGGTGCCCATGGAGTCCAGAAGGGGGCATCAGATCCCCTGGAGCTGGAGTTGCAGGCGGTTGTGAGCTACCCAGCGTGGTGATGGGAAGGGACTTGGTCCTCTGCAAGACCAGTACATTCTCTTAACCACTGAGCCATCTCTCTAGCCCCCATGATAGTTGCCCTTAAATGTTTGCAGAGAACTAGTGGAAAGACAAAAATATCAACAGTAATTAGAGTGCCAGGAGTATGGTTGGCCTTCTCAAAATCTTTTCCAAAGTGTTTCTAATGTGCATACATTTCATTATTAGGAACAAATGGGGGACAAGGTGGCTCCTGCTTAGACTTTGAAGGTACCTGGATTTCTAGGATTCGGCATAAGCCTGCTAGTAGAATAAAGCTTCCAGGGACACACGGGTCTGTGGTTAAAAGTCAATTGCCTTTCTGTTTTGCCCTCCTAAGGGGCCACGTACAACCTGAATGATAGGATTCCATCAATATGGTTTTTCAACTTCCACTTTGACCAATAGGTACACTATGTGGTGACGGAGGGTGGAAGGCAGAAACTGTTTCCAGACAAATTCAGCAGACGAATTGATGCCCTGGCCCACAGTGGGGCAGCCTGGGCTTCTAACAACAGAGACGTGCTTTCCTTCCCTGGGAAAGCCTGTTCCTGAGCTGGCAGCGGGACTTGGGGAAGAGTGAATACAGAGGACAGAACACACTAGTGAAGGGAATCAGGCAGATATCGGAGTTCTCCAGTGCAAACTGAGATTGGATGCACAGCTGGCCCTCTTAAAGGTAATATCAGATCACAGCCGTTCCCACCAGAGACCAAGCCACCGCTTCAGAGATACTGACAGCTAGACAACCTGTGAGTGCAAAGACTGGCTCACTATTGGGGTAGGAGGTCCTTCTCTTTGTGTGTTGCTTTCATTGGTTGAATAAAGAGACTGTCTTAGCCTTTTGATAGGGCAGCCCTTAGGTGGTTAGACAGAAGCTGGTTAGACTCATGCCAGTAAGCCACAGTCAAGTGGTGATACACATTAATGGAAATGGGTTAATCAAGATGTGAGAGTTAGCCAATAAGAGTCTAGAACTAATGGGCCAGGCAGTGTTTAAATTAATACAGTTCCCATGTGATTATTTTGGGTATAAGCTAGCCGGGCACCAGGAGCTCCTCTAACTACACACTATAAAGGATCCATAAGCTCAAAGGCCTGGACATCTGGAGCCCTCTTTAACAGATGTGGGTTTTGCTTTTTTAAGAACCCTTTGGTTGCTGTCTATCTGCCAAGCTATGAAGAAACAGCCAGGATGTGTGTGTGGCTATGAGGTGCTGAAGAGGCCAGAAAGGCAAATCAGGTGTGAGGTCTAGTTGCTGGGCCAGCATGGAGGCAGGACAAGGTATGTTCAAAGTGGTAGGACTACAGATGGTGGTTAGGGAATCCTCAGGAAAAAGTCCCAAGTTCTCCTTTAAGCCTCACCACCAGGAGGCCATCCTTGCCACTTGGTTCTCCCAGCCTACCCATCTGTTCTGGATTTTTTAAAAAAAAGATTTTTACTTATTTATTATATATTGAGTTCTGTCTGCATGTCTGCTTGCAGACCAGAAGAGGGCACCAGATCTCATTACAGATGGTTGTGAGCCACCATGTGGTTGCTGGGAATTGAACTCAGGACCTCTGAAAGAGCAGTCAATACTCTTAACCACTGAGTCATCTCTCCAGTCCCTCTGGATACCTTTATTTTTTATACTTCACCAAAGATATGTCTATCTTCTTTCTTTTCCTTTTTCTTTTTGGTTTTTCCAGACAGGGTTTCTACCTTCTTTCTTATTTATACATTGTTGCTTTGTATTTAGAGAAAACATGTTTTCAAAGCATTAAGCCATTTACCATAGAGATGTGAGAAAATTATAAATATGGCAGATAAGAGTCTACCTCCGTCTCTCATATAAAATTTCTAACGTCCTCCATCGAACATATCACTGCATTTTTATTCAACACCACACACCATCTCATCCTGGCCCTGGAAAATTCCACCGGCTGCCACTGTAGGATTTGAGTTAGAGGTCATCTTACTTCACAAGCCCGTCACATCACAGTTCTCGGATGTGCCGGGGGAGAAAGCGGCCTGAAAAGATTTCCCATTTCCCATCCCGAGGCTCTTGAGAAGCAGCTGTCTACGGCACAGTGATAAGACCACCGACACCCACCCCTGAGATCCACCCAGTTCTTTTTTTTTTTTTTTTTTTTTTTTGGTTTTTCGAGACAGGGTTTCTCTGTAGCTTTGGAGCCTGTCCTGGAACTAGCTCTTGTAGACCAGGCTGGTCTCGAACTCGCCTGCCTCTGCCTCCCGAGTGCTGGGATTAAAGGCATGCGCCACCACCACCCGGCTCCACCCAGTTCTGTCTTGCCGCTGCACTCCAGTCCACCCTGGATGGACACCTCCATGTTTCTAAATGTCCAAATGTCTGCTCTCTTCTTCATTCTGGCTCACCACATGCTTGCCACACAGACAAACGTCCCCACTTATTTCTTCCTGACAGGTTTGTCACAGCTACAGTAACTTTATTCCTTCATCCCAAGAGAAGGAATTGTTCTTCCTCGTGCATATCAGTGTGGGGAGGCACAGTCGACTCAGCGTGGGGGACGTGTGACGTCTGAACTGCCTGGGGAGGTATGGAAATACTGCTAACAGAAGTGTGTAGCTTCCTGCCTGTGTCTTCACGAACAACAGTTTCAAGTGCTACGTGTAGGGTCTTTTTATTGTCCTTAATTTTGTTCTTAATTTTAAAGAATCTTCTATTTTTAAAGTATAATATTCATTATATAAATGCAGATGCTCGACTGTGCTAACTTGCAATGAAGCCAAAGTTGGTAGGTTAAAAAATATCAAGAGTAAATTGTATCAGAAGTCCTAGAAGGCAGGACATGTACATAAGACAAGATGTAACTGGAAGAAGGGACAAGAAGGACAATCTGAAGGAAGATGGAAAGAACCTAGGAAAAACCGAGACATCTGCTCAGCTGGGGAGGAAAGGTGTTGACTTCAATGTGTGGGTCATCTGACTGAAGTATAGAGCTACCGGACCAGGAGCAGAGACAGGCAGCCGTTATAATGGGTGGAAGCTCTGGATGTGGTCAGCAGGATCTTCATCAGTTTTAGAAACTCGAGTCTAATCAATCAGTACAACCATGAGACCTTGCAAAGAAAAATTCCCGTCTAGTGCAATTTTACCAATTACCACTAGAGGGCACTCCCGCCTAATGAAGATCAAATGGAGCACACAGTATACCTAGATTAAAAATTAATCTAGGGGGAAGAAGTAATCTAGGAAGTGAAATTATTAATGAGTTTTATTTATTTCTAATCTCTTACATTTTATTGTGGCAGAGCAATTAACACATTACTTATATAATTACTAAAAACATTTATAAATAATTGATGAAGATTAACAGCCCACCATCATCCAATCAATAAATGGGGTGATGATCTTAATAGATACTACTCTAAAGAAGACTGAAATGACCAGCAAATACTTCAAAGTGTTTGAAACCTCAACATTCTTACCCAGCAGGAAATGCAACATAAAACCTCTTTGAGAGCCTATCTTAACCCATCTTACACCAGGAAAAGAAATCCTGGGGGTGGGGGTGGACGCAAGACCCCTTATACAGAGCTTGTGGGAGTGAGCTGAAGTCATTCTAGAGGTCAATATAGATGCTACTGAAACTATTGAAAATAGAATAAGAATATGACCCAGCTGTGTGACTCCTGGATCTGTGCCTGGAGGATTCTGTGTCGTCACACCGTAGGGATAGTTGGACATCCATGTTGTTGCAGCACCTACAATAGCTGGGTAAAGAAACAGCCGAGACGCCCGTCCATCAGATGGACACAGGAAGAAAAGGTGGGGTGCAGAAACAAAGGATTTTTATCAGCTGTAAGAAAAAAGTTAAACCATGACACAAGAGTGGAGTCAACAGCTGGAGATTGTTACGCAACCAAAAATGAGCTAGACTCAGAGAGAGAAATACCATGTTCCCTCTCATACATGGAACCTTGATTTGTGTGTGCTGAAAGCAGAAAGGGGACTGTGACCTAAGAAAAGAGGAAGAGACCTCCTGGGGAGGGAAGTGAGAGTAACAAGTCCCTGGTTCTCAACTTCCCAGTGCTGTGACCCTTTAATACGGTTCCTCATGTTGTGGTGACCCCCAATCATAAAATTAGTTTACTGATCCTTCATGATTGTAATTGTGCTGCTGTTACAAATTGTCATGCAAATATCTGACATGCAGGATACCTGATATGAGACCCCTGTGAAAGGGCCATTTGACATCCCCCCACAAAGGGAGTTGTGAACTAGAGGGTGAGAACCGCTGGAATGGGGAGCCATGAAAGCGGAAGAAAGAACTGTTTGGAAGCGGGTGTGGGAGTGAGGCAGAGAAGGCGGGTGACTAAGAATGAACTATAATGGCATAAATGTGTGAAAATACCAGAGAAGCCCGTGACCCCAGATGTAACTTAAGCAATTAGTTTTAAAAGATTTGCCCAGTAACCTCCTATCTGATGGGAAGATAAAAGGGTGTGTGTAGTGTGCACGTAGATGCACGTGACAAAGTATTAATTCTTACATCATCTCTGGAGGAGAAAAGTACCTCTCCTTGGCACTAATCCCTCAATTTCCCTGTGGACTTAAATTTTCTTAATAAAAACTTGAAAAATACTTCAAACATAAAATTGAAAAAAGTTGGGGGTGAATGAAATAACATTCATATCTTTTAATTCAAAGATAATTTCTATCTAGTAACAGAACAAACACTGTACTCACCCTTGGGTAGTACTGAGTAAGCATTTGGAAATTCTTACCCTTAAAATATTTGTTTAAGCATTCCGTTCTGGTTGTGAAGACTTCTCCATTTCAAGGACAGAACATAACAGCCAAGAGTTCTGACCAGTTACTATTTTCACTTATTAACTACTTTCAAAAATTTAGTAACGAAAAATAACCCTTTTTTTGCTACTCATGGGTTAGAAATTTGAGGAAGGGCTTGGCCAGGCAATGGCTGCTTCCCACTAAGCTGCAGCTTGATGTCAGCCCAAGCCTGGGGTTTCCGAAGGCTCCAGGGGACTGGATATCGAAGACCGCTCCCTCGCAGGAGCAGCAGCCATCCCATCTGGCCTCGCCAGTGCGAGATGCTCTCAGGGAAGTGAGATTTCTTACAGCATAGCTTTCAGTCCAAGACTCTAAGCGAACCAAGCAGCTTTGCTATTGCTGTAACCGAACGCGGAATTCCCTCCAGAAGCCCTAGGGGACAGGCTTGGCTCCCAGAGTGGTGTCTGGACAGTGATGGAGTCTGCGGGAGATCTGCAGTCACTTGGAGGTGTGCTCCCCAGAGTGAGCTGTAGGACCCAGGCTCATCTTATCTATCTGCTTCTGAGCTGGAGATGTGGGCATTCACACGGACATGGATCCTGCCAACCAGCCAGCAGAATGGCCCATCTTAGACTTGAACCTTCCAGACCATTAGCCAAAATAAGCCTCTACTTCATAGACCATCTGGGTCTACTATTTTGACATGATGACACAGAGGGACTAATAATGTACCTTCAATAGCACAACTCTGCAAACACAGAGCTGGACTTCTGATGCAGCTTCCTGCAGGATGGAGGCAGCTGTTCCCACAGCGCCTGCTAATCGGTGGTTTCCTCTGGGAGGAAACCTATGGAGGGTCTTGGTGAGTTTTCAGGGCCTGACTTCTTTTTCTTAAATAGAAACTAAATTAAAACTTAAAATATAATAAAGGTACCATAGCTCCATATTCACGAATACTGCCTAGCCATTAACCATCCCATCCCACCCATGCCTGCCCTAAGTAAGAGCTTTAGTGGAACACACTGTAGTCAAGCGGAGACTCCATTTCCCACTCTACCTGTGACTAAGTTAACGAATGGAACATGTGTGTATATGTGCACTGGAGGGTGATGTGGGCACTGATGTCAGTCTGTGAAGAACTGTTTGTCTTCCCTTTGCCTTGACTCCTTCCTGATGCCTAGGTCCATCTTGGATGGTGAGCCTACAGCCGTATGTTGGAGATGATTCCTTCCTCCATCTGCCTGTGTGCCTGTCAATCAGCACTTCTGTAGATGTGTATCTTTAAGAATGCTACTCTTAGCTGGGCAGTGGTGGCGCACGCCTTTAATCCCAGAACTCAGGCAGAGGCAGGCAGATCTCTGAGCTTGAAGTCAGCCTGGTCTACAGAGAGTTCCAGAACAACCAGGGCTACATGGAAAAACCCTGTCTTGAAAAAGAAGCAAAACGGTAAGCCTACTCTCGGGTGACCACGACAGGAGGGTTCTCATGGAACCCAGGAAGGGTTTAGGAAGCTTAATTTTGCCCTTCTCCAGGTCAGAATTCTTAACGCACTTCCATAACACCATCAACCTCCCTCCCCCAAGAACCTCCCCCTGCCATGCCTGGCTCTAGTCTCGCAGGCATTGCAGCACGAGATAGCTTCCCACACCTCAGTCCCCTTTTCCTCAGTAACAGGAATTCTAGTTTAACTAAAATTCAGTTTAGCTGGCAGTTACTCTGATTGTCTCCTTTGCCGAGAGCATGTCTGTGTGTTCTGTTTGTGGCCACGGACCTGTGATCAGGCACTGACTTCAGGTTCCCAGAAACGGAATGGCCCTTCTTTAGCCTGTCTCGCTTCCTCCAGCCTAACCTGGGTGATGGCTGGAACTCTTGAAGCCAAGGAGTAACACCTAGAATCGAAGCTTAGCTAAGGCGGGTGAGACCAACATGTATCTGAGGTTCTGATGACATCAGAAGCCGCCAAGCCAGCTCTACATCACCTACTCCCTCTTTAAAAATTTTTAGTTGCATGTCTGTGCCTGTTGTTTATCTATGTACAACATGCCCCAGGAAGCATGAGGTCAGAGTTCGCGGAACTGGAGCTGCCAGTGCTTGTAGAAGCTGCCTGATGTACGTGCTAGGACCTGAACTTGGGTCCTACTGCGTGGGCAGTATACACTCTTGAAACTGATCAGCCATCGCACCAGCCCCTATGGCTCATTTCCTTAGATCCAAATTTCCTGTTTGCAGCTAACTCTAGTTCTGAGTCATTTATGTTTTAGTAGAGAGAGCCAGACTTCAAATGAGCAAAGGGAGGCAGCGAGGCAAAGCACTCCGACTTCAGTACCATGTGGTCGTCATACACACAGCCTCTAAGACGGCCACTCAACTTTAGACCCACGTGAAACAAAGCAGGGGGACCCCAGTGAGCACCAGGAATGAAAACAAAAGATTTCCATGGGACTGTCTTCATGTTGCTTCCAGACATTAATTCATCTTCATAACCTTCCAGAAGATACTGATCTCACAGGACGAAGTTCTGGCAGGCTTCATGGTCTGCTTTCTCCAGAGTAAGACATAATGGGTCTAGTGCAGGGTTCAGTCAGGCCCATCACCTGGATAATTGTTGGGGGATGCAGACCCCTGGCCCCTTGACTTTCTTTGCCTGCTGGAGTGAACTGAGAAAAACAACTTGTTTACCTGTACCTGCAGCTGCTCTGAGCACAAGACCCTGAGGGCAGGGAAGTGGGTTCTGATGAGGCCTGCAGCTGAAAGATCCCGAGAGCTGGGGCATGGCTACCAGTTAAGGATCCCTATATAAGCTTCCCTGGAGCACAATAAAATTGGCATTCTTGTATCAAGGATGACCCGTGTCCCCGTGTGCGTGTGTTTTTAAGTCTCCAGCCTAGTTTCTGACTCGCGAACCGACCCATAGTGGCATGGGCGCTACAGATAATCTGTACCACCATGTTTGGTTTCTGAGCCTCAGAGACCATGGCCTGAAAGGGCCTCTAACCTCTGCTTCAAACATCAACTCCTTGAGATGTGCCCAGGCTAGCCAAGTGTTGATTAGAAAACGGAGCCAAGGGCTCCTGGAGTAGCAAACCACCTGATGCTGCAAAATTCCACCTAGAAATCTGAGACCCATATTTCTTAAAAATGAGGCTAATATTATGTTACATAAATTTATTAGTTATGTAAACTTATATAAACTAAGTATTTGCAGAATTTTATGAATTTTTTGATAAATAAATGTTCTATTTATGTGAGAAAGAAGTCTGGTAGGATCCTGCACCACAATATAAATCTGGTAAAGAGGCATGGATATTACTGTAATCTGTTTTCACTTCCTAAGACAAATATGGAATGAAGGGGAGAAGACATTCTTAAAGTAAGATTTTCAATCAAGTGCTGTAATTACCCTCCTGGTCTTTCCTAAGAGGTTCAGTTCTCCTGGCAACCCACCCGACAGGGATCAAATGGAAACGAGAAGGTGAAGTCTACTGAAGACTCAGAAGCCTTGCCACAGAGACTACATCCAATACATCCGTCTACACTGGGGTGACTCACTGACCTAGAGGAGAGGGCTAGGCCATAGGGAAGGCAAAGAGAGTGGTCCTGAGCCCTCGGAGTCACGAGGAAGAATGACAGTGGGTGGACCAAGGCATGGAACAAAAGCAGAGCCAGAGCAAAGCCCTGAGGTGGGTGACCTGGGACGACTGTGGAATCTCTCAACTGTAACGGAAGACAGCTCTACATTTAACACCACGGTGTTTTCCAGCTGGTACACCCCCTTGTTGCCCACAAAATCATCAGGGATCCTGTCAACTACACACACGCGACCCTCAAGGGGGTCTTGACAAGCAGAAAGCTCTTTGGAGACATACTTCAAAAGCAAACAGAATATGAACAGACCTCAAAAAGGGATTCTTCATTTCCAGGAAAACCTGAGAAGCTAGGCCGTTCTTAAGCCTCTGCACAGCTTTAGTGGGCTTCAAATCATCCCCTTCCTCCTCTTCCTGCTCTGTACTTCCTGGACTCATGCTAACATGCCCACCATCCAGGGCAGGAGATACCAGCTGGTTGTTCTGGTATCACGGGCTGCCTGGAGGCCAGATGAGGCTGGGGAGGGGTGAAGGCACCGAAGGATAAAATGGATCGGTTCAGTATCTCAGTTCTTTACACCATACGTTCTTTTCAAATCCTGGGTCTGCCCCAGGTATCCACGATCAAGTTCACCCCTACTGTGCCTGCTTCTCCACTGGTCAACAGCAGCAACACGATCCTGTCAGTGCTCAGAACAAAGCATTTTGGCCAGAGGCTACTAAATGCATTAAGTGCGGAGAACATGAAGTCCAAACTACTCCCCACTCAATGGTCAGAGATGATGTGTCTCCTCTCTTGGCCCTGCGTCTGCAGCTACAGTGGACTATCTCCTTTCAAAATCAGTGTTAAATAATTCATCTCAGAGCATCAAGGGGAGACACAACCAATGGAAAAGTTCAAGATGAGTGAAGAGGAGTCCATCGTTTCAGCCTGCGCTCCTGAGCCCAAAACCAAAGTCACTAGCTCCTACTGCTTCTCTTCTGGACAGAGCATACCCAGTGATCTCTACCAAAACTGGCCAGATCCAAATTTGACTGTCATTCAGTAAGAACCAGGGTTTTAAGAAATTGCTTTGTAAAAAGTTTGGACTGGGGAGGCAGCTCAGCTAATAAATAACTTGCTGTACAGAGGATCTGAGCTCAACTCCTAGAACCCATGTAATAAGGCCAGCTGTCGCAGCACTGAGGTAGACTGGTGGACCCCGGGGCTCACTGGCCACCAGCCTAGCATAATAGGTATGTTCTCCGCCAGTGGGAAAGTAACATGGACAGTATTTTGAGGAATGACATGAGGTTGACCTTTGGACTCCATAAAAGGGCACACGTGTATCTATCTACACATACATGACATGCATACACACACACACAATTGGCAGAGAATGAAACTTTTTTGGAGTGCACTGATTGTGACATGAAGTCTCAGTAAACACTGAGGGTGCGATAGATGTGTTCTGGCTGTCAGTATAAATGGTCTTCTCACTGAGGCCACAATCAGGCAGTACCACTGCCACTGCATAGCCTGCCCTACATCCGCAAACCCTGGACTCATGGGCACCTCCAAGGTGCCCAGTAGACACTACCTGAGTGAGCAAAGGGCACACGCCACAAATCAGCCCTAGGAGGGTTGAGGTGCCCTGTTTTCTGCAGACCACTCCCAGACCCACTTGTTAACCAACGTGAAGGTTAACAGCAGGCCTGCAGCCTGGGGCCCTCCACACAAGCCAGCCTGGCTACTCCACCTGGTCCCCTCCTCAGCTGTCCCTTGCCTTCCCCCCAGTCACACCTACCCTATTTTTCTCATTTTCTTTCCTTCAACTGTCCTCTTGCTCTCTCACGTGCCTAGCTCTTCCCTGTAGACTTCACTCCCTCCCTCTGTCCCCCCACCCTTTTTACCTCCTTTCCTAGGACACAGACAAGAACTTCAGACAATTCAGCCTTTACTTTATTTTTGAAAATAATTCTGTAGATTTCATTTTCTTCCATGAAACTAAGGTCAGGCAACAAACAAAAACACACAAATTTCTCTCCAACCTGCTATCTGCAGCTTGGCGGGGGGAGATGTGGGAATGCTTAGGAAGGCAGGAGGACAGAAGCTGGTTTGGGGCCAGAGATGTCCTGGGATACTTTGCTCTGAGATGGCCACCAGGAGCCAACCCTCAGGGAGGAGCCTCTACACCAAATCCCAGGGGAAAAGGGCACAGAAGTCAGTCCACTGTCTCCCACCAGGCTGGCACCAACTCCTCCTGACGTACACAGAGGGAACTGACTTTGAAAAAGGAGGGGTACCCAAGCACAGGCTTTCCTGGCAGCTGGCCCTAGCACAGAAACTGCTTTCCCTTTCCATCTCCCATCTCCCAACCACAAGCTGCTGCGCTGCAGAAGAACACTAGAGAGTCAGCAGGAAGAGAGGCCAGGAGGCAGTGCCCCCTGGCACCCCGACAACTCCAATCTGACCCTGAGAGTGAAGCCCCTTTGGTTAGTCTCATTTGGCCACAAACCCATTCCTTCTTCCATAACCTAGCCCCACACTGGGGGAAGGTGAAGAAAGGGGGAATAGGTATCTAAGGTGGGTTCATGTTCTGACAGAAGCCAGGTCAGGGTCAACAGGCCTGGTCAAGAGAACTAGAGCTGCCAAGCTCTCTGCAGATGCCCTTCGAGAGAACACCCTGGCCCCAACAAGCCCAAGCCTCCCCATACCACACAGTGGTTTCGTGTTCAGTATCACCAAATACACCACACAATAGTTCTCCTGATAACAGGAGTATAACCCTCATCATGGTTTGTGCATTAGAATGCCACTGGGGGAGGAGGGGCACAGAAATAGAAAGATTATAGACCCAAGAGGGAAACACTGACAGGATGGTATAGCCCAGGGACTGCAGGCCTGTCTCAGCTCATGGTATGCCAAGGAGACCCAGCAGGGAAAGGCAGGTGCTAATTCCAGCTAGGATCATAGCCATCCCAGGTCTGTGGGGGTGCCAGATGGACACGCCGGCCCCGGAACTGGAAAGTGACAATGCCCCGATAGCCAGCCCTGGGAACACCAGACTTGAGGTCATCCATGACACCCAGGGCCTTAGCAAAGGCCTTGAAGCTGTCTCTGCTAGTGTACTGCACCCGCACCTCCCCCAGTTCCTTCTGATCATTGGTCCTCACTTTCTCCACCTGTAGCTGAGGGGCACCATAGACACGGGCAAGGAAATCCCGGTCATAGGCCTCCTGCTGCAGGTACGACAAGTCCAGCTGGGTGAAGGACACGAACTGCTGGTTCAGCTTGATGAACTTAAGATGCTGGTCAAAGAACTGCCCATGGCTCACACCCTTGCGGCCAAAGGTCATCGTTCTTGAAATTTCTGGCCGAATACAGGCCCGCCCCTTCCGCTGCTCAGGTCTGCGCATCCAGTCATCCCAGAAGGCCTTGGGCCACTTGGGCTCCAGCTCTGCCCACAGCTCAGCCAACAGCAGCCAGCCTAGGCCAGGAAAAAAGTCTGTTCGGTAGAGCAGCTCAGGTTTGCTTGAGTCCACCATCTGCTCCTTGCCGTTGTCATTCCAAGCAGACACACACCAAAGAGAGGGGTCTGTTCTCAGCAGTGGATAGGTAGCCTGGAAGTACTCAAAAAAGTCTGGAGCCACCTCCAGATCATCCTCCACAACTACAACTGCTGGGAACTTGAACTTGTTGAAGATCTGTCCCAGTGCCCAGCGGTAGTGCCTGGCGATCTTGTAGTAACCCTGGAACTTGCGGTGGTCTGGCTGTACAGCAATGTTACTCAGGTCTGGCTGCCGGATGTGTGTGATAGCACTGCCATAGGAAGCAATGACCTGTGCTGTCTCCTCGTGCCCACAGTCCTGGCTGACAATGATGGGGAAACGCTCAGCTGAAGGCCGATAGTGCAACAACTTATCCAGGCAGCGCCGGACAGTGCTGCGGTCACAGGCAATGACCAGGATGGGGATCACGGCTGGTGAGGGGGTCACAGGCACATGGGGCCAGGCTGGAGGGGCCACAGTGGGCACTTTCCACCTCTGGTTCCACAAAGCATGATGATCCCTGATTTGCTGCAACAGTCCCCGCTGCCGCTCCAACTCCACCTCCGCATCCTCAGCCAGGCGGATCACCTCACGGGAGAGGCTGGCAGGGTCGTCATCAAGAGCACTGTCTGAGGGTAGCCTGCCAGGTGCTGGGCGTGTCCAGAAGAAGAGGAGCAGTAGGGCATTCCAGCCCACAAAGATAATAGCACCCCAAAGCACAAGCCCTGCAGGCTGCTTCTTCAGCATCCTGGCCCCCACAGGGGAGGGCAGGCAAGGGGGTGCTCAAGGCTGCCTTTGGCTTGCCTGGCTCACTTCCCCAATCCAAGGGTTGATTCTTTTGTGCTGAGATTAGGAAGAAGCCATGAACCTAAAGAAAGGAGAGAGAAAACCAACTGTTACCTCAAGTATGTATAATTCCACATGTCACAGGGGAGAGGATGGGCACGCGGAGTAACTAAGGAAAAAGGGAAGCAAGGAGGTTGACTGCAGGATCAGGACAGCATGCCCTACCACTTCAAAATGAGGTAAGTCCTCAGAAAACAGTGTGAGTTTGACAAGGAGGCAGAAAATGATGATAGTGGGATAGGACAGGAAGGAAGGAAGAAAGGAAGGCAGGCAGGCAGGCAGTCACTCCTGGTTCCCTACCAGCCAGATCTCATTTTCTGTCTTTCAGCCAGTCTAGTTCAGAAGGAGGGAGAGGTAAGACCATTTAACCCCCATTGCTCAAGTTAAACTACCCTAAAATTACTGATTTTTAAAAATCAAATATCACATCTGACTTAGTAAGGAAACAGAATGAAGGAAAACGTTTGTCTTTCTGTATTTGGTTATTCTGCTTAATACAAAGATGTCAGAAGTAACGTCAGGCTGCTGACAATACTTGTGTTTATGGAGGCACTGCCTACAATATTCAAGTTATGGACTCAGCCTCAGTGTCGGTGACAGACCAACAGATACACAGAATGTGCTATAGATATACAATGGAGCATTACTCAGCTCCTGTTGATAGTATTGACGGTAATCCTGTAATCAAGAGTCAGACATGAAAACAAAACAACACATTTTCTCTCACTGTGGTATCATAACAACAACAAAACAACAACTTGAAAATAGAAGAGAGGCTGGATGTGGCAGCACATGCCTTTAACTCCAGCACGTTGGAGGCAAAGGCAGGCAGATCTCTTTGGGTTTGAGGCCAGCATGGTCTAAAAAGCTAGTTCCAGAATAGCCAGGGCTACATAGAGAAACCCTGTCTGGAAAAAACTAAGAAAAAAAAGGAAGAAAACGGTAATTATATTAATCTTAAAAGTCATACTGCCCACAATCTCAGTGGTTATTAGTCAGCCAATACAAGTGAAACCACTGGAGACTGAAGCAAAACTATCTGTTTGCTGATGCTGTGCAGGTTTCTAGAAACAGTTACACAGCAGTCAGTGTCAAAAACCACTAACAAACTAGCATGCAATGGCCTTCATAGCCACAAAAAATAATTAGAAGGAGCAATGGAGATAAAAAATCTTATGCAAAATCTATGAAAACAAATATTTAAAGATAAACTTAAACATTCAAAAGCCCTATGAAACAAAATTACAACTCCTAAAAAACGTAAAATACTTCAATATGCCTTTACTTGAATCACACTGGACCATCAAAAATTCAATAATCTGCTTTTGTATGAAGACAAACACAGGAATATTTGCAAAAAGGAATGGAGGAGGGACTTGTTCAATGAGATATCAAAATAATAATTACTAAAAGTCTGCAATTAGACTGTTTTATAAATAAGTAGATTATCTAATGGAATAGAACAAGGCTGTAACTATTATACAGGAATTTGGAAAAATATAGGTGTAAAATTACAACTATTTTAAATTAAAATAATTTCCAAGTGCACCCGAAATTCAAACAAATTAAAAACAAAACAAGCAAACCAACAACTAAAGTCTAGGAGGAAATATGGGTGCTGAGAAAGGCTTTCTAGGTTTGATTCTTGGTGCAACAAAAGCAAACTGATGTTTTTCCTTACTTGAAAGACTTTTTACATGGGTAGGAACAGCACAAGGAAAGAGAATGGACTGAGAACTTCTGCAGCATCAATCACACATACACAATATCACACCAGGGGAAGACTCAAATAACAGAGGAAAAGAGGCAAACAATTCTATAGAAAATGAGCCAGTAAGGGTAGCTCATAAGAAACACACATAGTCCTCACACACAGCAGAGCGTGTTCAACTTCAAGCATAAGCAGAACGTAAATCAAATACCGTTCATGAGACTGACGAAAATCAAAACGTAAATTAAATACCGTTCATGAGACTGACAAAAATGAAAACCTGTTTCAAGTCTCTTAGTGAAGAAGCTCTCAATCTGGGGCTGGAGGACAGCAGTAAATTTTGGGGTGAGTGAATATGTTTATTGTCTTGATTATCATGTTGAATACAGTAATCGTTTTATGGATATATATATCAAAACAAACTACTTTTTAAACACATATGGTTTACTGTGTGTCAATTATATGTCAATAAAATCCTTCTTACTAAAGACACTAAAGGCTGAAGATAGCTCAGTGGTTGCTTTGGCAGAGGACCAGGGTTCAGAACCATCCACAACTCCAGTTCCAGGGGATTCGACACCTTCTAATCTTTGAAGGTACCATGAATACATACGTAGAAGTAAGCATTCATTCACATAAAATACAAAACATAAAAATTTTTTAAAATTTTAAGCTATTAATCATACAAAGTAAAGCTGATCCTGACAGTAAGTTAAAGTAGATATAATAACTGGTATCTATTAAGGTATGCAAGAGAGCACCCCAATTCTGAGGGAAAACACACTGAAATATTTAGAGGCAAAGGGGTGCATAACAGCTGCCCTCAAGTAGTTCAGAACAGGAAGCACTATCACTGCACAGGTTGAATGGGGCACACCCTCACATACCCTCAACAGCAGATGAACGTGAGTATCTGTGTGCCACTCTGGAGGGCCATTTTCATTCCTGAAACTTTTTTGTAAAAACTGTTTCTAAATAAAGTTTCTTTAATAAATAAAATAAGGCAATGTGGACTCCATCTGAATAACTTCATGCATTAGCTATTGTCCCAGCTGGGCACGTTCAGTAAGGGGAACAAAGCTGACTGAATCTCTCAACTGCATGACTGCTCCTGAAAAGGCCATGCTCTCACTGACCCCTCGCTGCACTCACACCTCCATTCTCTATCCTACCTAGCTCAAAACTTTGGTTTCAGATCTACTCTACAGCCCTGTGATTTGGGTCCTGTCGCCCCAGCCCGTCTGCCCCCGCAGTTCCTAGAATTCCAGTGTTCACAGAAACCTCAGGTCATTTCCACGCAGCTGTGGCATTACATCCCTACTTCATTATACTAGTTTCTTGGGAGAGTTGAGACGTACCAGTTGCCAGGTTCTCCTTTACTCCCCTTCAAAATGTGGTCAATGTTGAAACTTTCCCTATATTCCAATGGCCAGGATTTCAGGGTACCCCTATCTTCCTGCTTTCTAAGTAAGTGTCTAAGCAGAAAAGGTCTTTAATACAAAAGGATGGGAGAAAGACAAAGAGACAGAACTTCATTAACTTCAGTGCTGTCTTCTGGAATAGGGGAGTGGACTGTCCTTGAATTGTCAATGACACACTTCAAACCTACCTACAAGTTTTCAGGCTGGTGGCAAAAACTCAAGAAATCTTCAAATGACTTTTCATTTTCTCTAGATGTCGAACTAGGTGCAATGTACCCACTAGCATGCAGATCAAAGCAAGTCAGGATTGCCTGTCAGGAGGATTTTTAGCAAGTCTACAAACATTCCGAGTGGCTGGATGGCCCACAGGAAAACCTCTCTCAGGCTCTTGGTTCCTTCCTGCCCTCCTTCCCAGCCCTTCCATATGAACTCTTCAACAGCACTTGTTTGTTTTGCCATGAAGAGTACAATTCCTGATGTGGGAATTCATTCGGGCCATAGCCTTTTAGATACTAGCTCATTAGGGCATGGTCTGAGGTACTACAAGCACAGACAGAAGGCATGCTCAGTCATTTTTCCTTTCGCCCCTTTTTCCATGAACACACACTGACCACGAGTGATGCCCTCTACAGCAGCTGCCATGTCTAGAGGTATAATCCAATTTAGACCTTGGCTGGCAGGGTGGATAAGCTCCTGAGTCCTTTCAGGCACCATAAGAAGGACACGCCTACATGTCAAGCAACGCTTGGCATCATCCTGTATTTTTCTACATCTCTAAGACTCAAATTTTCTCACCTCTAAGATGGAAACTATCATGGAATACTTCAGTATGCTGCTTTAAGAACTAGATGAGACAACCCATAGCGCATTTAGAACAGCGCCAGCTATAAACAAAATAAATGTCAAGATAGCTTTGATGTCTTCAGATTATGATAGTCCACCTCCCTATCACTGTCCACGCCAGTGAAACCAGCAAAAGGCAACACAAGGATTGGATCAGCTCCACGCACTGCCAAACTACAAACTTTAGCATTCAAATGTGCATGCAACCTAAGTGTCTTCAGTGTGGACACCACACATATGCATAATCCCTCCACTGCTATTTCTAATCCAAAACACACCAACAAACAGTTTCCTAAACTCATTCGACAAGAAAATCTCACAGCTCCTCATTTGGTGGCATGGGATCTACTCTAGTATGAGGCTGTTTATATTCTCCACCCCACTTGAGTGTCTACTTACATTTTTGCTACAGAAATGAACATAGTGGGTTATCATGCACTGTTCTTAGAGTAAGTGCACAAAATCAAAAAAATGTTTTTTGAGAATGTCATACAGTAATATTTTGATCATAGTCTCTGTCAGACACACACACACACACACACACACACACACACACACGCACACAGACAGACATCTAAAGTCCAAATCCACCCTTAACTCCTCTTGTTTTACACTCCATTTGTGCTGCCCATAGACTCA
>JAQHUG010000607.1:235212-246929 GCA_028555095.1 Dicrostonyx torquatus
ACCTGATTGGTCTAATAAAGATCTCAACGGCCAATAGCGAGGGAGGAGAAAGGATAGGCAGGGCTGATAGACAGAATGGGAGAAATCTGGGAAGAAAAAGGTGGAGGGGTAAGAAAAGAAGAGAACACCAGGGGGCTGCCACCTGGCTACAGAGTAAGCCATGGAGTAAGAAGTAAAGAAAGGCGTACAGAATAAAGATAAAAGCCCAGAGGCAAAATGTAGACAGAATCATCTAAGTTAAGAAAATCTGGCTAGAAATAAGCCAAGCTAAGCCCAGGAAATCATAAGAAAAAAATAAGCCTCCATGTGTGATTTATTTGGGAGCTGGGTGGTGGTCCCCAACAACAGAAATGGGCTTCACAACTGATGTACATCCTTCTGTAATCTCATTTCTACCATAAACGACACAGATCCCACAAGAGCCTTGGATGACTAGGTCCTTTCCCAGTAACTGCCTCCGCACACTGTTGTCTTTGCTCCTGAAGTGTTGTTACCAGTACTCCACCTAAACACATTCACATTCTCTAGGTGTATGAAACATCCCAGACAGATACAACCAAACCTCCCTGTGACTACTCTTCCTCCGCACTCTCTCCACGTTGTAAGAGAATCTGAGATCATCCCTTCCTTAGCTCTTATCTCACTCCTTAGGAAAAGAGGCTCTATGTCCGCTACACCTGCTACAGTGCTTGGACATGTGAAAAGTCTTGAGAGGCTCCGTGAAGGACCACTTGTGCTATTAATGAATCCATGGAGAATGAAGATGAAAACAGCAGCAAAAGTGAAGAACTGAACTTTCCACAGAGGACTGCCACTCTCCCCTTCTGGAAGCTCTTCATTCAAAATGATGGCTCTTCTTCCTCCATATGGGAGGGTCCACACACCTTCCTGTGATTCTGAGGCGACCTATGACTCCTGTAAGTTATCCCTAAAAGACAAGTCGACTGGGTATGATGGAGTACACCTGTAATCTCAGCTTTCAGGAGACAGAGGCAAGAGAAATGCCAGAAGTTCTGGGCTGCATGGCAAGACAGGACATTCAAGGTGTTCCAGCTGACAAGCTCAGCTAGCATTCCCGCTCACTGCTAGAACTAACCACTAAGGATGGAAAGGAACCAGCTATATCTGACTGCAACAAGAAACTCCACTAAGTTTGGGGTGATTCATTACAGCAGTCAGTACTTAAATAATGAGAAAATGGAACAAAATCTGATAAGCAGGGTGAGTGCCCCTCCCTACCTGCTACACTCAGGTCCCCAGCCCAAATTTTAAAGACTGCTCTATTCTCACCCATTTCTTCTCAGTATTTTTTTGGTAAATAATAAATTACTTATTGGTTTAAAACTGTAACAATCATTTATTCCTCACCCAATATCAATAGTTAAAGAATTTAGAAAATGGGGCAGAGGGAAGGACTTTTCTCTACCATTTGCCAGGACCTTGGGCTGGAAGACTCAAATGCTGAGGGCTCGGCTCCTGTAGATGGTCCTTTTAACACTTCAGTAGTCTGATGTTGACGTTAACTGGGACAGTAGCTGGAGAGCTGGCTGGAACACCATATGTGTTCTTTCCAAGGGCTCCAAGACAGGTCTAACAACCACAGTTCTGCTATTACAAGCTGCACTACTGTATCTAGCCTCCAATGTTGATTCCATCCATGCTTGCCCCCTCTCTGTCAAAGGTGTTCCTTAAGTGACAAGTAAACAGCAAACGGTCAACTTCCAACCAGGATCAGGAAAGCAAATGTTATACCTAGCTAGCTTTTTTTTTTTTTTTTGGTTTTGAGACAGGGTTTCTCTGTGGCTTTGGAGCCTGTCCTGGAACTAGCTCTTGTAGACCAGGCTGGTCTCGATAGAAGGAATGTTACTGAACTGTCCCTCCTATCTCTTTCTGCCTTGCCCACTATTTTAAAAAGCACAGCTTAAAAAAATCCAAAGCACGAAGAACACATCACAGACAATGGCTATCTAAGTGAACTACTTTCTGGTTGTTATACTCTGTATAAGGTACCAGGCTCCATAACTTCACAGGGAAGGAAGAACTGAAAAGGAGTCAGAGTAGATATGCTAAATAATTCAACGGTGTAGAGGGTAAGACCTGGGGGGAAAGGTGAGAGAGAAACACAATGCTGGTACAACAAAAGCATGAAAGCCCCACAGCCCAGCAACAGCAAGCCCCAAGAGCCCCTGAACCAGTAACCTGATGAACCATTGTATCAGTTCCTCATCTGTAAACAGACAAGTTGACTTTGGTCATCTCCCAAGGTCCCTGATGCCTGGATGACAATTTCCCGATGTCCTAAGTAGAAAATTAGTTTAACCTGTTGCAACTGCCACAGAGTTTGAACACACTGGGTTGGAACCTTCTGAAAAACAGAAGCAGGGATGCAATGCCGCCATTATTAGCCATCTCCACACTAAAAGATCAAGTAGTCAGCCAGGCGATGGTGGTGCATGCCTTTAATCCCAGCACTCGGGAGGCAGAGGCAGGCGGATCTCTGTGAGTTCGAGGCCAGCCTGGTCTACAAGAGCTAGTTCTAGAACAAGCTCCAAAGCTACAGAGAAACCCTGTCTCAAAAAAAAAAAAAATCAAGTAGTAGTGACTGAATATGGGAAGACCCCAGAATCAAGAATTCTCCAGTCTTGATAGTATTAAAATAGGCAGATAATAATGCGGGCCAACGATGTTCTTAAGCACGAAAGCCATTACAGTAGCAAGGGTTAACGAAAATGAAACTTCAGTCTAAGGCCACTCATCCATAGAGACAATTGGGTGGGCCAGTCCTTCTCAACATTTCGTAAAATGGGGGCTCTGCACCTCTTGGGGGCCCCCGTTCCACACACATTAGCAAAGAGGTCAGGGAAAAGTTTTCTTGCCAATTTACATATTTCAATATTGAGTCAATTTTCCTTATGGCTGAGCAAAAACAAGCCCTAGTAACTTATGAAGCCTAGACTCGGATGAGGCTTAGAGAAAGCCCACTTTCTATTCCAGTCCCCTGCGCCCTCAAGGCGACCCCACCTCTCCCCGACCCGCAGTCGCAGTGCCCTTCAGCCGAGTTTCACAACAGCCCCTCCCGGAGAAGCCGCCCCCCAGCAGCTAAAGGCCGGGAATCCTGCCTCTGAGCGCGAAGTTCCCACTTCCCCGCGGGGGAGACTGCGCAGCCCGGGGTGGGCCCGCCACGCTCGCCGCTTCAACAGCCCGGGCTTTCGGGCGTACTCTGGACTCAGACCCGACTCCCCTGACCGCGCGGCCTCCCTCCGCCGAGCTTCCTGCCCTCCTGGGACTGTGGACGCCGGCATCTGCCGAGCCCAACTCACCAGATACTCCCAATTCTCCCTGCCTGGAACCAGGCTCGCTCCGGACCGGCGAGACCCAGCGTTGGAGCTGCCGCGTCCCGTCTCGCCGGTCTTCTTGCGGCGCCCGCCGGGCCCTGCCAGCGGGCAACGTGGCCCTTCCCCGGGAGGGCGGGGCGGGGCTCCCTCAGCCCCCTCTGTTGGTCCCCGCCCTGCCACGGGCGAGTCCGCGCTGGCCCCTCCTTCCGGGGCCTGCCTCTTCTGCTGACTTCCCGATCACCCATCAAGAACTAAACAGCGGATTTCCCCTGGTCTCCCAACTTCGAAAGGCAGTGGTAGAAGAGATGTTTGTTTGGGGCCCTTTCCCTAGTCACAACTCTCAAGTGTAGATGCGGATCCCACTCACACCCTCAGCCTCGTCCAGTACAGACTTTCCCCAAGAGTGTCCCTTAATCCAGCCCAGCCCATGAGTCTAGAGCTTTACCGACTTTGAGGGGTGCGGACTTGGTGGAGTGTTCCCAAGTAGAGCGTTCATCAAACCCAACACGAAGAACCTGGGAACTATTGCCTATACCAAAACCAGGAAAGCTGCCGAGTTTGAGCTGGAGAAAGGCGAGGGGTGAGTGCAGTGCGTGCAAGCAACAAGTACTAGGTGCAAAACGGGAAGCCGGGGAGGAAACACCTGCTGCCCAAGGCGAGCCAGAGCCAGTCATTTCGATTCTTTCTTGTTTTTTTCTGTGGGTAGTGAAACCAGAGATAGGCCTGTGCATAGTTTAAGACCTAAGCCCAAAGGAGGGAAGGAATCAGAGGCTTTTGTAGTAACCCTAAAAGTGAAAGGGGGGCGCCTGGATCTGGATTCCTTGGTATTCTAAAGTAAAAGAAACCTGGGGGGAGTTTAAGGAGGGCTGAGACAAGCATCAGAACTCCTACGTGCTCCAGCAAGGAATGCCTCAGAGCCTCAAGCAGACTGCTTGAGAAAGGGGAGGGAAAAAGCAAACCAGAAACTTCAGGGCCTGACCTAGGTGTCAGCAGTGGCCCTGGAGCAGTTTCTGAGGTCTGAGTCCTGGGTAATAGGCCACTCAGAGCAAGCCAGATTTCAAGGGCTGGGCCACTTTGGAATTCAGAGAGGTATCTGGGAATCCGTACTGTCCAGCCACCTCTACCACAAATCACCCTCCCACATCCTGTTTTACCTGACCCTTCGCGTAACCCTGGGCTCCCACCACCCATCTCTTACCCCAAGACTGGGGAGCAGGTAACCACTGGCTGCTCAGTGTGTGACTTTTCAGAGACCGCTGTCCGGGACTCTTAGGGCTCCTTAGGCAGGCGAGGAGTTAAAATTCTAAGGAATCCCTAGGCAGAGTCACCCTTCCCTCCAAGTCTGTTCTCCTGACCTCTCTGTACACTCTCCCGGCGTCACCCCCATTCTACAGACAAGTCTGGGGCTTTGGGTTAAGTATGCATTTTCTGTCAAGTCATAAGCCCTAGCCAGATTTTAGATTTAGGCATTCAGCTTCCAAACCTAGCACCCATGTGTCCTTGAGAACTGCTGGGATGGCTCTGTGCCCATGTGACAGGAACACAGAGGGGCAGCAGAGCAATCTTGATAACTGCAGTTGGAATCCTGCCCTGAAGTACAGGAAAGGGCTGACACGCCAGTGGAGCCCAGTGGAGCGGACTGGGTGTGGTGTGGTAAGTGAATGCCCACTATTTCCAGTTTAGCTGACTGCACAGATTGTGACAAGAAACTCAAGCCCATGCATATGCCGAGAATGCCACTGTTTGTCTACACCTTGATCCTCTTTTTTACTTCCCTTAAGAAGGAATTAAGGGGCTTACAGCCTTCACACTTAGTGCCAAAGTGTTAAGAAAAACAACTAAGTGTAACTTCTCTATAAGTATAAAAAGTTGGGAAACTCGTCCATAGATCCAAAATATAGGGTGCTAAAATCACCATCCTGGATAAAACACATAATGGGTACTGAAGATGGGAAGACTGAGCAGCCCAGGCCTTCTAAGCAGGAAACAAGTCGGGAGAACACAACTGACCACTATATCCATCTTTGCAGTTGTTTCTAAATTCTAAGATGATCCCCAAACACAAGAAGCCTACCCCCCCTCCGAGATAGGAACACAGAGTTGAGATGGGATGAGTTTTTAAACAGGAGTAATAGATAGCATTTGGTCCGAGCAGCAAAAATTTATCAGTAATGAGGCCTTGGGCTCTAGAGGTTGCACTGGGAAAGAACTGAAGAAACAGGAGCTGGGAGACTCTTGGGATGAGCCTGGGATCAGATTATGTGCAAATGGAAAAACAGGAAGATCTAGTCTCAGGATAACAGAGAATTAAAAGGTAATACTCTTGCCTGCCTACTCTACTAGCATCAAAAAAGAACTAACAAGGAAAGTAAAAAAATAATCCAGGAACTTGCACCTTATAAACAACAGCCTAGATACCCCAAAGTGCTTGCAGTTTGGAAAGGATTCATGCTCTGAATTGGTGACAGATCTTTACTTAAAAACATAAGAAGAAGCAAAACCAAAGTGTTAAACTCGCGTTTTAGTTTCTTTTATCATTCCTCCTAACATGTCTGCCCCAAACCACACAGTGATACGGAAACTCAGCTTGTTAACAACAGACCACTAAGCAATGCCTATGAAATCTTTTCATTAGCCACCTCCAATTCCTTTTAGAATAAAGGAAGGTCTAAATAAATTAAGTGTAAAATCTCCTGGCTTACAGCCTTGTTAAACACTTGAGTGTGGTACCCTAGCAATCTGCTGGCCCTGTGAAAAAGTTTGAGAGAAATGTCTAGCAGAAGAATCAGCAGGGAATGGGAAAGCTAGTGCTCTGGCAGGGCAAAGACTCTAGTTCACACTAAGGAGGAAATGACTTACCAGGGAGGCTGTCAGGGCACTGAGTTCTCTCTCTCCCTGGAGGTTGCTGTAAGGCAACTCAGCACTCAACTGCACAAGTGTTAAGGGGTGTGGCATATGCTTATACTTATGCCACACCCCTTAGGGTGAGCTCTTCCTGCTCAGGGCTTCTATAGGTCCTCCTCAAACAAGGAGAACAATCCCCAAGCGCTTCCTTAGAGTGAAGTAAGCTGGATAACAGCCTGGACACTTTGATTGACACGAACACTGGTCAATGCAACGCAACTCCTCAGTACTTGGGGTGCTGTAGACACTCCATGTAGGATAAGGAAAGTTCCAGAACACACCATGCCCTGCAGGTAGCTCAGGAGGCATCTTGGGATCACATAGCCATAAAGAGATCACTGTGATTCCTATGTATAAGCAAAGATTGGTAACCATGCACTTGCTCAGTAGATTTGGGGAAGATGACACATCGACACTGAAACTCATACATATATAGCAGCCTGGCCTCTAAGGAGGCAGTGACAAGCTTCAGACAAGAGAAAGAACAGTTCAGAGCCAGAAGACCTACTCAGACTGGACTGCCCAGCCTTCAGGCCACTGAGGAAAGACCGGGACTCCTATGGCAAGGAAGAACAGGCATTGTTTTAGTGGATGTGAGGTCCCTCTGGAGCTGACTTACAGGCTTCCTGACCCTAGTCCTCGCCACCACATGCTGCTGCCTCAAATGCAGATGCTGTGTGTACATCCCTTGCTCTTTGCTATTTATCATCACGAGGAAAAGCAGGCACCTTGGTGTAGGGAAATTTTCAAAGAAGGAGCAGGCAGGTATGAAGACAGCTAATAACAAACTTGCTTGCGTTATGAACAACCTGAAGAAAAATAAAAGCCCAAGAGATGTCAGTTTGGAGCCACTTGGCACCTGAAAGAGCAGACAAGGATGTGAGAGAGGAAAAAAGGTTCAGCACCCACTCCAAGAATTGGGTTAGTCTTCTCACTGGCCCTTGAGACTCAAAACTTCCCTAAGAGGAAGTCGCTGCAAAGCTGAGTGGAGAGCATCAGAGCCAATGCAGTATCTGACAGGATCCCTTGAGTTAAACTTTCCTAAAACTGTTCACCTTTTCCATAACATGATGAAACAAATGCCAGGCAGGTCTTTAAATAAGATGTCTGCTAAGGATGGCAGTGGTGGCGCACACCTTTAATCCCAGTACTCAGGAGGCAGAGGCAGGTGGGTCTCTGTTTGAGGCCAGCCTGGTCTACAAAGAGAGTTCCAGGACAGTCAGGCCTATTACACAGAAAAACCCTGACTCAAAACACAAACAAAAAAAGATATCTGCTTAAGTCTCTGGTAAGCATGCTCATTCAATAAAAGAACAGAACTTGCATCCAGAGCTTGTCTATGTATTACAATAAACAAGAAATCAAGTAAAATTGAAGTGGCTGTCTTATATGTACAAGGTCTTTCAAAATGCAACCTTATTCCACTTGTCCCTAGTAGGAACCTGAGTGAAGTATCTATCGTCTGCTGTGACAAGAACAGCACAGAAGGTGATTAACGTATCTCAGGCTGCACACTGAACAGGAAAGTTGGAGCTAGACCACAGATTTTACTGCTGCCCAAACTCAAGCTGTTTCTGTTCTTTCCATGTGGGTTCAAGACCTCAGCTTCCTTACTGGGGAAAAAGGCAGAGAGACAATTTAGGAAGTTATCTAGCCATTTCCTACTCCAGCTCCCTCTCTACCCCCTCCCTTGAAGTCTTATTCTGTTAATAGAT
Organism: Dicrostonyx torquatus; assembly: GCA_028555095.1. Lineage (NCBI taxonomy): Eukaryota > Metazoa > Chordata > Mammalia > Rodentia > Cricetidae > Dicrostonyx > Dicrostonyx torquatus. The sequence continues at coordinate 243,167 of JAQHUG010000607.1, forward strand.
CCCCAAAACTAAGCAGTCTGCCTCTGCCAGAGTGAGTAATCCATTTCGGTCAGTCCAGCCTGCTCTGAAATCCCATTAGCTCACTAGTGGAAAGGCCTTTAAAGGCACCTAATCCAAGAGCCCTGCAGCCCGATTTCTTTGCACGCTCTCCTTGACCTCACCTCACCTATCTGAGCTCACAATTGCAAGCACTCAAATCCTTTACCAGCTACCTGTTGTAGCCCCAGTAAGGGACAGGCTAGGGACAGATCTGCCCCTTGAAAGAGTGAGGCAGAGGTGATGCTTCCTGTGTACCATCAAGAATAAGGGTTCTTTTTCATCAGGGCACTGGAGGTGCCCTGACTTCAGACGTGGCTGCCTTCCCAGACTGTCCCCATTCCCATCTCCTGCACAGCAACAGCATGGCACGAAATGAGAAAGGAGGAAGTACCTTACCTTTCTTTTCTTCTCTCAATTCTTCTCCCCTGGAGATCATCAAACCCCCCACTTAATACTCCATTTCCAAAACTGAATCAGATCCACCAAAGCACAGTTTCTCTCCACTTATCCAGGTCCGAAGTCCATGGCCGGGTGGACCCTGACCGGGAGGAGTCTGGGGGGGAAGGGGTGTGTCCAGGCCCCTCCCCCCCCACTGCTGATTTTCGTGTCCCTCCCAGGCGGTTATGACATCCCTTCATCCAGCTGACTTGTAAAGCTCAGAGGCTCGTGGTAGGCAGATTCCAAGTATTATGCCATCTCTTGCTCAGACAAGAGAAATCACCCACTGGTCCACTTGTGTTCTGCTGGGGCTTTAACATCGACATGGCCCAGGAAGCTTTCTCTGGGAACCTGTGGAACAATTAAACATTATGACACTCTTCAATCTAACAATGCCCACATGGATTTCTGAGACCTCCATATTGACTATAGTCCTTTACCGTGTTCAGCCAACAAACGCTCACACAATTTGTACAAAAAGTACATACTTCACACACGAACTGTATCCCCATCATTCTGAGCATACATGTGTGCTTGTGTCCTAACTATTCTCAGTACAGAAATGCAACCAAATGTACTGTCGGTGTCGAAAGACGGTCCTCTAAAAAAAATACAGAAAATAAGGTCCCACGCTCTAAAACACCACTTACTAATCCTCTCTCTCGAGCTTCTCCTACCTGCTGTCAATGGGGACTGAATCCTACCCAAACCTAGATGCTGGCACCTTCCACAGGCATCCCCTGCAACCCTCACCTCCCCCACCGCTTCCGAAACTATTCCAAGGATGCAATTCCCAATTTCTTTCAAACTCCTTCCCAGGGCCGCTCCCGAGAGCACTCTTCTGGACTATCTGAGGCCTGAGTCCTGCTGGCAGAAGCCCCAATTTCTCAGTCTGGGAGCCCTCCTTGGTGCCCCTGCCCTCGGTGAGTTTTACAGACGTACGGACACCCGCGCGCACAGGAATGCACCCCTCTTCCTGTAGGGGCGTGGCGGACACAGGACACCCCCCCCCCGCTAAAGAACTTAACTCCTCCCACCCTTCCCTTCCGAACCCCGCGCTCGGCGCTCCACGGCACAGTGACACGGAGACCCTCCCAGCACTCCGAACCCTCGCTTCCGCCGTGCCTGCAACTCGGTCCCTGGGCGCACAGGCTCCTTACCTGGACCCCGCCCATCCGATCCCGGCTGGGAGCCTCGGCCCTCCCAGCTCCAGATCCAGGCCGGGGCCGGGTCCCAGCCGCCAGCAGGCCCCACCCCCTCGACCCCCTGTGGCCCGGCCCTCCCCTCGCGCTCCTCTCCCCCCCTCCCGCCAGGCACCGCAGCCACTTCCGCCCGTTCTCCGGAAGTAGGTCCCGGGCAACCGCTGCCTCCTCACATCCCGCCCATTGGCCTGGCCCTCGCCGCCCCATCATCACCACCGCCGCCGCTACGGGAGCACGGGAGGTGAGTCTGAACGCTTGAGCCAGTTCTACAGTGTTGGCGAGGTGGAGGACGAGGCGTTGGAGAAGCCCCCCGTGAGGACGTAGCCGGGGGCTCGGGGCGGGAGCCGTACGCCGGGGGGCGGGGCGGAGGCTGAGGCCTAGAGCCGGAGCGTGCGTCACTCTGAGCGGCGCGGGAAGTAGCGCGCATGCGCCGCCGGGCTTCGGACGGTCGCGCGACTTGACGCTCCGACTGCCGGAGTGGGAGGGAACTTGGGCGGGAAGTGCAGGCGGAACCTGCGCTTGCTGCCCTGCCTCTATCCCACCGCCGGAAGGTCGCCTAGCAATGGCCTGGTTGAAGTGGCTTCTGAGGCCAGGGGCCCTTTTAGGTCTTTTAGGCACTGTTTATGCCAAGTAAGCCACAGGCCTGTTAGCACAAACCTGTTACCGAGCTGAGTTTTCTGGGTAGCAGTGCCAGAAAAAGTTTTATTTCATGCATCGCTATTTCTCACTGCATCACTGACTGAGGTAGGACCTTCCCAAAAGAACGGAAAAAAGCCCCGTTACTGTTTACTGAACACGCACTGCGCTGAGCTCTTTATAACTAATAACCGAATGTCCACAGGTCGGAACTCCAGCTATGGTCACATACAGCGACAGAAGCGTAACGGAGGTTGCAGACTTGTTAGAGCCTACCCCAGTCTTACAGTTGGGGTAAATGACCAAATCTGTGACACTTGGTCCCATGGTTTTGCCTCTATCAAGTGCCACCTATTTTAAAAGAAACACTCGAGGCTGGTGATAGGGCTCAGAGGACTTGAATCCAGTTATCAGCACCCACATGGTGCCTTAAAATCATCTGTGACTCCTGTTAGAGGGGATCGCATACCCTCTTTCGACCTTTGAGCCACCAGTCATGCATGCATGTATGTAGTGCACTTCTATGCATTCAGACAAAACATTCACACACGTAAATTAAAAATCGTTTTAAATAAACTATTCTTTGAAGTGTCAGACTTAAAGTTCCAGGTTACACTGCTTATTTTCCAGGATGCAAAATACCCTTTACTATCAGAAATCTGTTTTATTCCATTTTTGTCAAGAATCAACTGTGATACGTGGAAAAGTTACTAGAATTTTTTGTACCTCTATTTTTTCATATCTACAATAAGAATAATGAAAGTCCTTTACCTTATCAATTAGTGTGAGAAATACACCCTTTGCTTTAAGTACAACCATACTCAACTGGGAAGAGTTGTGCTTCTTAAATTCTAAAATGGTTCTGATTCTCAAGTTCAAGAGCTTGATTCTGATCCTGATTCCAGTGACCAATGCATCATGTACCCTGACCAAATTCCTTCCCTCTGCCTCTCTAAAACATCAGAACTTTGGAGAAAACAATGTCTGTAGTGATGTTTTGTTTGTGATCTAACAAATAAAGCTTGCCTGAAAATCAGAGTGCAGAGCTAAGCCACTAGTTAACCAGAGAGGCCAGGCAGTGGTGGCACACACCTTTAATCCTAGCACTTGGGAGACAAAGGCTGATGGATCTCTGAGTTCAAGGTCACCCTGGGTGATGTGAGATGAATCTGTCTAAAAGAGAAACAGCTTTCACAAAGGTGATCCCAGCTCTTGGGATCCCATGGCTTTAGTCCCAGCACCAGGAGTAATATGGCTTGGTGGAGAGAGGCATATAAAGTAGGAGGAGACAGGAGTTGAGATGCAGTCTGAGGCTTTGTAGAGAGAGCATTCAGTCTGAGGATTTGTAGAGACAGGATCGCCCCTTTTGTCTGAGCATTGGTAGAGGTAAGTACTCTCTAGTGGCTGCCTGCTCTGCTTCTCTGAACCTTCAGCTTTTACTCAGATAT
>JAQHUG010000607.1:249374-262638 GCA_028555095.1 Dicrostonyx torquatus
AAATAAATCTTTTCCTCTTCAAGTTTCTTTTGGTGCTGTTGTTTATCACAGCAATAAAAAGCAAACTAGTGTTCAATCCAGGCATGGTGACCCACACCTTTAACCCTAGCATTTAGGAGGTGGAGGCAGATGGGTCTCTGAGTTCAAGGCCAGCCTCCTCTACAGAGTGAATTCTAGGTCAGCCAGAGTTACACACAGAGAAACCCTGCCTCAAAAAAACAAACATACAAAAACATCTACAACTAGAACTGTATAGTGGCAGGAGGAGAAAGAATTGTAGGAAAAAGGTCCAGCAGGGAAGGCTGGGGGAAGGTAATGGTCCTGATTCCTGGATAAACATGATCATTACCAATTTTCATCTTATCTCTTTGGCAAATCTGTCATTACACCTGCCAGGGTTGGATCTGCAGTAGCAGATCAGTATCACAGGAAGCATAGTTGCCCTGCATTTCCCTAGTGGTTTACCAGGAAAAGTATCTCTCCATGTTCTGAGTTACATGGGATAGCCAAAAAAAAAAAAAAAATCACTCTAGAATGTAATTCAGGCTCTGTGGCAGTGCGGGAGGAACAGTCTTGATGAGCTGCACTTCGAAATGCTGTGCAGAAGCATATCTGATCGTTATACAAGAGTGGTTTTTTGGGTAAAACAAGTTCCCCATACTAAAGCCCCTAATTTAGTCTGTATATTTCAGGAAGAAAACATCACACCCCTGCACCTTTACTCATTATGCACTGTTTGCAGTATTCAGTAATGCAAGACATTCAAGTGTGCCAGGACCATCTTGTGACCAAAGTCAGGCAAAGGCTGTAAAGCCTCAGAAAAACACTCTATAGATAATAGAAAACAATCACTGTTTCCTGCAATTTCTTCAAGGTCAAACTACTTCTAGAAAACAACCCTTCCAATGTTTACCCTAGATACAATGATTCTACTGGAATTCCATTACAAGGAACTCTGTTCAGAAGTCCCCGTGCATTAACATTCCATGACCTTTGTTACACGGAAAGTCTCCTCCATGATGAGACTGCTACACAGGACCTTTGAGGATTTCTACGCTTCAGCTGTGCTATGAGGCCATGGAGAGCTTGGTTGGGGACTTCATTGTAGTTTTCCCTTTTTTTCTGTTTTTCCTTCTCCTCAGTTGATTTCATAAGACTGTATCACTCACAATGTATTAGCATATAAACTATCTGTTCCAATCTGTTTCTAGGCAAAGGTGCTTTCCCATGGAAACATGGCAGTTACTTTCCCAACCAAACCTTAGTCATTACTCATCCCTTGTGGGAGATTTCAATTAATAGCTTCCTTGCATAGTGCCTATGAAATGTTCTTGAAAAAACTGTTAAACCCAATCTAATCAGACCTTTAGACTTTGAAGGGTGATACTACTTAAACGTGTGACACTGGAAAGCAATAGGTAAGCCAAGAATGTGCAGCCTACAAGTTAGCTGCCCAAATTCTTCAGGTCTGTGCCATACGTCAAAACCATATAGAAGAAAATGTGGGGGAGATTTTCCAGATTAGCCTCCAGATGGAACCCTCAAACCCTGATTGCATCATAGATTAAAGTTCCATAAAAATCTTCAGGAGACAATTAGAAAATTTTAAAAATGATTTAGAGGGCCTGGGAAGATGGCTCAGAAGGTAGGGGAACATGTCACCATGCCAGACAGTCTTGAGTTGCAGTCTTGGAACTTACATAGAAGAAAACGCCTTTAATCCAAGCACTCGGGAGGCTGAGGCAGGTAGATCTCTGTGAGTTCGAGACCAGTCTGGTCTATAAGAGCTAGTTCCAGGACAGACACCAAAGTTACAGAACCAACTTCCTCAGTTTGTCCTTTAACATGCTCACATGCACTATGGCATAAGTGCCATGCACATACACATAAGCTTAGTTTTTAATGACTTGTATATTGTGATTACCAATAGAACAATATCTAAGTTCCTTTAGTGTAGTAGAAGTAAATTCTATAAAAGATTGTCTTTATTAGGTGGTTTATAATGAAGAATTTTTAGCAATCTTTGTGCTTTACTATATTTTTAGAAATATATCGATGTGCTTGTGGAAAACAAAATTCAAATTTTGTAAGATGTTGGCACATTGAATGTAAGTTGAAGGCATTTATAGTTCCAGTGTGTTAATACCTAAGTGTTTAATACTTTTCATAAAGAATTAAGAGAAAACTGGGTCAAAGTTAGAATATTTTCCTATTTGAAGAAATGTTTTAATCATCTTATTTTCTTCAGCCAGTTTTATTTTTATTTTTTATATTTTGGTTTTTCGAGACAGGGTTTCTCTGTGGCTTTGGAGCCTGTCCTGGAACTAGCTCTTGTAGACCAGGCTGGTCTCGAACTCACAGAGATCCGCCTGCCTCTGCCTGCTGAGTGCTGGGATTAAAGGCATGTGCCACCACCGCCTGGCTCTTCAGCCAGTTTTTGTTAGCAGCCAATATGTGATCAGAGGCTAATTCAAACACCTCAAAGTGGATATTCACACCCAAGTTGCTATGCTCTCAAAAGCTTTTTACCTTTCCTGTCTCTAGCAATTAACCAAGTAGGGGGAAAAAAACCAATGTCGTTTCTACCACCCAAAGTCTTGTTGGCAGAATAATCAGCTAGCAGTTCAGAGAGCTGCTTCCCATAAAAAGCTGCATTCGGTTTGCATGAGTTGGAGGCAGTGAAGCTCTCTAGAGAAACTCTATCTAGAGGTAGATTTCAGTTGATGATGCAGGCCTCTTAGAGACAGACATGACATGAAAGTAAGTAATATTTTCAAATGCACTTATTTCAGGCTTACAATGTTAGCACCACATTTTTATTCAATGTGAAAACTTCCCAACCTGGTTTATTAATGTTTTGACCTAGTTTTCCATCATTTTTCTGGCTTTAATCCCCAAGATGCCTCCAGGCAAATGTGCTCCTGCTTTATCACGTACATTTGACTTAGCAGTCTATCCTTTTCCCATTAAACGTGGAAAGCATGCTTACATTACAGTTATGCAACCGATCTGGCCACCTATGCTCTGAACTCTAAAGGATCATCTCCAAGTAGAGTTGCTTGCTTTGTCCTGGGAGCAGCTTCTTTCATGTCTGTAAAATACTTACGTTTCACAAATGTTCGTTCTTCCCTTGTGTAATAGTAAAAGTAACCTTACAATCAAAGGTCAAGCTAGAGCAACCAGCACCCAAATCTTAGTTTTCCCACATGTCATCAAAGGCAGCACTGCTCCAGTCTGTGGACCAATTTAGAGTTGTGTCCTTTGCCTCTGATTCTTTTTACTAATGGCTACCCAACTGAGACTCAACTCACAAAGGATGGCAGCAGTGCCAGTGGCAAGAAGAAACAAAATCCTTGAATTACCTCAAGATCTCAGCCCAAAACTGACACACTATCATTTTTGCTCACACTCCATTGGCCAGAGCCCAGCCTCAGTGAAATGAGGGCATATGCTCCCTCCTGGTGAATCTCATGAAAGGCAAGTAGAAAAAGAACTGTAGAAATATACCTTAGCTTCTTCCCTTGAGCTTCATATATACTTGCAACTAAGTTCTAAGAGAATATGAGAACATGTGATATGCTGGTCTAGGACCTACCTTTCCCTGCATGCTAGCTGGGAACACGGTGGAACTAGAGATACTGGTGGAGTGGCAGTCTTGTCAACCCTGCCCCTGGCATGTTACAAGTATCCTATGCATACTTACATGTCAACTCTAGCATGTTACAAGTATCCTATGCATACTTACAGAGTTTTGCATTTCAGTTACAGTGCCTTAGAACCAACATTAGTGAGTGTATAATTCATCATTCAGCAACTATTCACTGGAGGTCTTTGTGCCATGTGGATCATGCTTGGCCTTGGAGAAATGACAGTGGCAAAACCATACTTGGCTCTTTTATGTCTTGAATGACACAAATCTTGGCATGAATAAATTGTATAGAACTTATAAAGTTGTATGGAACTAAATCTAGAATAATGCAAGAAAAAACGGACAAACAATATACAAGATCTTTGGGCTGTGACAGTTTTAACTTCATAGTTGTAACAGTATTCTATGATTTTATAAGATGTTACTAAAGAGTAATAGGTGAAAGGGTCACAGGATCTCTGTAGTCTCACATCTCCCTACATGTGAATCTGTATAAGCTCAAGCTCAAGGAAAAAAAAAAATCTCAAGTCCATGGTTTCATGCTTATGGCCTAATTACAAGACTAAGTTACAACTAAGAAATCAAAAAGGTCATTGATGATAACTTTGACTGGTAACAACCCAAATTAACCCATCCAATTAACAGCAATGCCCTGATATAGCAGAGAGATTGCAGGCAAGAATACATAGCCTGAAGCAAGAGTGGTACAAAGTACTTTTCTCTTTAAATAAACAGCCACGTAATTTATCACCCAGCCAGAAACACTTGAAAATAATCACACTGGAACAAGCTGTACAATGAATTATGTTGGTCACTCTACCTTTAATTCATTGTAGTGTTTTTTGTAACAGCAACCTCGCCTTTTCTGACTAGTAGCATGGAGGTCAGTGGATGTTTTATAAACCAAGGTAGGATAAGCTTCAGCGACTTAATGCTTATTGCCCCAAATACTAATTTCTTTTTTTTTTTTTTTTTTTTTTTTTGAGACAGGGTTTCTCTGTAGCTTTGGAGCCTGTCCTGGAACTAGCTCTTGTAGCCCAGGCTTGTCTCGAACTCACAAAGATCCGCCTGTCTCTGCCTCCCGAGTGCTGGGATTAAAGGCATGCGCCACCACCGCCCAGCTCAAATACTAATTTCTTGCTCATGCAAAAGATTATACAGTGTTTGTGTTCCCCTCTGTCTTGTGTTCAATTCGTTTTGATTGCAACCCCCTGGGTTGTTAAAAACTAGAAGAGAAAACTGAAAGGGGACATGATTTTATGGGCCAATCCACTAGCCTCAACAAGGCAGGCCTTGATCTTGTCCTTCAGGTAACATTCACAGGTGAGCAGGTGGGTGGTCCAGAGCAGCAGTTGAAGGGCCTCTTGAGGCCACCCGGGCACCAGTGTTGGCCTTTCCTCAACAGTATATGGCTTTCGCAACTCAGTGAGACCCAGAACACTACGATACTAAATTTATGTTTTAAGTCACCAACTAGGATTATCCATCTGTGAATAGACCTTATGTTTTCATGAGAGTATAAACTGAGCTAGGGGCCCAGGCTGCCGTGGAAAGAGTTCAGTTTTGTGACACAGGCCTACTGGGGCAGGATAGGAAGCAAGGATTAGATGGAAACATGTAGACTGCTCTTTCCAGAGGCAATGTCTAGGGCTGGTGTAACCACTGATTTCCTACAGTAAGTATTGAAGGACCCAGTGAAAAGGCTAGTTAAATTAACTAAACAGTGACGAAAACTAACCATGAGTTACTAGGAATCCCTCAGGGAGAATGCAAAAAGATATGTGTGTTTTCACAAGCGAGTGAGTCACTATATAAATGCAAATGCGGTAATGCTAAGATCCCTTTTGTTAGAAAATCAAAACCATATGTTTGGAGAGGAAAGTATCCATTTGGAGGCATGATGCTGAGTAGCAGTTAAGAACAGTGCCAAGCTGCTGATTTGACTTCCCCCACATGTTGCCCTAGTGACGCTATGGCTGTTTTAGGAACTAAGAGGTGGTTGTTTGAACAAATTCCTAGAAGTATAAATGGGAGGATTATTAGTTTAGCTCCTTCCAAAACATACATAATACTTGAGTTTACAGTGGTTGTATTCTACAAGGAAGGAATGTTCCAACTCTGGTTGGTTCTTACCTTCTTAGGGATCTCAGACAACAGAGCAGAGCTTCACGGTGGTGTACGGAATCTGTTTCTTCTCTGCCATAGCCACTATCTTCCTTTTGTTAAACCTTTCAGTCCCTGGCTAATCAAGAACTTGGTCTAACCTTGCAATCAACATGTGGTCCCTTCCCTCACATCCCTAGCCTACTACAGTCTTGCAGTTATGGGACTGGCTGAAGAACTACTGTCAGGAAGGTGAAAGAGGTGAGCGAAGAGTCCCAAGTAGGCACCATAGTAAGTGCCATAAGGCTGCTCAGTCATTGAGGCCTTGCTCTTTGAAAAGTTCAGGCACAATACTGGGGCACTGTCCTCTGTTCTTGACTGATGAGACACAATAGGAATGGAGTTAGTAATGAACTCCAGGGCACATCCTAGTTTCTCCTAAATGCATCAGTCATAATGGGACAGTCAACTTCAGGTTAAGGATTCATGGGGACAAGAAAGACTCAGAACATGCCCTTTCAAAGGCTCACCAATGTTAGCCAATATATTAGTCTGTTTTCTGTTGCTACAACAAGGTACTTGATGCTGTGTACATTATAATGCAGTGTGTTTTGTTTTGACAGTTGAATGGTTCTAAACAGCATTGTGCCAGGGTTCTACTGAGGATTGCCTGGCTGCATCACAGCCTGGCACAGAATCGAAAGGGGAATCAGCCATGTACAGAAAGAATAAAGTGCTTTAGAAATGTAAGGTTGGGGCCAGGCGGTGTTGGCCCATACCTTTAATCCCAGCACTCAGAGCAGAGGCAGGCGGCCCAAGGCCAGCCTGGTCTGCAAAGTGAGTTCTAGGACAACCAGAACTGTTACACAGAGAAACCCTGTCTTGAAGCCGGGCGGTGGTGGCGCACGCCTTTAATCCCAGCACTCGGGAGGCAGAGGCAGGCGGATCTTTGTGAGTTCGAGACCAGCCTGGTCTACAAGAGCTAGTTCCAGCGCAGGCTCCAAAGCCACAGAGAAACCCTGTCTCGAACCCCCCCCCAAAAAAAAACAAACAAAAAAAAAAAAAAGAAAGAAACCCTGTCTTGAAAAACTGAGGGAGAGGGGGTGGTAGAAATAAAAGGTTGGAACTGGCTTTCTAATAACCTATTTTATTTTGAGACAGGGTTTCTTGTATTATGCAGGCCAAATATTTCTGCATTGCATTGGCGGCCAGGATCTTAAGCCACAGTCCCACCTGAGGTGGCCACAATAGCACTTACAAACTGGATGTCTCCTGGGTCAGGATGTGCTGATGTTGTTCTGCTCCCTTCTTTGTAATTATGGAAACCGCCTGGGAAGAGGTGTTAATCCAAGCTAGTGACAGAGCTATGGACTTGACTTTAGTCCTGCTACCCTGGAAACAGAATGCTAATGAACTTTCCCCTCAGTTTACCTTTGGAAATAAAAGCTGTTTGGAGAATAAACGTGGGTGATCTTCAGGATTTTAATGAACTCTGAGACTCCCGATATTGCAGTAAGAACTGTGTCTCAATTATTCCCGTGCCTCCTCGCCAGTCCAGAAAGATAGTTTATGTTGGGGTTGGGCCCCAACAGTTTCTCTGTAGCTTTGGGTCCTGTCCTGGAACTAGTTCTTGTAGGCTAGGCTAGCCTCAAACTCACAAAGATCCGCCTGCCTCTGCTTCCCAAATGCTGGGATTAAAGGCATGCTCTACCACTGCCAGGCCTCTAACAACCTATTGAAAGAGCTTACTAGCTTCAGACCAGCATTAGGCCCTTTCCAGTAGTGATGGCCATTACAACTTAACCATTACTACTAGACTCCATCCACCTCTACTACCACTCTGGGAATGGAGATTCCAGAACATGGAAACTTTGGGGATGGGGGGTGGGGGTGGGAATGGGGTCTCAAGTTATATCTAAGCCTTCAGAGCTAGTTTCCAGGAAAAACAAACTAGAGCGCTTCCGAGGTTCTAGATGTGGGAGAAGGTGAGAGTGGAACTCAGTAAAGCTGCAACCTTTCCCATAAAAGTAGAGTTTTGTTTTTTGGTTTTTTTGTTAAGTTCTTTTTAGTAGGAGGGAAGTGGTGAACTGACAGGAAGAGATGAAACAAGCAGTCAGTGTTGCTATTACAGTATTTTTATTATAATAACAGGCTTGGCTTCATCTTCAATTTAAAAGAAGAAGACTCTTGATAAAGCAGGAATGTAGGACATCCCATGCCTTGGCTTTTTGTTTTAATGGCATTTTGAGAAAACAGAGCCTAGAAAAAAACTCTGGAAGTTATTTAAGCAATTTAGAAAATAGGAATTGAAAATAGGTTTTTTTTTAAAAACAAAAAACAAAAACAAGGTCTCACTATGTAGCCCTGGCTATCCTGGAACTGACTACGTAGACCAGGTTAGCCTTTAAACTCACAGAGATCCACCTGCTTCTACCTGAGTGCTAGAGTTTAAGGCGTGCCACCATACCTGGCTAAGATACTAACTTTAAATGACCTTAAGATGCCACAACTATCAACAGGCAGTAAATCTCTTCTCAGATATTATTTTGGAAAATAAGATGCTCTGAAAGAGATAAACAGAAACAAAATGGGGAAAATGGCAAATGGCACCCCCAAAACTGAACATTACTAAGGTCAGCAGATTTTGAGCAGGGTAATTTTTGTTCAGTTGAAGTCATTTTAGAATCTTGATTTTAGAACAAAACTTACTTAGCTCTTGAGCCACGTTCCTTATTCCTGAAAAATAATAAACTATCAAGAATGGATGTGAGCTGTGAAATAATTCTGAGGAAATGTAAGGCTCAAGTTCACAGGCTTCCAGAGTGTAGCCAATCAGATTTCAACAAGGAAAAAAAACAGCCATGCTTTGTTTTGATCTTTGTTTTTTTCGAGGCAGGGTTTTTCTGTGTAGGAACTTGTTCTGTACAGCAGGCTGGCCTCAAGCTCAGAGATTCATCTGTCTCTGCCTCCCAACTGCTGGGATTAAAGGTGTGTGTCCCCCAAAAGCCACTAAGTCTTGGACAGAGGAAATCTAATGATGCACATCAGTGACTACACAAAAATCAGCATCAGAGAAAGCAAAGTAACAAATGTTAGGGGCTGGGAAGATGGCCCAGTCAGTAAAGGACTTGTCTTGCAAGCATGAGACTCTTGAGTTTGATCCCCAGAATCTACCCGCCAAATGCTAGGAATGGTGGTATGTGCTTGTAATCCTATTGCTGAGCAGGCAGTCAGGCAGATAGATCCCTAGTACTTGCTGGCCAACTAGTCTGACTTACTTGATGTGTTTCAAGTGAATGGGAAACTTTGTCTCAATAGAAGATGGACAATATCTAACAATGATATGCACGACTGCCATCTTCCTAAAATAAACAAAAACGGGGAGACATACTATTTTCAAAGAAAATAAAACTAAATTTGAGAATTCTGCTTACTATGAAGTCTGCAACTAAAACAAAAATTCATAACTTAATGCTTAATATATGTATTTATTGGCAGATCACATAACTGAAGAGAAACTAGTGGACTGAAAGACAAATTAGATATGGAATGAAAGTTGGGGGAACTGATAGAAGGGATTAAAAGGCCAATAGACACAAGCCACAGTGAGAAGGCCAAATATACCTTTATTTAAATCATGGAAGGAAGAGAAGAATGTGTAGTTAATATCTGAGCATATGTTTACTGAGACATAAAGCCACAACTGTAGGAACACAAACCAAGATAGGGTCACTAAAACAATCGTCTATACTAAGATACTTAGTAACAAAACAGAAGCAAACCAAAGATAAAGAAGCAAACCTTAAAAGAAGTCTTAAAATATGTATTAAACATGGACAGAAAAAATTCAAAGGCAGGTGGTTTGTTGTGACAAAAGAACATAGGACTCAGCAAGAGATGCATTCCTGACAAAACTGTCTCTTAAAGTTGACATGGTGGGACATCCTTGGAATTCCAGCAGCTGAAGGCTGAGACAGGAAGACAGCAAATTAAAGGCTAACCTAACTGATAGAGCTAAACCCTAACTAAAAAAAATAGCTTTAATTCAATCTAAGAGAATATTTTCATACTAGAGGAAAAAATAGAATAATTATAATAGAATTCAAATAGAATAATTCTGATATAGTTTAAAGACATGATAGGATATAACAAGTGAAATCAGGTGAATTAAAAATAGTCAATAAGTTTTAAATCTAAAGCAACCGGCAATCATGCATTAAAAAGCTAATGCTCCTGTTAAAATGAATTATTAGACTGGATTAAGAAATGCTACATGTTGTTTCCAAGTGTCACATCAAACATGTAAAAAAGCACAGAAACATTGAAAGTAAAAAAATAGAGCTAGGCCATGCAAGAGTAATCAGAAAGAAGTTGGCCTATTAATGTTAGAGAAAACAGACTAGATAAGCAAAAGGCATCACTAGAATCAAGTTTTCCTCTGTAAAGTTTCAATGTGCTAGCCTATATCCATGTGGTCTCCATAAAACCAAATCCACAGTAAAGGGTAACACAGCAAACTACGATTCACTAGTAACAGGGAATATGTGTGGTACATTACAGAGTCAGAGTAATGACTTCATGGACCACATCCAGCATCTGTAGAACACATGTTCTTTTCCAATGCTGAGAACCGTCATCAAAGGAAAAGCATGCTGGGTCTGAAGAAAGTCTCAGCACATTTTTAAGGACAGCAAATACAGAGCATGTTTTCTGAACACAGTAAAATAACAAAACTGCAACTAGGACACCCAAATGTCAGGGAGTCTAAAAATAAACTCCTAACTTCTTATGGAATCTCCACTATGATTCCCTCCTTTTCATTTTTAACTTAGATTATTCATATTTTTCTGTTTTTTCTTGTTCAATCACACCAAAAGTTTATCAGTTTTCCTACACTTGGAGTGTCAGCCTTGACTTTGTTGTTCTCTATTTTGTTTTCTTTTTCATTAATGCTTATTCTCTTCTTCATAGCTTTGAACTTTTGAAAATAAGACAATTATACAAAATAAGACATTATACAGTCTAACAATGTCTATATATATAGTATTTTTTTGAAACTCTAAGACAGTACTATTAAGAGTTTATTAAGAAAAACAACAGGAAAGGCGAGCTGGAAAGCCTTGGCAGCTGACAGGGTGGGAGATAGGAAAGGAAGAGGGCTCGCTGTGCCTTTTGAGTTAGTGTCCAAGAAAGCAAACAAGTTTAGCAATGGAGGTCACCAGGCAGCTAGCTGCATGGTAGATGTGGGAGAGTTTCGGAGACAGAATAAGACAGACCAGTGGCCAAAAGAGAGAGAAAGATGGGAAAAGGAAAGTTATACTTGTTGACGTAGAGTTCAGGGGAGTGAACCTAACAGAAGCCCTGGAAGCAGCTGTCTGCATGGTATTTTTAACAGAAAATGTAGGCTTTTCATTGGGAGTGGTGCTACATACCTACAACCCCCAGCACTTAGGAAGCAGAGGCAGGACTGCAAGCTAGAGGCCAGTCTCATCTATAGAGCAAGTTCCGAACTAGCTAAGCAAACAAAGTGAGAGCTGTCTCAAAACGACAAAAACAAAACAAGGGACTGAAAGTGCTAGCTGCAAAGCCTGATGAGCTGCGTTCAACTTCCAGGACATCTATGTTTGGTTGGAAATGTCACCCCAGCCCCTGGCATCCATATACCCAAAGAGTCTGGGATGTTTGGTTGGAAGGAAGCGTCACCTCAGCCCCTAACATCCTTATACCCGAAGAGTCTGGAATGTTTGGGTTCAGGATTCACTCCTGCCTCTGGCATCCATGTATCCAAGGAGTCTGGAATGTTTGGGTGGAAAGTTCCATCCCAAGCCCCCTCCTCTGGGAGCTGCCTCAATCCAGGCTCCACTTCTGAGAAAGCCTGCCAAACAGTGGCCCCTCCCCAGAGAGGCTCAAGACCACTCCCACAGGGTATTTAAACTGACCCCCAGAGAATGAACACAAGGCCTTCCGGGTCTTCCTTTCCTCTGTCCCTGGTTTTTCTGTCATTTTCCCCATCTCTCTGAGGGCCTAGAAAGCCACCTGGGAGCACTGGCATCCATTGAACCTGGGCTTTTTCTAATTTAGTTTGATTTGGATTATTGCTTTGGTGGAGAGGTTTATTGGGCATTAAAAACTTTTCAATCTCCATATATATATATATATATATATATATATATATATATATATATATATGTAGGTTGACACACGTGTGGAAGTCAAAAGACAATATACAGGAGTCCTCTTTTTGACCATGTAGGTCAAACTCAGATTGTCAGGTATGGCACCACGTGCCTTTACTCACTGAGCAATTTTGCTGACCCTTTTTTTTTTTTATTAATCTTTAAAGAATTGTGTTTTACAGATGAGAAAATTGCATGCAGGACAGAAAATAAATTCATAATCACTGCATTGACTGGAATATACGCCCTAAGTTTGCATCTGAGACCAAATGAACTTTGTCTGCTCTCTTCAGTGAGTCTCTAACAACCCCAGGATCTCTTCTTATCTTTTTAGACCTTAACAGACACTTACTAAAAACAGCCATAGTTAAGATAGTGGGAGCTTGGCACTCACTCTTTTTGCATAATCTCTAGAATATCTGAGAATAACTAAGTAAAAAAAAAAACTGCAACAAAAGCTAAAAGTGGGGTTGGAGGTCAAGGGAAGCAAAATGTGCATAACCTGAGTGTCTAGGTTCCTAAGGTTGCCTAACCAGAAATGAAAATTCCTGCTAGACCCAAGTTGGAGGCTCTTCTTGCTGAACCCCTCTGGCAAAGATAAAGCATGCTTGCTCAGAACAATGGATTGCTTATTTAGAACAAATGACCACTGAGAAAATATTTTATCTGTATATGGCATGAACCTTGGGAATTTTTCTTGAGTTTCAGTTAAGAATTGCCTTCTGTTACCTCAGTGTCTTATGTTCCACGATGTTTGGAAAAGAGCTACTATTTGGCCAGCCATACTTGATACATCCTCATTTACACTATTCTCACTTCAGGCACTCTTCCTGGGTCTGCGATTACACTGACTTTTCTAATCTCTTTACAGCCTTTGAACACTTATCCTGACAAAAGGCAGGTGAGGAAGCACCAACATCACCATAAGTGGTTTAGTTACTGGGCTGGGGACCATCTGGGAATAAGTGAGAGTCCTCTTTTATCTTTTGGTTTTTCAAGATAGGGTTTCTCTATGTAACCCTGGCTGTCCTGGAACTCATTTTGTAGACCAGGCAGGTCTCAAACCCTCAGAGATCCGCCTGTCTCTGACACCCAAGTGCTAGGATTAAAGGCATGCACCACCACTGCCTGGCCAAGAGTCCTCATTTAAATCAAGGTTTCCTGGTGGAGAAATCCTACTTTCAGCCACCTCATTTTGTTGCCTCTTTGCATGGGTTTCACTGCTTTCTAAGCACAACCAACACTACTCTTTGCTGTGGGACAATGGTCTTTTATCCTGTCACTTGTATTATTTTAATAAAATGCTGACTGGCCAGTAGCCAGGCAAGAATTAGAG
>JAQHUG010000607.1:268676-286011 GCA_028555095.1 Dicrostonyx torquatus
AGATTCTGAAGTCTGAGAACAAACTGAGACTTCACCTGGTATTAATAACTTGTCCAAATACTATGACTGAAGCTCAACTCAGGAAAAGTCTTTTACTGCTGAGATACCTAATACTGCTACAAATACTAGTATTCTGTATTAAATTCTGCTCATGATGAATTGTATAGTGTTAGATCACTCATAGAGCCTACCTACTCTAACAAATTACAATCCAGCCTCAGTATCAGATTGCTTATTCATGCTCTCTTCAAATCGTGTTTTCCCTGAGAAAAGCACGATCTAACTTCTGGTGAAACCTGAGATATTAGCTTCGGTGGATGAGTCTTCACAGATAAGACAGAAGCCTTTCTGGCTTAGGTCCTGTACTACTTACAAGAAAAGCTACAACACACAAATTGCGTTCTATATTATTCCATCTAAGTCACAGTCTTTATATTTGAGGCATTTCTTTATTGGGGTTTTGTCTTACCATAACTACCTGCCTTTTATGGCAAAGTGAGTTCTGAACATATTCATATTTTACAACAGACAATATACACATGTGGTACATGAACTCTTTACAACTTTTGAAACAATATTGTTTTAAAAAACATGAATTTCTTCTTCCTAATTACTGATACTTTGCTCTTGTAATAAAATGCCTATCTTTGAAACATCTTTTTCATAGGATTCCCTGAATTTTTTCTGTAAGGTGCAAACTCATGTTGAAGATGTGTTCTGTTTCCTTGCTTACTGAAGATACTGAAATCCTTTCCATTCTTAGTATGTGTGAATGTCACCTTCCAGGTTTTCATTTATCATATATATTACTTATTAAGGGAGTTCACTTGAAACTAAAAGTCCTATCAGGTTAATTAATATAATAGTATATTCTAAAAATTCTGCGTTTTAATATGACTATATAACAGATTTGACTACGCCATTCCTTTTCCTAGAACATTTTGTTTCAAAAGTTGTCATTTCCCTATCACAAACCATTATTGTTAAGTCTCTAACTCATGACCACTAATAAACTGATATTCCCTGAAGCTAGTCTCTCCCTGAATTTGTCTGTTAGTGGCCCTCGGATTTTTTTTCCTGACTGATCAAAGTATAAAGTTCAAAATTATGTCAGATTTTCTACATTCTTATTCACTCATTTATCCAAATAGCATCTTTGTAATAGTGAACATGATTTCTAACTGAAGTCCTTTGCCTTCATGTTTATGTCCAGAAATTTATGCCTACTTAGGAGAATTTTTATTAAATGTCCCATCATTTTGAAAGGTTTTATATCTAGTGGTATTTTATTTTCCTAAAGGGCTCAACTATTTTGACACTAGAACTGTCCTTGCTATAACTGTATCATGTAGAAAGAATTGCTCATCATCACTTATAATTTTTTCACTTAACTATAAAAATTATCAGTAAGGATTTCAGAAATTCTTACATTCATAAAGTTTTTCTTCTATTTGATTTCTTTGAGACCTGGTAGGCTGTGCCTCCCATATAACCATGGGCATCTGCATCCTGGTCCCATCCATAGCACTACCTCCCTCATAGTAGATTTTCTGGAATGTGTCACTATGACTTTCCATATTTGACATAGTTAAAGATTCCTCTCCGGCATGGATTCTTTTATGTTTAGTAAGATTTGATCTGATATTAAATGCCTTCCCACAATCATTACATCGGTATGGCTTCTTTCCAGTGTGGATCCTTTTGTGTTGGTCAAGGACAGATCTGTAATTGAAAGATTTCCCACACTCACAATTATAGGGCTGCTTTCCACGGTGTACACTTTTATGATTGATAAGACTTGAGTGTGAAATGTACGCCTTTCCACATTCATCACATCCATAGGGCTTTTCACCTGTGTGGATCCTTTTATGCACCGTGAGGCCTGAGCTGTTCCTGAAGGCCTTCCCACACCAATCACATACGTAAGGTTTCTCCCCTGTGTGGATCCTCTTGTGTTGGGAAAGAAGTGAGCTGTAGCTAAATGATTTCCCACATTCAACACACTTGAACGGTTTTTCCCCAAGATGAACTCTCTTATGGCTTATAAGAGTTCTGTTGGAGAAAAATGCTTTTCCGCATTCATCACATGTAAAGGGTGTCTTGCCAGGGTGCGTACTTTTATGGTTAATAAGGCTTGAGTGTGAGATGTAGGCTTTTCCACACACATCACACTCATAGGGCTTCTCCCCAGTGTGTATTCTTTTATGAACTTTAAGGCTTGAGTTGTTTCTGAAGACCTTCTCACACCTGTCACATTCAAAGGGTTTCTCTCTAGTGTGAACTCTTTTGTGCTGAGAAAGGAGTGAGGTGTAGTTAAAAGACTTCTCACACACATCGCATTTATAGGGCTTTTCTCCAAGATGAATCTTTTTGTGGTTTAAAAGGGTTCGGTATGTGACAAAGGCTTTCTCACACTCGTCACACTTAAAGGGCTTTTCCCCAGGGTGTACACTTTTATGATTTATAAGGCTTGAGAGTGAGATATAGGCTTTCCCACATTCTTCACATTTATAAGGTCTCTCCCCTGTGTGAATTCGTTTATGTACTTTAAGGCCTGAATTGTTTCTGAAGGCTTTTCCACACTCATCACACCCAAAGGGTTTCTCCCTTGTATGAATCCTTTTATGCTGTTCAAGAGCAGAGCTGTAGTTGAAAGATTTCTCGCAATAGCTACATTTATAGGGCTTCTCCCCCATGTGGATTCCTTTGTGATTTTTAAGGCTTGAGCGTGAGATATAAGCCTTCCCGCACACGTCACACTTGTATGGTTTCTCCCCAGTATGGAGCCTCCGATGGACTTTGAGGCCTGAATTGTTCCTAAATGTTTTGCCACACACATCACATACATAAGGTCTCTCTCCGGTATGAATGGTTTTATGCTGAAGGAGAAGTGAGTTATAACTGAAGGATTTGCCACACTCCTTACACTCATGGGCTTTCTTTCCAGGATGAATGCTTTTATGGACTGCAAGGCCTGAGCTGTAGCTGAACGCTTTGCCACAGATGTCACACTTGTAAGGTTTCTCTCCTGTGTGGATCCTTTTATGCACTATAAGGCCTGAGCTGTTCCTGAAGGCCTTCCCACACTCATCACATTCGTAAGGTTTCTCACCAGTGTGGATGACTTTATGTTGAATGAGGAGAGAGCTATAATTAAAAGATTTCTCACACTCATCACATTTATAAGGTTTATCCCCAAAGTGGATGCTTTTATGATTTAGAAGTGTTCTGCAAGTAATGAAGGCTTTTCCACACTCATCACATGCATAGGGCTTCTCCCCAGTATGGATCCTTTTGTGGACCCTCAGGCCAGAGCTATTACTGAAGGTTTTCCCACAGGTGTCACACTCATAGGGCTTCTCCCCAGTGTGGATCCTTTTGTGGACCCTCAGACCAGAACTGTTCCTGAAAGCCTTTCCACACTCCCCACACTCATAGGGCTTCTCTCCAGTGTGGATCCTTTTGTGCTGGTCCAGAACGGAACTGTAGTTGAAGGACTTCCCACACTCATCACATTTGCAGTTCTTCTCCCCAGAGTGGGTGCTCTTGTGGTTTATAAGGCTGGAGTAGGACATGTAGGCTTTCCCACACTCTTCACACTTATAGGGCTTCTCCCCAGTGTGGATGCGCTTATGGACTCGAAGGCTGGAGCTGCTACGAAAAGTTCCCCTGCAGTCATCACACTCATAGCGCTTTTCTCCAGTGTGCATAATTTTATGTTGAACAAGGCGAGAATTGTATTTAAAGGATTTTCCACACTCATCACACTTATGGGATTTCTTAACAGCAATCGATTTCTGCTGTGGAGTAGGGTGCAGATTTCCATTAATGTTCTCCACGTGCTCACCTTGTTCACTAATTTTTGGTTCAATAGGGATAATCTGGTATATGGCATTTGCACTTGGGTACAAACTTTTTTCAGATGCCTCATCATCCTGTTCTATTTTTATATTTTCTGTATTCTTAGATTTGTCAATCTTTTCTCTGATGCTACTTTTGTTTTCCTTCATAATTTTCCATTCAGGCCTTTCCAATTGCTTCTCTGTCCAATCACAAGTGTCACCAATCTGAAATTTCTGCATATGAGCCTTGTGAAGAATTTCCACATTTGTGCACTGAGACTCTGCATTTGTATTACTTTCATTCTGTTTAGCTGATTCCTCATCCTCCATGCTTGTCTTCAAATGTGACACTAGACCAAGAAAATGAAATGTTTAGAAAAAAATGAATAACAATAGCAAAGAACAAAATCAATTTATCCATTTGACAGGAATCTGCTTGTTGGGTGATGGGTACGTTTTGCTTGCGTGTAGGATTGTGCACCATGTATTTGTCTGGTGCCCAATGAGTTCAGAAAAGGTACCTGGATCCTCTAGAACTGGAGTTGTGAGCCACCATTGAGTGCTAGGAACTGAACTCAGGTTCAAGAGCATTAAGTGTTCTTAAGTTTTGAGTCATCTCTCCAGTCCCATAAGCACCATTTTAATTGTTGGGAATATATGATGGGGGACAGTAATAAGAAGGAAACTTTCAGAACTACTGTTAAACTAGAGCCCAAATTGTTAACGATTCAAAGAGCCTTTTCATTCCTACATTAATGACCTTGCATGAATATAAGTTAGAAATGGGTTGGACTAATGCACAGAACCACAGCCAATACCAATCAGTTTCAGTGTCACCTCATGGAAAAAACAAAAAGTTTCTGAAAAGTAGATGACAGAAAAAAATTGGAAAAACAAAGGCAAGGTTAATTTTTCTTTGGAAAGTTAGACATAAATCAAGACAGAGTACGTAAAACTGATGAAGTTTTAGGTAAAACTAAATCAATACCCTAGAAGAGAGATCAGATACGTAGTTAGTGCTATAAGATTATGAGGACAGTGACCAAGAAATGAGAAAGAAAGAAATCTGCAGCTACTGGGAACTAATCTGGCCTTCTGGACTTTTCTATGTATGGAAAACACTGTCCTTGGGAAGTAGCTAATTGAGGAAGAACTTATATGGTAGAGCATGTTCCAGCCGGCCAAGGAATAAAGTTTTCATTCCTATTTATGAACAATTTAGTCATATAGCATGTCAAAGATTATAAACAGCAAAGTGTGATGGCTCAATCTTATAATTCCAGCATTTTGGAGGCTTAGGCAGGAAGGTGACTGACTACATGTTCCAGGTGAGTCTGGTCTACAGCGTAAGACCTTGTCTTGAGGATGGTGAAACAAAGATGACAACACCTCAAGCCACTGAGCAAAGTATTTTTGGTCCTCCAGACCTGCAGGTTCTACCATCTAAAGATTCAGCCAACCATGGATCAAAAATATTCAGAAAAACAAAGTTACTTTTGTTCTGAACATATATATAGTCTTTTAATATTTATCATTAGTCCCTAAATAATACAATATAACAAAGACTTACATTGTTTTTAGGCACTGTAAGTAATTTAAAAAAATGGTTTAAAGTACATAGGATGATGTGTAAAAGTCATTTGTAAATACTACATCATTTTAAATAGGGAACTTGAGCATCTGTATTAGACTCTGCTATCTGTGAACTCTTGAAACCAATCCCTCATAGAGACCAGAATATGACTAGAATACTGACTAGGTTCAAATACCTAGTTACATGACTTTCGAGAAAGCTACTTAATTTCTCTGTACAGCAGTTTCTTCATCTGTAAAATGAAAGTCGTAGCATCATTTGTAAATATTAGATGATAGCCATGTAAAACCAGTAAGAACAATACATGTCCCTTGATCAGGGCAAAATGTTAATAAAATTCATTTTATTTTTTATTATGGTATTAAAGGTTAAGCTATTGGACTAGGGTTAAAATGTATGGAAAAAGCATGATTCAGAAAAAGATAAACTTCCCAAGGCAGACGATAATACCCAAGTAGGGATCCTCTTTTACCGAAGGTACTTTACATGACATCAAAACCTGACATAATGACTTCTAAGAAGAAACTGTTCTAACTTATTGTAAAATCCTAGAAAAGAAAGCATTTGTAATAATATAAACTGTGATTTTTCTCTCCTGCCCTGGGTAACATTTCGGACCATTATTGTGAAACTATGGGAATCTTAGAAAACTCTATATGTAAGTATCTGAGGGAAAAATGGGCAATAAAAGATACATAATTTGGAGTAGACATGTCTAAAGAGTCATATTACCCAACTCATTTCCATAGGAATAATGATCTCCTTTAGGAATAGAAATAGCTAGAAATTTAGGAGACCATTTAGAAGATAAAGAATCACCCAGCAGACATTAAAACAAAAGCTGGTTCAGCTGAAAAAATATTATATAACATTAAGTCCCATGTATGACGTCACTGAAGAATGGTAGCCCAGCCTAATTCCATGACTTCCTGTATTGCTTTGGGTTGAGCAGCCTATAATACTTCAAAAGTGGAACTCATGGGTGGGTTAGTGTAGTTCCAGAAGTTTCATCAGCAGCATATTTTTTTTCTAAGTCAATAGAAAGTCTTTATTAGGCAGCTGCAACTACACTGGGTGTTTGGGATTCCAGTATAGCCCTGAGCCCTTTTCCGGGTAAGCTTTTAAGTGCAAAAACCATATCCTGGTCTGACATACTTCAGTTAACAAGAGCAGTTAGCCAGAAGCAGAGCTATAGAAGTCAAAAAGCAATGATAGTACATTTAGAGACTTTCCCAGAACTTTTGGACTTTGATGGATTAAATCTTTGTTTTCATTTTGGCAGGTGGTGTTGTCTACATGCTGAGTTTTATGGCCTGAATTATTTCCATCATGGAAGTCAGTTGTGCTAAGGTCTGGGGTCCTGAGGGAGCTGGGAACCAGATTTTTCCTTCACTGAGTGTGCAACAGGAGGTGGTCAGCTTGGGCCTCCTTAACTGTTCCCCTGTAGAAAAGACCTGCTCCATGCAGAGAACACAGTTGTCTACAAGCATAAGCAAATGCAAAGATGTTTAGAACAATGACATTTTGTACGACATTGGCACAATCCATAGAGCACACATTATTTATACTCTGCTATTTCCACAAACAACAGAAGACTTTCTATCCATTTCCTTTTCAATTTTAGCCACTCCATCTTAATTTCTTCAGGAGAGAAAAATGTGAAGGTTCTTACAGCCATAAAAAACAATTTCCTAAAATAAAAGTTGCTAGGGAAGAAAAAGAGCTGTGAGTGACTACTAGCCATACTGGCTATTAACATGAGCTATAATTAAAAATGTGCTTCTATAATTTAAACGTGTTACTGGCATATAAATAGACATACCCAGAAATTATCTCAACAACACACAGAAATTGATGATGAGGATGGCATTACTGGAGAAAAGACAGTTTTTTAAAATAGTGTTGTAACAAATATAAAGCCATCTGGGGAATAACAAAGATAAAATTAGATCTTTTATACCACACAAAGGGACAAACTCCAAATGGAACAGAGCTCTAAATATAAAGAAGCTAGAAATAATATAACAGACACTAGAATAACAAATACAAGAAAAAAAACACAAGTTCATGACCCTATAACCTGGGTATAAAGAAAGTTTCTTAATCATAAACAAGATGCAAAAGACTGATGTACTTTTACAGTTAAAAATAGCATATCCACAAATTCTAACCCCTACTCTCAAGAGAAAATGGCACAAAACACTGTCAGAGCTGTGATGATTGAGAGGTAAGGGAAAAGGATATACTCTCCCAAGAACTCTACTTCAGGACCTAAGTTGCATGACAAGGTGTCTGGGTCTGTCCAAATCCTGTTTTGCTCACCAAGAGTTACTGGTACTCTAAGCTAAGTGAGCAGAACAAAATCTTCCTGGAACAGAGTGGCTGCTTCAGTGCTAGAACTGCTGTCAAGGCATAATGATGTGCTGGAACTTGCTGCTGCTGGAATACTACAGGATGAACAAAGCACAGATGATGTGCAATTGGTAAACGCTGATTCAGTTGTATGAACCATTACAATGCCTCTGAAGGCTGGAGTTGTTATATAAATGGGACGATGTCATCTATCAGCTTAAAGAGACACTTCAGTAGCAGGATAGGCCACTCTAGTGGTTTTGGGGACAAAACATTTGTCTTTAATTGGAATACACTCAAACAGAAATCTAGCCAATCAAATATTTATGTGCTTGGAAAGACTGGGCAATTTGGCCATTAAGCCTAACTTAATCACTGTCCTGATCTTTAAAGCTGATATAACCGCTCTGAACCAGTCCCTCAAGACAATTCTGATTCCCAAGCACCTGATACCTCATGCTAATTTATCAAAGGTCAGCCCTTACAGAAAATAAGTTACATCCCAAGGGCTAGACTGAAGTCAAAATCCAGCAGCAGAGCTGTTCTTAGTGAATGGCTTCTTGGAAGCAAACCTGGCTCTGGTCTTCATGCTCATTATATATACCCAGCTGGTGCAGGAGAATTGTCTGTAGTCTGTCAATCATGTTTTAAATAAATGCTGATTGGCCAGGCAGGGAGTATAGGCGGGAAAACCAGACAGGAAGTAGAGGGGAGAACAGGAGAATTTGGGAAGCAGGAAGCTTCCTTGGCACTCCTGTGCAGACCACCAAGGAAGCAGGATGTGTCTGTGTCCCAGCTGAGAAAAGGTACCGGCCATGTGGCTAACAGATAAGAACAATGGGTTAATATAAGCTACAGAGCAATAAGAAGACTGAGATAATGGGCCAATCAGTTTATAACCTAATGTAGACTCTCTGTGTGATTTTCTTTGGGGCTTGCCAGCTGCGGGGTACCGGGCGGGACAGTAACCCCAACGAGCAGGCCCTCATGTAACACCCAGCACCCCCCACTCCCACCCTCTGCCACTCAGGACAAAAGAAACTTTGGAGAATGCTCAGATTTCTTTCTGCCAGACTTTGCAGACTCCATAGTAATATCTGAGTCAACCTACATAAAGGGTGTGGAAAAATAACTCCTTTAATAATCTGTAACAAGAAGTTCCTGGAAACAGGGTCTCTGAGGTGTTAAGAGAAGTTTAACTTCATTCCAGGTATTTGACAAGCCCTACAGTGTCGAGCCCAATTCTTGTACCAATTCTAGCATAACCGATCCAACAATGTAGAAAGTTGAAGATCTAAGAAATCTGAAGTGCTTGAATGACAACCTTGGAAGCCATGAAACCACTGGCCATTCCCAGCATAATCAGGATTGTCTTGTCTAGAACCCATCAGGACCCATCTGGAATATACTGAGCCTTGTATGAACTTTCAGAAGGGAAGGAGGAGAGGGAGAGGGAAGGAAGGGAACATGAGAAGGAGAGAGAGTGAAAGGAAGACAGGAGGAAGGGAGTGTTGAAAAGTAAGCTCTGTGTAGAATGGCTTCTGAAGAAAGGAGAAAAGGATAAAGTGAAAGGCTTGTGGAACCCAAACCTAAGCCCAAGAAAGAGTCCCTAAATATGTGGTTCTGCTTTTCCAGAAGAGCTAAGGGACAAGCTAAAGCACCAAACTGCAGTGGCTCATATTAGAATTGCTGATCTCTTCCAAGTCATAGGACCAGTTCCTTTTCAGAGTGACTTACTAGGTCTCCATTGTAAAATCCCAAAGAAATGCCTGCTACTGGGGACAAAGTTGGCAAAAGCTTAGAAGCCCAATGGCTACTTCCTGTTGTACTTAACACTGTTCATCTAGGGATTACCAGAAAAGGAGGAAAGAAACCTCAGTCAGGCTCTGTTCTAGAGAAGGTTAGTGACTACTTTGAGAGAAAGCATAAAATAATGTAAGACACTAGAGTGAAAATACTAGGCAAAGAAACACAAGTTAATGACCCCGTGACGTGGGTATAGAGCGGGGCAGTCCCTAGACTCAGACTCTGGAAAACAGACCCGGACAGAGCTCCTCTGAAGAAGCAGACAGGCTGGCGATCTGCAGAGAGAGCGCTTTCCACGTGGGCCTATCTTTTTATACCTCTTGGGACTGGTGGTCCAGCCCCGTTAATTAATTAACAGCTAAATGGGAGGGCAGAATAATTAACTAATGGCGGGGCGTAGCTATAAGCCGAATAGGCCAAGACCACTCCCCTTCAATAGAGAAAGTTTCCTAATCATAATCAAGATGTAGTACAGGACTGATGTTTTAACTACATACATATACTTCTATGGTAAAAATAGCTAGAAATATAAATATGGCTCAGTTTTTTTTTCTTGGTAAATTTTATCCCCCAACTAGAAAACCGCTTCTTGGAGCACAGGTTTCAATGATGAACACTATAGTTTGAAAAGTGGACTATTTCTATGATCAAAATAATCTTGTAAGCCGGGCTATGGTGGCGCACGCCTTTAATCCCAGCACTCGGGAGGCAGAGACAGGCGGATCTTTGTGAGTTCGAGGCCAGCCTGGTCTACAAGAGCTAGTTCCAGGACAGGCTCCATAGCCACAGAGAAACCCTGTCTCGAAAAACCAAAGCAAAACAAAACAAAAAAAACTTACAATGCTTTAAAGCTAGTCACTAGTCGACTTCCTCAACCTTTTGTTCACCCTTTAGATTTTTCTCTTGCTTTCTTATTGTAGTCTAAAATATTATTTTGTTCAGTAAATATAGAATACTTCACACAATAATTAACCATGCCAATATAGTTTTTCCTTTAAAAAAACAAAAGAAAATTATTAAACATGTAAAAGTATACTTATTTTCACTAATAAAAGAAATATATATATTAGAACTTCAGTAAGATAGTTTCTTACACGTTATGTGGACCAGTGTTTGGAGCCTGGCCATATGCCCTGTTGATACGACACTAAAGAAAACAATTATTCACACAGATTGCTTAGGATGCAAACTTACATAAAGATGTGGTGGGAAAATCTGTGCTAATACATGCATTTCCCCTAAATCCACAATTAACAAATACTTCTAATACTACAAAAGTGTGTATATGTAAGTATGTGTGCACTCATAGGGACATGTGTACAGGAAACAAAAATTTTATGGCACAATTTTAACTGAAAATCTGTGAAATCCCCTAATCTGCAAGCACAGAAGACTAGCTAAGTAAAATATAAAATATACGTACATGAGTGAGTACTAGGAAAGGAGAACATCTTATTGAAAGGTAGTAAATTCCAGGATATTGTCAAAAAGTGAGAAAGTGCAGATCAAAAAGAGGAAGAAAAAAGTATTTTACCTGCTTATCTTTATGGTAATACGAAGAAACACTGATATTTGCAAAGGGTGGGGTTGGAGAACAAGGCACAAGAGGGAGGGAAGTGCAGAGACACTGACTATAGCACAGCAGTCTTCACTTATGGTAGCATAATAACACTCTGCATAGCCAAATAAAAGGACATCCGTGAATATGAGGGAGGGGAAATTGCTAAAATGGGAAGTAAACAAACAGTGACCTCATCTGTGTCTCACAGGGATAACAAAACCATGGGAAGAGAATAAACAGAAACAAAAAAGTCTAATCTATGTAACTTAGGAACACAATATTTGATTACATACTTGTTTACATTAAATCTTTTGAAGATTTGGTGGGGAGGTACAGGGGAGAATTTCCAACAAGTGAACTATTGTTAGTAGTATGGACAAAGCAATTCTAAAACAATTTTTGATGTGCTGTGAAATTCATATGTGACTTGTTAGGAGCCAGGATTCTCATGGAATAAAAGACATAAAAATAAGAGATAGGAAAAAGCAAAACAAACAAAAAAACCAAAAAACAAAACAAAATGAAACAAAAACCCCCAAAACAAAACAATTTTTAAAAAATCCAAAACAAAAAACCACCACTACCATCAACAACAACAAAACAAAAAATCTTATATGGATAAATTACAAGTATTGTGTAAACTCAACATTTTATTTATTTATTTATTTATTTATTTATTTATTTTTAGTTTTTCGAGACAGGGTTTCTCTGTGGCTTTGGAGCCCTGCGCTGGAGCTAGCTCTTGTAGACCAGGCTGGTCTCGAACTCACAAAGATTCGCCTGCCTCTGCCTCCCGAGTGCTGGGATTAAAGGCGTGCGCCACTACCGCCCGGCTAAACTTAACATTTTAAAACAACGTATGTGTATGTAAGTGTAAACATATACATTTTATTTCTACATAGATTCTTTAGCTCTGGTTGACAGCAAGCCAAGAAGAAAAGAGAATCAGCACAGTGGTATAGTATTAGCACATCAAGTTCTGATTTCTTCTAGTATCTAGCATACTAAAGAGAAAAGGCTAGGAACAGGAGAAGCATGAGACGAGCTGTGCTGTGGTGTTTAGTACCCAGAGAGGCAAAGAAGAGAAAAGGTGAGGCACTACAAGAGCCGGCTTGAACATCCAGTTTAGGCACAGTAATGGCAAATAATCTACTAAAAGCAGGGCAGCACAAGCCCCTACAGATAAAAGCCAGGAAAGGGGGGAGGCCTCTTGATTAAAACAGAATATATTAGCATTCCGTAAACATCAGAGTAAAGACTAGATGAAAACCACCAATGAATTCTAAGTCTAGGGAGAAAGTTTTACAAAAAATGGGCTATTTGTTGGATTTAAATATTCCTTTTCAGAATGCTTATTAGAGAGAAAATAGTAATTATGCATGAAATTAGGCAAAGCTTTGACAGATGTTCTGCGTTAATATTTCTAGTGGGGCAGAGGAACATCATATGCTTCCTGTAATGACATCCTGAGGAGGACAGGACCTATGAGAATTTATTACATGAACTGAACCATAAGGAAACAGGTTAATCCAAAATGAAGATGATTCTATGGAAGGGGCTGTGGGGAGTGGAGGAACTCTATTTTTCAAACCTTTATAAGACAGAGAGAAGTTCTAGAAATGTTATAGGCTAAAAAAGGCTAAAACTGTTACATTTTTAAAATGTTCCAGAGCTGGATGTGTCTACACATTTAATCCCAGGAGTCAAGTCAGAGGTCTACCTCTGTGTTCAAGGCCAGCCAGCTCTACCTAGTGAGATCTAGGACAGCCAGAGCTATATGGTAAGAATCTTTCTCAAAAACAAAGCGGCAGCTGACAAAATTGGAAAATATAGTATTAACTTTAAACTTACTGAAATTGACTACTATAGTTGGTTAAGAGAATATACCTATCCTTAAACATTACAGAAGTGGGCCAGTGAGGTGGTTCAGCAGGCCTGAAGACTGGCAGGAGCTACACGGTGGAGGGAGAAACAAATTCCTACGATTTGACATGTGCAAATAAATGGTTGAAATTTAATATTTAAATTAAAAATATGTATGACAAAGTATTTAAAGTTAGGACTATGATGTATCAAATTATCCTCAAATAATTTGAGGGAAAATATATTTGAGAAAGCAAGAGGACAAAATGAAATAAAATATTAACTACAGGTGAATATGAATAAAAGATATCTTTCACCATTTTTTAAAATTTCTTTTTATGTGTATAAATGTTTGCCTGTATGTACATCTGTATTCCCCATGTATGCCTGCTGACTGAGGAAGCCAGGAGTTGGAGCCCCTGGAAATGGAGTTACAGACTACTGTGAGCTACCATAACTGAATCCTGGTCCTCTGGAAGAAACTGAATCCTGGTCCTCTGGAAGAGAAGAAGCCAGTGCTCTCAACAGCTGAGCCATCTCTCTAGCCCCCCTTTCGCTACTCTTACTCTTAGGATTTTTCTGTATATTTAAAATTACCTTCAAATATAAAGTTTTCAAAATATCAAAAAATACACTTAGAATTCCACCAATTTTACATTTCTTCTAGGTGTTACTCTCACACCCTGCCTCCGTTTGGTGACTGTGTCCCTTTAAGCCTCATCTACTCAACCTGATTTCTTTCACTCCCCCACTAAATTTCACTGCACTAGCTTTTTCTAGATGCTTCCTTTGCAGAGCTGAAGCTGCTCATATGTTCCTGATCCTTTCATTTAATCTTTCCTCTGGACAGACAGCTCCAATGGGTGACTTCAGAAATTCAAAGCCTTTTATCCAAACACAGATCCTATTATCCACCCCACTGGCCTCGTTGCCTAAATCAGAAGCAGGCTCTTCTATTTCTCTAAACTTCATCCAAAACAGCCTGTAAAACTAGCAGATTTTATTGTATGAGCATTAGCTTCTAGGCCTTACTTTCAGCCCTCCACAATTCTCTTCTGGACTGCTGCCCCTAGAGTCTGTCTCCTTCATTCTTTTCCCACCCAACTCTTCCTCTAAGAGCTGCTATGAAATGCATACTTGGTCATTTTCTGCTAGACTTTAACACCAAGCTAAGACAAAATTCACGCTTAGGTTAAACTGTTAATATAATATTAAGCAGTTCTCATTCATTATATATATGTATATATATATATATACATATATATATATAATGTATAAAGACAGGGCTCACTATGTTACTGGGGCTGGCCTTGAAGTTTCAGGCTCAGAGATCCCAGCTTCAGCTTGTCAATTATCTGGGATTACAAAAGTGTGACACTGTTCCTGGTAGAAGTTGGTGGGTACGGCCATGGAGACACTGTCTTTATGTTACAGCATATTAATGCCATTATTGTGGGACTGGGTTCCTCATAAAGAACTCTTATTATGGCTGTCTCTGCTCATCTACCACGTGGTGCCTTTCACCATGTGAAAACAGCAAGAAGGTCTCGAGAGATGCCAATACTTTAATTTGGGACTTCTCAGGCTCTTGTTGCAAATTACCCAGTTTGCAGGATTTGCTAGAGTGGCACAAAAACAAAACTAAACCCTTAACACACACTCCGACATCAGGCCAAATCCTCTATATCAAGCTACCCAAGTGTGTGTGTCCTTAGACACAAAATGGGCATTGACTTATTGCTCACTGCCACTGCATTCACTAATTCTCAGTCTATTCTTCCCCTCGTGTGCTCGTAAGTTTAAGTATGTGAACGTGTGTGTGCATGTGGAGGCCAGGAGTGTTGACGTCAGGTGTCTTCAACAGTCACTCCCCTTTGTACTTTCTCATCAGTTCAGCTGGCTGGCTGGCTAGGAAGCTTCAGTGATCAGCATCTCCTATCACTCCTCAGGGCTGAGGTTTCAGGTGTATGGTACAACACCAGGCTTCTCACATGGGAGCCTGAACTCAAGTCCAGAGGATAGTGACAAAAGCCATGTCTCCAACCCCTGCACCAATTATCTGAGAAGCTGAATTCTGATGTCTTTAATCCTTAGGGACTACGTGATTGGCAACTAACTGGCCTCAACTGCATGAAATCACAAACACTACTATCTGCTTCTCCAACCTAGTCAGAGGAAAAGCTTCCTTAACTCTCTCTGTTTGGGAAGAGGCTATTTGACACATCCAGTGTAGATCACACAATCAAAAATATAGGCAAAGTCCACCAAGACAGTCGGAGCATAAACGTTGTTAGCATGTAAGGCAATCGAGAAGTGTAATAAAATACCTGCCATCCTTATGAATGTACCCTAGAAGGTACAAGGAACTTAGATTATACCCATATTAAGTAGTTCTCTCCCCACCTCCAGGCTTGGGGCTGTCCAGGGAATGGAGGGACAGGTGAAACAAGGCCTAACCCAGAGAGCATCAGCACTGACAGCAGGAAAGGTGGGGGGCTGACCTTCACCCTGAAGAACTAAGAACTTCAGGAGAGCACACTAGGGAGACCTAATGTTCATAACACTTTAGACATCTGGAGCATAGAGCAGCAGGTGAAAGCAGACAGGTGGGCAGCAAGGGCTCAGCAGGCTCGGCCTCAAACTGAAGAATTCACCTACTCCTCCGGAGTTTTAAATAAAGGAGTAGCATAGGCATTATTAAATCTGGGGTTGGCAATATTTTTCTTCAAAAAGCCAGGTATTAATACTTTAGGTCTTTTGGGCCATGCTGTTGATTATAAGCATCCCATTAAAAAGGTATAAGCCCTTAGCTTATTG
Organism: Dicrostonyx torquatus; assembly: GCA_028555095.1. Lineage (NCBI taxonomy): Eukaryota > Metazoa > Chordata > Mammalia > Rodentia > Cricetidae > Dicrostonyx > Dicrostonyx torquatus. The sequence goes on from JAQHUG010000607.1 coordinate 284,512, forward strand.
TAGACAAATGACCCAATAGTCTGACTACTGCTGCTAGATATTAAAAACAAAGCTAAAATGGGCTGTAATGTAATGGTACTACAGCTGTTAGGAGCATACGCCACTTTTAATAACTAAAACACGTGGGTAATACAAAGACAGTAATCAGGAATTTGCTTTAAAATGCTTCAACCAAGAAAAAATAAAAGGCAAAGGTGAGAAAAATGTAGAATCCCCGAAACTACGGGCATACAGTATTATTTTTATTTTGCTTAATTTTTCTTTTTTTTTATTTCTTTTCAAGACAGCGCCACACTATACAGCACTGGCTGGCCTTGACTCACACAGCCTCGGCCTCCTAGGACTAAGGGTTACACTGCTGCCACCACCACCAAGCAGTGAGGGCATGGATTGGGGGAGGGTCGGGGCAAAAGAACCAAGAATTAGAGTTCTAAGATGAAGTTATTATAAGATAATCAATGAGATGGATGTGGTAGCCATCATGTGTCCCTATAACAAAGGACTAGGAAGTACCAAAAAAGGTTTTAATTTCTCAAAATTCGATGGGAACTCTCTCTAGGCCGTTTTTGATAGACAGCATGACCTTAACAGTCCAGTAACATCAGTGGAAATCAACCATGAAAAGGTCTCTGTCCCTCACAAATTAGTAAGACTCACAACCCTGGGCTATTTCTGTGCTTGTTTGCATTCTACCCTTAGGTCCTACAAAAGTGTATGCAGACAGCAAGAACATAATTACTCCCTATTCTGGTCAGTGTTACTTCTCAAAGGTTGAGATAACTCACAAGAGTGCAATCCTGGTTCAGAGGAAAATGGCTCCTACAATAAGAGACCGCAATAAGAAACAGGTGCAACATGCATGCCGCAACTTTGAATTTCCGGATTTTAACTGTAGATGTCCTATATCTCAAGTGTGATCCAGGGTTTCCATATTTTAAATCCTTAGATAACATATTTGATGACTATTGTGAATAATAGTCATTCAGACATGTTGAGCTGACTAGAATGAAATTAAGAGACAGACTGCCGACTAAGAGCACCTAAGCGCTAGACTGTGCAAATGGAAGACGGAACTATATGAGAGAAGAGCCACACAGACAAGAGGATGACTTGTGCTCTGGTTATTTTTGTATTTAATTTACAAAAAGCACATATAAATGGCAAACAAGATTTGTTTCTAGTATTTAAAAATTAGGACTAAGGATTGAAGGGATTTTTGTACTGGTGTGTTCTCATAGTAGTGGAGGAGAGTCCTAGCTACTCCAAGGATGAAGGAAGTAAGAGACTATAAAAGGTAGTGGAGAGATTTTCTGAAGCTAAGGGCCCACGCAGAGGCTGGCTTGAGGCAAGTAATGTAGCATATTTTGATTGAGTTAATGTAAAACAAAAAATACTTTATTAATCTCAGTTCCTCACTAATTTCACAATCCTTGTTCTAGTATAGAATCATTCCAAATACTACCCTTTGAGATCAAAACACTGGGAACAACTCAAAGATTA
>JAQHUG010000607.1:317140-339718 GCA_028555095.1 Dicrostonyx torquatus
TTCAATTCCCAGAAACCACATGGTGGCTCACAACCACCTGTAATGAGATCTGGTGCCCTCTCCTGGCCTTCAGGAATACATGCAGGCAGACCATTATATTCAAAACAAATAAATAATAATAAATATTTTTAAAAATTGGCGTGTATGTTTAGTAAAATCATTAATGTTATAGCGAAAATATTAGCAGAAATTAGCTAGAAGATGGGCAAATTGAGAGCCATTGTTTAACAAAATAAAGCTACTATAGATTATTTGTTCGTCAAGCATAATTTTGATTGTCAACAATTTCTTGTCATGTGTTGCTTTAATGTATAAGATTTCCCTCATACTACAAAAGGTCAAATTAGCGATTTGCATAAAGAAATAAACAGTATCTTTCAAGTGACCTTTGAGTAGCCATCATGGTTAAGATGGCTTCCCTTCTCTGGATCCTCTGCTAGTGTTAGCTAGTCTTAGAATTCCATTATGCTTGACTATATTACTTATATTAGCCACACAGGCGATGCACTCAATCTTAGCCTCTGTCACAATCATAGAGATAGAAGAGACAAAGAGATCATTGGGCTCACAGATGAGCACTGGTGGCGGAACCTGGAGTATTAAACATACAGGGTCATTCCCTCAAAAGAAGAGCTGCATAACCAGTTAGCTGCCCAGAAGGCTGTGAGCAGACATGGTTAATAGCCTGATGACCTTTGCACTATATGTGTGACTGAGACACACCCCACCCCTATGGCTGTCCTCCCCTTATTGTAACTTTGTTTTTCTCAGGCAATCTATAGAACCCATCTTTATTGCAGGTTTATGTGTACTTTATAAGGGGTTTCAATGTAGTTACATATAATCTTTATTTAGCTTATTTTGTGCCTTATTATGCACATGGGATTGAGTCAATTATTGTCAGAAAAGTCTTCACTAAATTGTGCTGTGCTTAAATATGCCTAAAATAAACTACTTAGGGTAACACTCCCAAAGTTTGAACCAACTAGTTGTATTGAACCAAACTACCTTCTCACCTCCTGTGGACCATTACTCTGATGACCGTGGTGGCCACATCACAGATCCCCTTATCAAGACTGGGAAAGAGGCATGCACACAGGATGAGGTCAGATTCACCCATCAGGCAGGAATTTTGATCAGGCTCTTTGGAAAGAGTCCTGATGGACAGACTATCCATCTAGCTAGGATATCCCGTGCCTGGGTAGTGGGTGTAAAAGACAGCGCTGCTTCTCTGCCCAGTGGAGAGATTAGGAGGCAAGAATGCAAAGAGCGAAGATTGGAAAAGCAAGGATGAAGGTTGAAGGTGCAGACAGAGCTGAAACGGATGGCTGGAGAGACTTGAAGAGGATGGACAGACCTTCTCTGACAAACTCGAGAGAGAAGTGGGTTCTCCCACCTCTAGCCAGCCTCTATTCTATTTCCATTCAGCTTCACCAGAGATGTTTATACCCCACTGTTTCAGCTGTGTATGAACAGCTGTTCTCAGTCTGCTTGTGGCAACGTTCCCAGGTTACTTCCTTGACGGTGTTTCCCTGCAGAGGGATATGATGGGTTAAATAGGAGCTGGGCACGAAAGCATTTCCCAGCTTTTAATGGAGATTGGAGCCCAGTCTCTGGGTCTTTTCATGTGACTAGGAGAGCCTGGGATAACCGTGCTGCTCCCTGGGTGTTCAGCTTGCCCTCCCCAGCAATCCTGGGTGGCCAGTTTGGGCTCCATTCTTCTTAGCCTCTGCAGATGCAGCCTTTTCTGATAAAGTTCTCAGGTACCTTTGGCCTCTTTCTAAGACCCTGGAGAGACATTTTCTATGGGAATTTAACTTGTGATTTTCCTCACAGGGACAGGATATGACGGAGACTTCCTCGTTTTGTTCTGTCTATTCTGGTTTTTATAACAAAGGGCAAAGCCAAGGGCTTATGTCCTAAGGTGGAAGGTGGGTGAGTATTTCTGTCATTCATAAACTGCATCCCGCTTCCTGAGCTCAGATGCCAGTCCACGTCAAAAGAATCTTAAGCACCAGGGACCAACACTTCACTGTCATCCCCTTTACAGGGAGACGAGATTACCAGCATCCATCCGCTACTTGGACCTTTTGCTGTTTCCTGAAAGGTATGTGGCTCCTTTGCAACACCTGTATGAACCTTCTAGAAACAGAAGGCAGAGAACAGAGAGAGGCCCTGGGGGAGGCATATCATAGAGAGAAGCCTGATCCTGGTGATTTTGTGAGGTGTTTGGGTGTCTTAGCAGAGATGCCCACTCAGACTGGGCCCTCTGAAGAGGCAAGACTCAGATGCATTCTTTCCCTGCTGCAGATGAAAAGGGTTCATTCTTTCGGGACTCCCCTCTGAAAGCAGCTCAGGCCCTAGAGACTAAGAGGGTGGAAATCCTCTTATGGGCCAACTAAAATCACACCAGTGTAGGCTAGTGAGCAGTAGTGGGCACCGGAGTGGGAAAGGGGAGGGAAGAGCATAAGGCTCATTGCCCACTGGAGTTTATGTGGGTAGAAGATGAAGCACACCAACTGCTGTTTGCAAAAGCAGACGAGGTGAGAAACGGGCTTCAATACTTCAGTGCGCATAAGGAGCCTTTCATCTTTCATGTCTTCAGAAAGGGACATCCCAGGAGCTCCCAGCAGAGCAGTGAGACTAGGGTCCCCACCAACACAGCTTAGCCAGGTCCGAGGCCTCTTCACCAAGGTCTCTATCTTCACCCCAAATTCAGTATGTCTAGTTTCTTCCTTTCTCCAGCCAAACGTCTCCACCAGAGTCAGAATCTGCAGCCTGTTTCAACCTTGGTGCAAATGGCTGGAACTAAAAAGTGTTTCCTTTTAGGGAACAGCTGTGCTCCAGGAAGAGTTGGCAGCTTTAGCTGAAGGACAGGTGGGAAGGGACATCAAGGCAACTGTGGGGAGGGGTGTGGGGTTTTGCCACAAAGTCACTTTAGGAGAATCTCTTCTATTCCCTTCATGAAGTTGCCAGACCACTGGCTTCCAATGAAAGAAAGGTTATCCAGCAGACAGCCCTGAATACTGAATGGGGACTAAGTATCCATGACTCCCATCTGAGATGATGCTTAGTGGCGAAGTCTTAGGGACACTTTGATTTAAGTTTCTTTAATTAGCAGTACAATTTGAATTCACTAGTTGATTGGTTTTGGAGCTGGATACCCTGTGGTCTAGTCTCTTCTTCAGCGCAACTGGGCATAGCACTGTTGGCAGCTGGGCGGTCCCTAACAGCGTTATGGTTTCAGGTTATTGATGCGCATGAAAGCTGAAGCCAGACCTGACATAACACAGCTGGTGGGAAGCTGGATCAAAGAAAACAGGCACTGTACACACAGCTGGACTGGAAACTTCACTCTACCACCCAATAGCTGTGTGCAAAGGGGCCCCATGTAATTTGAGCCTATTGGTCAAAGTAGTAATGCCGATGGTGTGGGTGACTGTTTGATGAATAAGTGCTTGATTTATGCTAGTTTTAGTGCTGTGGGCATATGGATGAGTTACGTGTGCATGGGGGAAGGCTGTGTGTACATGTGTTTCCTGTATTTTCAGCCTCTTTTCCTGTGGCTTTGGTGGTGGAGGGCATGTGTGTATATCATAACAGAGAAATGACAGCAGAGAACGGGAATCCTCTAGCGGTTCTGAAACGCACTTTCCCCCTTGTTTACCCCTTGGGAAAGAACAGATGCTCTTTCTAGACTAACCAGAACAAGGGCTCACTAGGCTCCCCATCTAATGCCCTGAAAGCCTCTCTTGAGTGGACCCATGACACCACTTGACACAGCTGACTGATTCCTCACATTGGAGCTCACCCAATTGGACCCATAAATACAGCCTCAGTTCCACTGCTTTGCGAGCTACTATCTGGGTGGTGGTGTGTCCCATGTGGCTTTGCTCTTTTGGGGCTCTAAGCTCCGTCCAGTCCACAGGGCCAAGACGCAAAAGGGAAGCGAAGGAAACAAGATGAGGGACGAACACGAAGCCAGTGTGGCTTTGGATACGTTGCTGCCACTTGTCAGAGCTGCCACAGATAGACACATGCACACTTCCGTCCTCAGCCACAAAGGACAAGAGGACTTACTGTCCTCCAGAGCTTTGCTTTCTGCCCAGGATCTCTGGTCGTGTTAGTTGTTGCACAACTTAATGACCTCACTAAGTTCTGACCATCAAAACAGACAAGTTGGCTCCAGAGGGCTATGTGCCCTCCTCCCTCTAAAGAATCTGTCTGAAACACAAGGGGAGTGGCCCCAACTTGCTCCTCTGCCTTCCCTCCACACACCTGAGTCTGAGCTCCAAAACCCCAGGACCTGGCACATTCACTTCTCAGGCCATTGTCCTCCTCACCCCTCCATTGTGTTCCTACCTGTCTGGGTTCTTCTAGCACAGAGACCACTCTGAGAAGCCCTCATAATTTCCTTCTTCTCTGACTGCTTTCCTACTGTAGAATTCTGCATCTTTTGCCAATGGTTTTGCAGACAGTGTAGCTGGCTCTCAGCAGGAGGAAATTCTATGCAAGTATCACTAAGCCATTGCAAAAAGGGAAACAGGATGGCAAAAGACAGAGTAGAAAAGTGAGTTGGGATGATGAGTAAAAATTCACTGACTATTCCTTCCCCGGGGGAACTATTGTGATGGGATAAACAGTTTCTAGAAGACAGTAGCAAACTGATGTTTTGAATGTGGACAGAGAGGGAGAAGGTGGTGACTTCTATCTATAGAGTATTTCTTTATCTCTTTGTTTGAGACAGGATCTTACTATGTAGCCCAGGCTCTCTTTACATTCATGGTCATTTGCCTCAGCCTTCTGCATACTGGGATACAGGTGTGAACCACCACACACAATTTAAACAACTTCTTGTCAACCCACAGAAGCCTTAAACTTTTCCCTTGACATTGGTTCCTTCCATTGCTCAAGCGCAAACATTGGGGTTCATTCAGCTACAAAACCTGCCTTAAGTCTTACAACTAAATAAAGAAGCTATGTGGAGACTTTATGAACTCCAAGATGGGTAACCACATGAGACTGGCTGGCTACTAGGTTTAGATGCTAACACAGAGCCCAAGGGGGACTTAGAACTAGAGGAGATAGCTCTGTGTGGGATGAGTCTTAGTCTTCTGGACCACAGGAGGGAGAAGGGCTTGCCAGAGGTCTGCCTCTATCAGCTGGGCCTAAGGATGCTATAAACACGAGAACAGTTACTAGCTAACTCCCTGAAAGCACTACCTAAAGGATCAGAGTAGATGAAATTGTCCCAGAATGTCCAAAAAGTTGGCAGACAGCCACCAGATACATACTCTGTTTTGGAAAAAACAAAAACCAAAAAAAAATTCTCTGTTCCTCTGTTTTACGAACCTGATGTTCCAGGGCAAAGAAAATTGTACACAGTTGTCGGTGGTGGGAAGGAAGGGAGATAAAACTGCATTTGAGATTCTTCTGAGATTTCCCATTCCCTGGAGGAGTGTTCCTAACCCAGAGGAGGGTGACACTGAGTACCCACACAATGTATGGCTCCATTCCTGACTCTAAACAATACTTGACTTCCCCTGGGACCCTTTGGTCCTGTCCGCTCACAATTCCATGAATTCCAACAAGTCCAATGGTAACAACATCACCTGGTAAAATTAGAAGCAGTTCTCACGTTCTGTCAGGGTTTAAAAGAAGCCATGGGCCTGATGTGAAAACTCCAAAATCAGAAAACAACAAATAACCGAGACAGCAGCTGACCTCAGACCTGCATGTTTATTGCTTTCTAGGTGGCCCGCACTGCTGACAGATGGCAGCTTTCTCAGTGTCTGTGGGGTTTCTGAAGCAGGTGCCTCGGGGCAGCAGCGTCTTCTTCACCCATCTTCTCCTCATCTTCTGCTTGGGAGAGGTGGATTCAGGTAACATATTTGATCTGCAGCCATATTCAATTAACCCAGGTAGGATATGAGCACCCAAACTCTGTCCCTATCTTTGCTAGGTGGGATTGGGCCCTCATAATGCAGCAGCAGACCATACTAATTGCTAAAATGCAAAGTATTCCCATGCAAGGTTTTGGATTTATTGTTTGTTTGGTTTATTTTTCATTTGTTTTTGTCATTGTTTTTGTTGTTGTTGTTTTGTTTTGCTTTTGAGACAGGTTCTTGCTATGAAGCCCAGGGTGACCTGGAATTCATGATCCCCTTGCTTTGGCTTCCCCAGTGCAGTTATATCTCCCCATTCTCTACTTCCATACCAGCTGTTAAAGGCCCATAGCACTTGATGCTCTTCCATTGGTTCACCAGCCCCTGTTTCCCACATACACTTCCCAGGACCAAAGATAAGCACAGTTAAGAGCAATTCTCTTTCCCTGGAAAGCTTTGTAAGGTACACACTCCTTGGGAAGGAAATAGATGGAGGATGAACTGGGATGGGGTGAAGAGAGAAAGAAGGGGAGGGGGAATGACAGAGAGACCTCAAGTGTGTGAGAAAGCAAGCTGAAGAGACCTTGCAAAGTGAACATATGTAGGAAGGTGGTTGGGATTGAGCAGCAGTCATCCAGGAGGCAAAAGGTTTTGTCCAAAATGACGTATGATCTATGGGGCAAAGTGAAGGATGGGGAGGGAGATCTGGGATGTTTGAGCTTGGGGAAGAAGTTGTAGCTGAGTTTGGAAAGGAGGAAATGGACTAATTTAAGGACAGCAGAGAGACCACCTGGCAACCCTATGGAAGAAGAGAAATGTCCGAGGGAAAGATGGTGACAAGTCTCTCAGCCGCAGAACTCAGTGGGCGTTTAAATACTAAAATTGACAGAGCACATCAGGCCCACAGGTTATGTTCCTGTATATTTTGTTTTTGGAGAAGCTGTACATGTGTATTCTATTGATAAACACTGTGAACCCACGTGTCCTGGCTAGTTTATTGTCAATTTGACACAAGTCAGAGGTACCTGAGTAGAGGGAAGTGCACTTGAGAAGATGCCTCCGTAAGATCAGCCTGCATTGTAGCCTTTGCATTTTAAAATTAATAATGATATGGGAGGGCCCAGCCCATTGTGTGCAGTACCACCTTGGGCAGGGGTTCTAGGGGTATGGAAGAAACAGGCTGAGCAGTCTATGGAGAGCAAAGACAGTAGACAGCGCTTGTCTGCTTCAGTTCCTGCCTCTAGGCTCTTGCCTTGAGTCTCTGCTTTGACTTGCCTGTAAGATGAAATGAATTTCCTCCTCAGTTTGCTTTTAGACATGGCAGTTATCACAGCAAAAGAAATTCTAACTAAGACATGGACAAAATAAGACTTTCCATTCTCACTGCACAGAAATCACCACCATCAGCCATATGGCTTCTCCCTTTCCAGATATTTTTCTTGGCGCTCTTGCACAAATATGCAATTCTCTATTCTATATCACAGGCATAATTTTTGTCAAACATTGCATTTAGTGTGCTCCCCTGACCATATTTACACAGCTCCCAAATAGCATCTACTCTTGATTGATTCAAACCAGCAACCAGTGCAGCCCTGCATGGTGCACTTGGTTGGAATGTGTGTATATATATATATATATGTTTTAACTTACACTCTGACTTTTTTCATAACAATTTCTTCTCCAGGAAACCACATGGGTTATCCTTGGAGAGCAATTCATCATTGCCATTTGAATAGTTTGCTGTAGATTTCTGATCTGCAAAGGAAAGTGAATTTTAAAAACTTAAGTTTTAAGTGAGTTGATCTTGGCTATTGTTTTGAATTGTTGTTCTAGACGACGTCAAGGTGTTGGGCCCTGGAGACTCCATGTTGGCCCTTGTCGGGGAAACGGTTGAGTTCCAGTGCCACTTGTCACCATACCAAGACGCAGAGCACATGGAGATCCGCTGGTTCCGGACCCAGGTCTCAAATGTGGTGTACCTGTACCAGGAACAGCAGGGGCTCTCCAACCTGCAGATGCCAGAGTTCCGCAACAGGACCATATTTGAAGCTAATGACATCATAGATGGCAGTGTGACCCTGCATGTCCTCAGCGTGACTCCCTCCGATGAGGGCCAATATGGGTGCCGCTTTCTTTCCCACAACTTCTCTGGAGAAGCTATGTGGGAGCTGGAAGTAGCAGGTATGTTCCGGAGTTAACCAGGAGCAGGAGACCGAGGAAGGGATCGGATTGGATAAAGCTGCATTACATGCGAGGAGACAGAACCGCATGGGGAAATCTCAGATTGAGAACAAACACACACAATATGTTAAAACATCGGGTGGGGATTGAAGAGATATTTCAGATGTCTATCCAGTGCCTGCCTAGCATGCATGAGGCCATGGTTCAATCCCCAGTACCAGATAAGAAAGAAAGAAAAAAGTTTTTTTAGAAGTTAAAAAAGAGGAAAGAAATCCTATAAAATCTATAGGCAGCACATAAAAGGGAGAAAAGTTCATAAAAATTATTGACTGACTTCAAAACAGCTGAAAGGATAATTTTAGCCCATAATGACAAGGTGACTCAAAGTGACATCAAGGTATAGCAGGCTTTTGTGCAAGATTAGTTTGTGCAGTATTCCTTAGAGTTACTTGAGCGCTGAAGCTTACTAAATGCCAGGACACAGGAGCTGAAAGTGCTCCATCACCACTGTCCACATCCTGAAGCTGGAAAGACAAGGAGCTCGATGAGCAGATGTGTAGGAATTCCTAGAATCCATTAGGAAGGCGGGAAAACACATGTAAAGAAATGTGATGATATATATTTTCATGAACAAGAAATAAAGGGGAATAGCATAGAAAGAAATGTAAGAAACGCAAGCTAGAAGCGAACAGATTTGGTTACCTAAGTAGTAAGGATGTAAGGAATAAAAAAGATGGAGAAAGGCCTGGGGCTTTTCTGATATGCATTTTATATATTATTAGTATTTAGAAATTAATGTTTCAATATGTTTTTGATTGAAATAGAATTGCATCACTATCCTCCCCCTTCTTTCCTCTCTCCAACCCTTTCTAGAATCTCTCTCTCAAACCCCTCCCATACCCCCATCTCAAGTTGATAGTCTCTTTTTCTTTAAGGGTTATTGTTACATAATGCAGAGTGGCCAGCCTTAAGATTATATACATACTACCGACAAAAATTGACTCAAAATATATTCTACACACATACCTACACACATATTGGTATATTGCAAGTTTTAAAATATATGGCTGGGGATATAGGTCAGTGAGAGGATGATTACATAGATGAATAAGAGCTGGATTTGACTCTTAGCACATAAATTGATACTTAAATGACAAATGATGACTATATAGATAACATAGCCAGCTCTATTTGACTGAGAAAGAATTGCATATGTCATAGGCATTTGAGATTTAGTGAGAATTAATAGAAGATAGTCTATTGGAATTCTGGGCGAGACAATTCTTCATTGTAGTGGAGTCATTTATTGCACATATAACTAAATAAATATAGCCCTCATCTGAATATTTCCTAATATCCCTGCTTAATCTAAACTATTCTTTGGCAGTTCATAGCTGGAGGGCTGTGAGCTCACACATGCAGTAAGAAGAGTAGTCATAATTCCTGACGTCATATTTTGACCTCCGATGGTGAACAACGGCATGAACTTTATGCAGAGTTTCTAGAAGTAAGCCTGATCTTCCCCATTCCTGCTTTCCCAGGGTTGGGCTCAGACCCACACATCTCCCTTGAGGGCTTCAACGAAGGAGGCATTCAGCTGCGATGCAGTTCCAGTGGCTGGTACCCCAAGCCAAAGGTTCAGTGGAGAGACCACCAGGGGCAGTGCCTTCCTCCAGAGTCTGAAGCCATCATTCGGAATGCCCAGGGCCTGTTCAGTCTGAACACATCTGTGACTGTCCGAGGAGGTGCTCATAGCAATGTGTCTTGCTCAATCCAGAACCCCTTGCTAGCCCAGAAGAAAGAGTTTGTGCTCCAGATTGCAGGTCAGTAGGCACTGGCTCACATGTATCTTTCTGACCATCAAAAGCTCCATGTTGGTTGGCCCAGGATTCTGAGGCCTGGCTGAGTACGGGATGGGTTGGCTTTGAAACCTGAATCTAACCTTGGCTAAGAGTAACTCTGAGAGTGCAGCTGACAACCAAGCAGTGAGGAGGCCCGAGAAGCAGCATTTCTATACCAAAGGTCGTGCGACAAACTCATAAGGCTCCTTATAGATCATCATGGGAACTCATCTGCCCCTAACATCATCCCTCAAGCCACTATTTGTAGAACTCCAAATCCTGACACCCTGGTTCCCGTCCTAGGAGGGATTCAGATGATAAAACGCGTGACTAAGAGCAAGCCGTAGAAGGTGGGAGTGCTGGAGAGACCTGAGAAGCAGAAGGCACCTGGGGGTGACGTCATGTAGCTCTGGGTTATAAAAAGGTGACTGGGTCAACAGATGTTCTGGCAAAGAGTTGAAATTTCATCCATTGCTTGGTTTCAAAGTCCACTGTTTTAAATTTTATTTTATTTTCTGTGTATGGCTGTTCCCTGCATGTATGTCTGTGTGCCAATTGCATGCGTGGTGCCCTCAGAGGCCAGGAAAGGTCATAAGATCCCCTGGAATTGGAGTTACAAATGGTTGTTAGCATCCATGTGGGTGCTGAGAACCAAATATAGGTCTTCCAGGAGAGCAGCAAGTTCTCTTAACTGCTGACCCATCTTTCCAGCCCTTTATTGTTTAAAGCCTTGAAAACCAATCTAACCTATGGTTTATTTTTTTCCCCTGTAAATCTAAATCAATAGTTAGAAAACACCATCTTCCTTTGTATCAGGCAGATACAACCTACTGTATGCATGATCTCAAGACAAACTGTAACAAGCCCTTCAGCAGGTGGACTTGGCAGCATCATTTGCCATGCACAGATCATTCTAAAGTTTCCTGGCAATGGTGTGGTAGGGGAAGTCCGTGTTAGCTGTCTTCATCCAAAGGGAAAGTAAAGTATGCCCACCTCTAAGGCAAGCATGAAGCTGCAGCCTGGAGCTGGACTCTAAATTTAAATTCCCAGAGCATGAAAGGATTTGGGTGTCTTGTCCTGGATGTTTGCATGCCAGATAGAAAGTACAGAAGAACAGCAGTCCTAGGTTATAAAGCTGCCGAAGTTAGTTAGCTTTCAAATAGACTCATTTGCTTCTCAAAGGAATAAGAAATATGAAAAAAATTCCTAAAGGGAAACTTAGAGTTACTAATTTCTTTTAATACCAGGAAAAGTTTGGATTTCCTTTCTTTCTTTGTTTTCTTTTTAGATCCATATATATAAATATCTAAATTTATACCATTTATAGTTTATTGTTAAGGTTACACATATAGACCTTTAGATCTGTACATACTTGCACACGCCCAGTGCTCTAATGGATATCAGGTGGAGAGACTAAAGAGGCTGGAATAGAGGCCTAGGTCTAACCACCAAGTCAGGGAGACAGCAGATTGGGAGGGAAAACTGTATGGGAAGGATAAATCTAGTGTGGCCAACCCCTTTGTACAAGACCGTGAAAATAGAGTTCTAGAAAACTAACATGCCCCCCCAAAAAGACTACAAATGCTAAGTAAAACAAACCAGACTCAAGATGAAAAAATACTATGTGACTTTTCTTACATACATGAGGGCCTGACTTTGCAAACTCCTTTTAAAGAAGGGGCTTCATCTTAAATCACATAATGAGTGGTGACCGATCCCAGCTCCAGAAACGTATTGAGATAGCAGAATTTTTAAAGGATATACTGAAAATAGCCCCTTAAGGAGCTAAAGAGCATGGCCATAAAATTTAATGAGGTCCGGGCAGGCAGAGAGGCAGAGGATCTGGTGTTGGTGAGATCCCAGCACTCAGAAGGCAGAAGCAGGTGGATTTCTGTGAGTTTGAAGCCAGCCTGGTCTTCAGGAGCTAGTTCCAGGACAGGGAAACCTTGTCTCAAAAAACAAAAACAAAAACAAAACAAAACAAAACAAAAACAACCCCAAAAATTAATGAGGTACAGATGTTCCTAGGAGGTATCCTATCTTTGAAGATACCTTGTCAGTTATTTATGGCTCTTTGTTAGGGTTTTTGCACCCAAAGACTGACCAATGGTTTCAGGAACTACTTTACCCTATGCCCTTCTTACGTAATCCCAAGATGACAGGACACGAACTCCCCTGATTGTGGCATTTCCTCTTTAAAAGTTCTCCCCTTCCCTGGGCTGGGGCTTCCCTTCCCTCCCCCACTGCTGGAGGTGTAGTTCAAACTCGAGTTTGAATATTAAAAATCCTCTTATGCTTTACATTGGAATCCGTTGGTTCCATGGAGTTTCTTTTTCGGGGATGATTGACTTGGGCATAACACATAAGGTACCCAGAACAGTCAAGTTTATCTAGACAGAGAGTGAAGTAGAGGTTGTGAAAAGCCTAGAGGCTAAGAGTGAATGAGGTGTCAGTGTTCAGTGGACAGCATGGGACAATGAAACCGTGTTAGAAATGGACACATAGGTGTGCAACCTGTGGGTGTACTTAATGTCACTCAACTGTACAGTAAAGTGTGGCTAAGATGAGGGCTAGGATTTAGCTCCTTGGTACAAAGCCTGTCTCTCTCATGAGACCCCAGAAGAGCAACCAGGGCTCTTAACCACTGTGATCTCAGGCTCAATTTACCATACTTAGAGGTTAAAAATATACTTTTAATGAAACACCCTTCTGAGATAATGCATTGCCTTTGAATAATTTGATCACACGAACACAAACATTATTAAACCGACACAGCTGTTTCTTCAGGGTTACGTTCTAGTTTTGTCCTCATCCCCTCATCTTCCGGTCACTTTTGGAGCTGCCCTGGCCTGCATGCAGCCACAAACCACATCCTACCCTTGGGGATTGCTTGGGAAGCGGTTGTGGTTAAACAGCTATTGGCTTTGTTGGGAATTCTTCCAGTGCCATGAGAACTGAGATAAATGTCAGGAAGCAGGTGGCAACCCTTGGATTCTCCAACCAGGTAGAACAGCTCACTGGTTTTAAAAATCAAAACGCTTTGGATTCATTCAAGGGTAGCATCAGAGCCGGAAGAAGTGAATGCCCAGTTACAAGAGGAAAAGGGTATACCAGGACCAGTCCTATATCTTCAGTTCACAGCACTCCCTTCTCCCAGCCCGTGCTCACACCAGTCCAAGTCCCGCCATTGCACCAGATCCTACCGGGACTGAAGGTTGCACAACTGCCCTCATGTCCAGTTCATGTCTGGCTACAGGGGCTCTCACAGAATGTGTAACTGGCCACTCTAAGGTCCCTCAAGGCTTTCTGGGATGTGAGGTCCGAGATAGTCTTGTTTCAGTGATTAGTGAAGCCTAAGTCGAGACAACAAACCACATGAGACATGTCTTCCAGATGTATTCCTACCCAGAACATCCCCCTGGAAGAAAGCGTTCCTGGGAACCCTGGCGGCCCTCCCACTCAGTCTGGCTGTGCTCACCATCCTGGCGCTGCAGTACCTTTATAAGAAGCGGTGCTCCCAAGGTATGACTCAGGCCCTGGAGCTGGATTTGCTCCATGGCGATATAGTCTAGTGGTCTGGACTGGGTCTGTTTTCTCTGCCAGTTAAAGAACTAAAAGGCAGGGGGGAAATCTGCAGTACAACAGGTAGCAGCAGAGAAATCTCAAGCACCGCAGATGGAATCGACAGCTGAAAAGGGCGTTTATTGGGGTTGAGGAAACACACACAGACAACAGATAGACAAAAAGATCCTCTGCGAAGCTAAGGGGTGGGGAGGGCGGAGGGAGGACGCTGTGGGGGTGATAGCTAGGGGATGGGGAGGGGGAACTCGCAAGGCGGAAAAAATTCGATCTCTTCCTGAGGGCTGGGGTTTTAAAGCCTCTGAAGAATCTTCCTCCCCTACTTTAGGGTTGGCCAGTCTGAGGATAGATAGGATGCTTGATTGGTCCGCAAATGTGGTGTCCTGATCAGAGCTCGTTGAGGCAGTCTATCAGCAGGCCTGCCCGTGGGAGGCAAGAGCTGCTAGGCTTTTGTCTCAAGTCAGGAGGCTGAGGAAGAAGCTGACCATCTTGGAAATTTGCCACCTCAGTTACCTAGGCATGATCCCTCTCCCTATCTGTCTGCCTACCAGGGAGTCTGTTAGTCTCTCAATAGGAAAGGGATGGGTTGTAGGGAGGCATGAAGGGACACAGCAGCAGAAGGCAACCCAGACTGGAATGACAGCCAGCTTTGGGCAGGGCCACTGAGCTTTCCCCATTCATTTTTTCTTTCAGAAAAGCTGAGGCAGCAGGAAGAAAAGGACAGAGGTAAGCCAGCAGAGGTGCTCTCTCCCCACATCCCAGAGCAGGGTACAGAGACCTGTTGGGTTTCCAAGGCAAGTGCCTCAGTCTTACAGGGGCATCTAGGAGAAGAGTAGACAGGGGAGGACAGGGTTTGCTCAGATTGTGTCCAGGCACCCAGATGGACTTCCGGATGCACAGGGCTGAATCTGTACACTTTGGGGGAGCGAGGTACCCGTATTCATAATCTACCCTGTCTGGTCATTCCCCACTCTGAGAGCATCCTTTTTCTCTTTTGTCTTCAGGAAGACTGATTGCACGCTTGGGTAAGTTCTGGGTTCCTAACCACAAGGCAGGCTGTGGAACAAGTGGGTTTAGCTGGCCACCTTTGGAGCAGAAAGGGGCATTCAATGCACTAGGCTCCTTTGAGGAAGAGAAGGAGGACACCCATCTGGTTCTTGATCCATCTTTGTGCACCTCTCCTTCCTTGGTCAGACTGAGATGTGCTGCCTGTGGGTGCCCTGCTTCAGGGTTCATTCAACAGGAAGAGACCCTACTGGAGTCTTTACTCCCTCCAGTTCATGTTCCTGGGATTCATCTTTTTAAACCAACTTCCACTGTGAAGAAAGACCCTTGAACTTGCATGAAAATGGGGATGCTCTGGTAAATTACTTTTCCTCTCATTGGAACACACCAACTTAAAACCATGGAGGGGTGTGGTATAGCTGAAGACTGTACAAAGGAAGTTGAGGAACCTGAGCTCCATGGTAAAAGCTGGCCATCCCAGTATTCCACTAGTGAGGCAGACCCAAGAGGGTTGGTAACTTTCAGGCCATGTTGCGAGACAGAGACCCTGTCTCAAAAAGGTAAAGGAGGTTGAGTGATCCCACATAAAGGGGAGATGGAGAAGACCCCCATAATTATATTGAAGATCCAGAGAACCAAAATTTGACTGCCCTGTCAAAACTCCAGACAAAACTGAAAGAGTGGAGTGCCCTGTATTGCTGCCTATTCAATCCTACCAAGCAAAACCACTTCAATGAGTCAACATCACAGTCTGAATCAGTATATTGATTGTTTTCCAAAGAATACAAAGGATGGGGAGACCAGAGGACTGTGTTCTAGAGACAGAGTTGGATCCTTTCCATCTAGGCAGGAGAAATAATTGTCCTTTCTGTCTTTAAACGAAGTATTCAGGCCGGGCGGTGCTGGCGCACGCCTTTAATCCCAGCACTCGGGAGACAGAGGCAGGCGGATCTTTGTGAGTTCGAGACCAGGCTGGTCTACAAGAGCTAGTTCCAGGAATGGCTCCAAAGCTGCAGAGAAACCCTGTCTCGAAAAACAAAACAAACAAAAAAAACCAAACAAAGTATTCAGCAAATGACTCCCAAATCACATAGGCTGTGCTAGGTCCCGGGGTTAATCATGTGCTCTGTCTCCCCCCATCCCAAACCAAGTAAATCTTGTGATTTCAGAAAGAATAAACCCCCCTCTCCAACTAGATCAGAGCCTTGAGAAAAAAAAAACCCTTTAGAACCAAGGCCGTTTTCCCTCCCTGGCCCAATGCCTGTTGATTTCTTCCTCTGAAATGAAGACAGACTAAAGGCTCTGGAATGCTGGGGATGAGCCTCCTTCTACAGGGCAATGTGACATCAAGGAGAGAGTTGCAGTCAGAAGTAGTTTCAGGTTAAGGATCTGTAGGCAGAGACTGCTCACTTGTTTATGGCCAGCCTGACCTGAAAAATCACACAGAAACTGTATTAATTACAGCACTACTTGGCCAATAGCTTAGGCTTCTTATTAACTAACTCTTACATCTTAAATTAACCCATTCCTATTATTTTATATTTTACCCTGAAGCTCGTGGTTTACCAGTAAGGTTCTGGGGCATCTGTCTCCTTCAGCAGCTACATGGCCTCTCTCTGACTCCACCTTCTTTTCTCCTGTATCTCTGCTTGAAATCCCCACCTTGCTCTGTTCTGGCCCTGTCATAGGCCTAATTAGCTTCTTTATTCATTAACCAAGAAAGGCAAAACACATACAGAAGGACTTCTTACACCAAGGTTCCTTAATCTTTGCTTCAGAAGGTTGATGTTTCTCTCTGTTTTGCTTGCAGAGAGACTTCAGACAGAGCTTGGTAAGTGCCCACCCCAGAACTATTACTCCCTGTCCTGTCTTCATACCTGGCTGCCCATGTACGACACCCAGGCTGGAATGACGCTGACTGTGTGGGTGGTGAGGGAAGGGACAATTAGGCAACTGTGACACAAGTGTGACGTGGCATCCTGACTTTCCAATTCTCCTTTTCCTTTGCTCTTTCAGACTGGAGAAGGTCCGAAGGCCAGGCTGGTGAGTAAGGCCCCCATCTCTCCTACTGCATCTCACTAGGCTCTCCGACTTAGCATGTTTGAATCACATTCCTCTAAATGATTTTCCAGCTTAGGACATTTTCCACTTACAAGTAAATTTGCAAGTAAATTGAAAACATACTGTGAATCGTACCATGAAAAATTTCTAAGTTAGAATTGCATTGATACATCTACCAAATATTACTGATGAGCAGCACAGCGCTGGGGTGTTGGATAGGTACCTTCTGATCATGTGATTGTCTGGGGTGGTGACTCCTTGTGGCTTCCCAGGATCTCCACCAGCCTGAGAAAAGATCAAAGTTTCAAGTATGGTTTCTAATGAATATAAATGGTTTCCACACCATTGTAAAGCAAAACAAACAAATGCAAAAACTTAAGTCAAGTTGTCATTAGCCAGCTCCTCTCTGTTCATTGTAACATCACAGTCTCTCTGGTGCTTCCACCTTCTCTCCTACGATTCACATGCTGTATGTATATTTTACTTGGCAGAGGTCAGATCCAGGTTTCACTTTTATATTTATTTACATTTATTATAATTATATATTCATTTAGGTATAATTTACATATTTTATATTTATATAAAGCATGCATTTATCTACATATTTATATAAATTTATTTTTTATATTATATATTTATATGTAAATTATCCATATAATTTGCATTATATGTTATATTTATTGTCCGGAGGCTACATTTGGGAAAACATTGCTTACAATCATGGTTACACAGCACAATCACCTGAATTTCTAATGCTTACCCTTAAACTGCCTGTGGGTTTAAAGTAGATGTGCTATTATATATGTAAATTCATCTCTTCATACCTGAATGAAAATGAGGACATGGCCACTCCTAGGCATGGTTGAGGAGAAGGGTTCTATTGTAGATAGGAGGGAGAGTACAGCCAAAGGCATCTGGAAGAGCAGACTGAACTGGCCCATGGGGAGGGCAGAGTGAGAGGGAAAGAGAAGAGAGAGGGAAGAAGAAAGATCCAGGAGTGGAGCCAAGAGCAGAACCAAGAAGGGAATCAAGAGAATGTGTAGCCAAAATGGCTGAGCAATATAGGAATCAGAGAAGCTGGGGGAGGGGAAGCAAAGCTCAGGGACTGGAGAGAGAGGTTTAGGGTAGGGGCAGGGTCTACCAACCAGCTGAGACTGAGGGAGCTTGATGTGGTAATAGGCACCACAGTCATAGGCAAATGTATGAGCCATATGCCACTTTTGTTAGGAACTATCCTTTTAGCAGGCAGGAACTATCTTCTTAAGTCCTTGAGGGAATGCTGGCTGGATTTTGTCTAAATGCCAGGCTTTGGGGAAAGGAATTTCTTAGAACCTAACAATACCATAAGGGCCTCTATTCCCTCCATAAGACCACTAGCCTAATATATATTTGATTTTGTATATATTCTTACAAATCTGAATTTCCACTCTGTCCCATGCATTTTAGTCTTGTGTAAATATCATTCATAGTCTCATGCTGCCTGTCCCTTGCTTTATACATGCATCACTGTTTAAATATCCACTTCATAGTGTATTGGGTCCATTTGTCTTCTTGCTGGTTCTCGCTGGCCACCACTGCAAACCACACTGAATAAGCCTGAAGCATGCTGTCCTGTCACCTTCTCTAGGAGGTGCAACCGGGAAGGGAGATTAGGCCGTCAGTTAGATAAAGGTTTCCCAGCGAGCCATACTCCTGCAATAGGCCAATAGGTGAGGCTCTGTCCACCTGCACCATGTGTGACCCAGCTCTCTAAGTTTGCTGGCCCATGGGGATAAATACTTTCTCATTCCTTTATTATTGGCTCCTCTCTAGATGCTGACTTTGAACACACACACATATCCTTATTGATATATTTTATAATGGCTATGTATATATCCTTGTTAATATATACATATGTTATTATTGACATTAACAATATGGATTCCTTTTTGCTATTGTGTCATTTGCTGTTAGTCTTGTCCATGTTCCCCTTAGTGAAGAGAGATCATTACTTTCCATAAAGTTTAATTAATCAAACTTTTACCTAGGGTTTCTACTTCTGAAGCTGAAGATCTTTACTAAGGATACCACAATGTATATATGTCTTGTAATTTCTTTTATTAATTTATACAGTATTTCTCAGCCTTCTGTTAGTGTCATATAATACTCTGAAACTGCGACCCCCAAGGAAAAAAATCCCTTTTTCTCTAGGAGGTGCAACTGGGAAGGGAGATTAGGCTATCAGTTAGACAAAGGTTTCCCAGAGAGCCATACTCCTGCAATCGGCCAAGGTAAGGCTCTGTCCACCTGCATCATGTGTGACTCAGCTCCCGTGAGTAAAGGTTTTCTTGGGGTCACAGTTTCAGAGTTAATCCATGGTCACTTGGGTCAGAGGCAAGGCAGCAGGAGGTAAGAAATTTCTGCTTGCTTCATGGTAGGCAGAAAGCAAAAAAAAAAAAAAAAGAGAGAGAGACCAGAAACTAAGGTTCCACATAGCGCAGAGCTTGGACCAAACCTTTAACTGGGAGCCATTGGAGAGCATTTCAGATCCAAAGTGCAATAATATGTTTTGTGTATAAGTCATTAATCAGTCCTACAGAAGTCCCCACACTGGGTGTGAGGGGATGATAATGCACTGACCTGTCTGTGTGCACTGAATGGGTCTTCTCAATGCCGTTTAGTATACCAGCCATAATTCTCCCACGGAGGCAAGGTTTCAACTTAAGCATCCCTTCAGTGCGGAAGCGCTTGTCCCTGGGCTCACCTCCCCACTCCTTGTTTTCACCATTATGGCTTGATAGCATCTAGAAGTTCAAGGTTTCTTCCTCACATCTACTTCTCTTTTAAAGTTAATGAACCTTTAAAAATAGAACTTTACACAGTTCCTTTAAAAATTCTCAAGCTGATTTGGATGAATGGTTAAAAATTTATAGGCAAACTAACATTGAATCAATGTTTCGCTAGAACTAAGCTATTCATGTAAGAGGTGTGTATCTTTAAAGTTCCATGGACTGTTTTGATTCAAGTCCAGGGTTAATTCACCCCAGCACTTTGAAAAATGTCTCTATTGCTTTGGATAAACTCTTTGTTCCAAAACAGAACAAGAGAAAACTGGAGAAAAATCTACTCAGAATGGTCCACATTAAAAAGGGAGACTGTGGAGAGAAGACTGGGTATCTGGAAGGCATTTTGGGACAGAGTCCCGTTCAGCAGGGCCTCCAGGATTGAGCTTGGCCAGGCAGAGATAGGTTTCACTTCCATCCTTTAGGGTAACAAGGCTGCTTGTTCCTTACTTCTGTGTTCCATTTCCCAATGTAATTTGAGGTTACATACCACTTTGGTAGAACCCAGCACAATCATTAGACCCCTGTCCAATCCAGTCCAGAGGTGGGGACGAGGTTATTTAATTTGTGGACAGCTCTTGAGCAAGGGAAGCCACCCTCAAGGTCCCAGAGTTGTTGGCTGAGCTCTCTGAGTCCCTTCTCTCTTTTTGGTTTCAGAGTGGAGAGCGGCCCAGCAACATGCAGGTAAGTGACTGAAGCTGCCCAGTAAGTAACTGAGTGTGACTGGTGACAAGCTCGGGCAGGGTTTTGCACAGAAGGGATGAGGAGGGGTCTGACATTGGAGGAAAGGTTTTTCCAGGAGCGAAGTCCATCTCCTGGAAGTGAACACAAAATATACATACAGCATGCTGCATACTCTCATGGGCACACATGTTTCGAACACAAGCTGTTTGCAAAGAGGCACAGCTTTGGGGGTTTACTGAGTTCATTTCCTAAGGGCAGGAAGGAAGGCTGCTGGCACCTGTGTGCAGAAGGAAAGGCAACATCTGAAAGGAATCTCCCAAATCATTCCTCAGAAGAGCTCCTCAGAGGCATGATGCACACTGAAATCCCAGCATGAGGAGGCTGAGGCAGGGGGGCACGAGTCAAGACCAACCTGGGTTATATAGAGAGACTTTGACTCAAGAAACTGGTGGGTGGGTATTCGGGGGGATATCCTCCAATTTCTCAACCATTGAGTGGATGTGTTTGGAGCATGGGTGCTGGAGTGTAGGTCATTGGACTAGATGATCTCAGAGGTTCCCTGTAGTTTTAAGAGTCCTAGAATTGCTGTAAAGCAGAGGCGACCTGGTGGTGAGACCAAAGGAAATAGAAGCCACAAAAGACCTGAATCCACGCTAGTGAACCTCCCCCATGAACCTACCTTATTTGCAACCGAAGAATGGGACTTTTCTGTTAGGAAAGAAATAAGTTTCAGGAGTGTGCCATTCTGGGAAAAGGGGTAGTTGAAAGAGTGGGTGTGTGCCAGAGTGTGTGCGCGTTTGCTCTTCCACCAGTTGGTCCAACTGGAGAAACTAGATATCTGAGGAGTGAAGGAGTGGAGGGGGAGAGCAGAGGAAGGATGGAGGTGGGGGAAGAAAGAGAGGCACCTGAACCTTCCCCAGTGGGTACTAACCCTAATCTTCTGCTCAGTGGACGTGACCTTGGACCCCACCACAGCGCACCTTAGCCTGGAGATCTCAGACGACCTCAAGAGCGTGTCCTCCCGACCGGGGGCGCCCAGTAGTGTGGTCCACGGCCCGCAGCGGTTCTCGGAGCAGACGTGTGTGCTGAGCCGGGAGCGCTTCGGCAGCGGCCGCCACTACTGGGAGGTGCACGTGGGCCGGCGCAGCCGCTGGTTCCTGGGCGCCTGTCTGGAGTCGGTGGAGCGCTCGGGGTCAATGCGCCTGAGCCCCGCCGCCGGCTACTGGGTCATGGGGCTGTGGAACAGCTGCGAGTACTTCGTGCTGGACCCGCAGCGCGTGGCGCTGACGCTACGCGTGCCTCCCCGGAGGGTGGGCATCCTGCTGGACTATGAGGCAGGGAAGCTGTCTTTTTTCAATGCGTCTGATGGCTCGCACATCTTCACTTTCACCGATACTTTCTCTGGGGCGCTCTGCGCCTACTTCAGGCCCCGAGCCCACGATGGCAGCGAACACCCGGATCCCCTGACCATCTGCTCTTTGCCTGTTAGAGGGCCACATGTCCTCGAAGAGAACGACAATGACAATTGGCTACAGCCCTATGAGCCCTTTGACCCAGCCTGGGCTGATGATGAGGCGCTGTCATGACCTCAAGGCCAGGTCTAGGCAGTTTCCTGAACTCCCGGACGTCGCTTTGCTCCCCTGCTGCCAAAGCATTCGGAGGCCCTTGGCATATGTATTTGTGCATATATAATTATTTTAAGGACAGCGGGCAAATAAGAGAGCGTTTATGTACATAGCAAGACTATGGAATGTGCGCTGTGGGAATGGGAAAGAAGTCAGAAGTATTCGCTGAGTTGTGTATAGTTTTGCATGTTTTGTGTAATGTTGTATATTCTGTAAAAGTCTAGAAGTATTGACATTTCATAAGCAATGAGTTCACATCGTTTCTTCATAAAACGAAAGGGGAGAAATGGCTGATTCCAGGACTGGGGTAAAGAAGGCCCAAAACTTGAACCATTTTGGCTATAAAATAAAAGTCAGCAGAAACTGATAGGGAGCATCGTAGTTCAGATCTGCTGGGCAAAATGGGGACTGTGATTAGTAACTTTAAAACCAGAGTAGATGTTAAGAGTTCTCACCATAAAAAAAGGTAGGTGAGGTAGTCTAGATGTCAGTTGGTTTGGTTTAGCCAATCCAACACGCACACATTTATGAAAACAATGTCCACCACAAATATACACATTTTTTGCTTGTCAGTTAAAATAAGTAAATAAAAATATTTTTTTTAAAAAAAGCAAAAACACATGTTACAGTCTGTAGTGACTTCCCTGGCCTTCTATGTGGCATTATTAACATGGAAATCAATAATGGCACTGATGGGCTGGGGTAGAGGTCAGGGGCAGGGTGCTTGATTACTCGAGGGATATGGCACATCTTCAACTCCAGGGCACTTTCTCTGGGGCAGCACATTATTCCCCAGCACAGCAAGGGAAGGGTTAGGATGGCAAGAATGCAGTGCTACTCCAAAAACATACATACTGGCAACAACATACAGACTGAACAAGCTATATTTAGGAAT
>JAQHUG010000607.1:358432-373978 GCA_028555095.1 Dicrostonyx torquatus
TGCTGGACTAACTGGATATCAGCATGTAGAAGAATGACAACAGATTCATATCTATCACCATGCACAAAACTCAAGTTCAAATGGACCAAAGACCTCACATAAAGCCAGCCACACTGAACCTAAGAGAAGAGAATGTGGTACATACACTTTAATTCATTGTCACATGAGACCTTTTCCTAAATGTAACCCCTGTAGCACAGACACTGAGAGAAACAATTAATAAATGGGACTTCCTGAAACTGGAAATCTTCTGTAAAACAAAGGACATGGTCAACTAGACAAAATGGCAGCTTACAGAATTGGAAAAGATCTTCACCAGTCCCACATCAGACAGAGGTCTGATCTCCAAAATATACAAAGAATTCAAGAAATTGGTCATCAAAAGAACAAATAACACAACTAAAAACTATAGAGTATAGACCTAAACAGAGAACTCTCAACAGAGGAATCTAAAATTGCCGAAAAACACTTAAGGATATGCTCAACATCCTTAGTCATTAGAGGAATGCATATCAAAACTACTCTGAGATTCCATCTTAAACCTGTAAGAATGGACAAAATCAAAAACACTGATGACAACTTATACTGGAGAGGTTTAGGGGTAAAGGAAACACTTCTGCATTGCTGGTGGGAGTACAAGCTGGTATAACCACCTTTGGATATCTGAATGGCAATTTCTCAGAAAATAAGGAAACAACCTTCCTCAAGACCTATCAATACCACTTTTGGGTATATATCCAAAGGATGCTCAATCATACCACAAGGTTATGTCCTCAACTATGTTCACAGCAGCATTGTTTATCATAGCCAGAACCTGGAAACAACCTAAATGCCTCTCGACTGAAAAGTGGATAAGGAAAATGTACAATGGAGTACTACACAGCAGAGAAAAATAATGACATCTTGAAATTTACAGGTAAATGGATGACTAAAAAACATATTGAGTGAGCTAACCAAGGCACAGAAAGACAAATATCATATGTACTCACTCAGAAGTGGTTTTGAAACATAAAGCAAAGAAAACCAGCCTACAAATCACAATCTCAGAGAACCTAAACAACAATGAAGACCCTAAGAGAGACATACATGGATCTCAACTACATGGGAAGTAGTAAAACACAAGCTCTTCTGAGTAAATTGGGAGCATGGTGACCATGGGGAAGGGTTGAAGGGGAGGGGAGAGGCAAGGAGGGGAGCAGAGAAAAATGTATAGCTCAATAAAATCAATAAAAAAGACAAATGGAGAAAAAAGGAGTGCAGTGGAAGGAACACCTATATAATCAAATAAAATGTAGCATCACTGGTTAACACTGTGTTAGAGATATAGATAATTACTACTTAGTTATTTCACTACGAGGCATTTCATGCACACATCATGCACATAAATAGAATGGGCATATTTAAGTATCCATTCAGGCACTAAAAATGAATTAAATTATCATTAGCATTTTAGGTATAAACATACCAGACTCAATTATATCTCAGGGTTCTTTTAGTCTGTGTCTCAGTGATACAGAGGCCGCAGGAGTGGTCCTTGTAGTATGCTCTGAGGAGCTGTGAAGCCTAGCAGGAAGTTTTTATCCAGAACAAACAGACACAAGAAGGCACTTCCATGGTACCCATTTCACCAGTTAAGGAAAGCTAATTACTGCCAGGTGTAGTAGGATGCTACTTCTTCATTTCCTGGCTGCCCAGATTCCTGTAATAATCACACAGAAACCATATTATTTAAATCACTGCTTGGTCCATTAGCTCTAGCTTCTTATTTGCTAACTCTTACATCTTAATTTAATCAAACTCCATTAATCTGTGCATCACCATGGTTGTGGACTACCAGCAAAGTTCCAGCATGTCTGTCTCTGGTGGCAGCTCCATGGCTTCTCCCTGACTCTGCCTTTTTTCTCCCAGCATTCAGTTTAGTTTTCCCCACCTAGCTCTACCCTGCTCTATCAACAGGCCAAAGCAGTTTTTTATTCACCAATGGTATTCACAGAATACAGAGGGGAATCCCACATCAGCCAGATAACTATCTTAAGATATCTGAAGAATAAGTGGGGGATGAAGGATATGTGAGAACAATATTCAAATATGTTCTTGCCATCTCTATTCCTGATTGGAAAACATGAGCAAATTCAGGTCAAACAAGCAAACAAAAATAAAACCACCACCACCAACAACAAAAAATCCCTCTTCCAACAAGACTACTATAACAAAAGCCCACCAAAAATCAATAAACAGCTTGCCTGCACGACAGACTCAGAGAGCTAACACATGTGCACATGCACGCATATACACAGATACTTCCACTCCTTCACAGGACGCACACACACATTAACTGAGTAAACCTGTCTGTTGCCTGACACAACATGTGAGGATTTGGTCGAATCTGAATAATGCTACAATGAATACAAGCCGAGTTTCCACTACCTTCTGTTTGGCTGTCTGTAACTCTGACACTGCCCCTGGGGATGAGTCCGGACAGAAAGAGAGGTAAAGGTTACACTTACAATTTTCACCAATCAGGAATCAAAGATTAGGGACTTTCCTTGTGTGTTCCATCATTGTTAATTGATATACAATGCATGCTTTCCAGTCCAACCAATCAGATTCTTTGTTTTTTCTGTTGTCAGGAACAGCCATAATGTTCTAGAGAACTAAAGATGCATGGTGACTATTTCTATGGTTTCAGATGGAAGTGAGTCAGCCATTGGAAGGTTCTCAGTACCTCCAGGGCTTGGGAATCTGAGCTTTATTTCAGCCTATAGGTAAAATGGAGTCTGAAGTTAAAATGGCAGTGCTCAGGCCAACGTGTTTTTGCCTGCTCCCTTCAGCAGAGGTAAGGTTAGGGAAAGGTTAATAGGCCTGATTTTCATTTGCTGACCCAGACTAGAGTCTTGTTGCAGCAGACTCCAGATCTCCTACACAGGAACTATACACAGGCCTTACTCTGACTTCCTAAAACTCCACAAGCCTAGTGAGGACCAAAATCATATTTCTTAATCTGTTTCTGTGATCTGTACATAATGAAATGACTTGGATTTAGTTTTTTATCTGTGTTTTTGTCTTAGTCATATTTCTTCTTAGTACATAGGCCTGCCTACTGTGTCACAGATAGCCTTATAATTTCATTTATGAAAAGTTCCTTTCATAAGGAAATGAATAAACCAACATATTGTTTTCTCTCCTTCAGCCTCAGCTATGGATCCTCTCCTTCAAACAATGTTTCTCCAGAAACCTGGTCACCGTACAGCTGCTGCTAGAGAAGTTAAGAGCATTTCTGTCCTGACACTTGTATCTCCTAAGTGACTCACTCTGTCCTCCCTCCTAGTAGCCTTCGGGGTGAGACATTGCCTCCCTCCTTCACTTCTTCAATTCTGCTTGCATCTGAATATTTTAAATCTCATTTTTGACATTTTGATTTTTGGAACCTAAGTATTTAACTACTGAGCTATCTCTCCAAGCCCCATTTTTTAAAAGGCCCTAGGGTTATTCATTAAACTTAGTGTCTTATACCTAAAGACAGGCCACCTCTCAAGTGAGAGGACTCATCTACGTCATGGTAAGCCTGGGTCCCATGATCCCTGTGGTCTTTCAACAGTGCCGTCCTTTGAAACACTAGTGGTAACCTACAGGGGCAACCATCCCAAGCCCCAAGGCAGCAGAAACGCTGTCACTGGCGTGCTCAGGCCTGCACCCAAGAGCCATACCTGTGCCTACTTATTCTCAGGTACTACTTAAGAGACTCCTGGGTGTCCACAGTCTTAACCTTATTTTATTGCTTAGTTTCTCTTGGAAAATTCCAGGACCAATGAATGCTTCTAACCACATTCTTCTAACCTGAGGACACCATGGTGAATGGGCCACATTTGGTGACAACGAAGCTGAAGTTTGAGAGTCACAGGGTTCCTATAGGCTTAAAAACATGGGATTCAGACTATGAATCCAGAGCCAAAACTGAAGCAAAGGAGTGAGAGCAGCCAAAGCCCAGGAGAGAACTACTGAGGCTTAGCTAACCCCAGTGTGTGTCTTGGACTCCCACAGGGATAGTGGGGCTTTGGCTTCCCTTCTGTCTATGTGGAAGTGTCACTTCTAAACTGCTGAGTTTGGCACCTCAAAAACCCCAAAGTCTTTCTTTCTATCCATGTCTTTCCTTCGTTCTTCCCCTTGATCTCTCTGTAAACAAGTAAACACACACACACACACACACACACACACACACACAGTCTGTCTTTTGCTCTGTGCAGAGTCAAGTGGAAAGAAGCTGGAGGTAAGAGTGTACATACTGTTACTTGACAGCCCATGATGGTAGAAACTATTCTGGCACTCTGATACTTTCAACCTAGTGCTCTCTCTCTCTCTCTCTCTCTCTCTCTCTCTCTCTCTCTCTCTCTCTCTCTCTCTCTCATTGTGGAGGTTGTAGGTTAGGATTCTCCCCCATCACTTTGGATTTGCTGTCTAGCTTAGGATTTCTTTTTCATGTGGGAGCTAGGAATCCAAGCTCAATTTCTTATTCTTGAGTGAACACTTGCCTCATGTAACTATCTTCACTTCTTTTCTCTTAATGAAATCAATAAAAAAAACCATATGAGGCACCAAAGGCCACAAGGACCTGACTTCTGGGCCACCATTTGTGGCCATGTTGGGGTCCAAGGGACATGTCATTTCTGGGGTGATGTGGGATGGTCTTCTGTATATGTGTTGCTTTTATTGGTTGACAAATAAAGCTGTTTTGGCCAGTGGTTTGGCAGACTAAAGTCAGGTGGGAAATCTGAACAGAGATATAAAGAGAAAGTAGGTGGAGTCACACAGACACCATGTAGCTCCCAAAGGAGAAGGACACCAGAACCTACTTGTAAGCCACAGGCTCATGGCGATACACAGATTAATAAATATGGGTTAATTTAGGATATAAGCTATTGGCTGAACAATGTAGTAATTAACATAGTATCTGTATGATTATTTGGGTCTGGGTGGCTGGGAAACGAATGAGCAGTCTCCATTTACACTGGGGTCATGCCAACTTGAGTGGCCTGAGCTACCATCCATGGTCATGATTTTGTCTGGGCCCAAGGTGTGACCAAAGGCCACCCCATATATGACCTGCTAGAGATTATGAAGGGCCTATTCCTACGGGACCATAACCATAGGATCTCCACGACTCATGGCAACTGCAGGTTATCGAGAGGAGTTTCATTGAGGGTCCAGTATTGATAGTGTACCATCAGCCAGAGGTCTTGAACCTGACCAACGACACATAAAACAATGAATATTTGCAAGTAAAACTGTGTGGACAGAAGGGTAGACTGCAGGACACACAGCAGCTCCCAAGGCCACTAAGATGAAAGACAAGGTGATGTTTTGTCTGCTTGCTCATTGTTCTGGGGACTGAACTCTGTGTCTTGTGCATGCTAGCCAAGAGCTCTAACACAAAGCTTCAGCTCAGTCTGTCTCATCAGTTAGGTTGGTAGCACTAACCTCTACATCGTGGGGTGATCGTGATGAATGTGTCAGATGATGTAAAGCACCAGGTAAACACGAGGCAAATCCCGGCTACGATGAATTGACACTCTGGCCATAGAGTCACTGGCTATGCATGATGATACTCCTCCATTTCTTTCACTAGTTTCCCTTTTTAAGACCTGAAGGAAGCTGATTTCCCCCATAAAGTATCCTCTTATCTCTCAACTAACCAAATTCAGGATCAATTAGACTATCAATGGGCTGATATAACAGGTTGGAATATGGACGAATCCCAAGTTTGATATCTTTTGTTAAAACATTTCCCTTTGGTAAAGGATCTTACTACATAGCCCAGGCTGGCTTCCAACTTGGCAATCTTCCTGTCTTTGTCTCTGGATAAATTTAAATATTCTCCCCAGAGATATTTTGCTAATCGGTACAAGAAATGGTGCTTTAAAATGGGGAAAGTTCTCTCAATTGCATTTTAGTCATGGCCCTACTGGAGGTACATACAGAATTGGACACATACAACTGGAGGTGGACTCCACCCCCTTGCAGTTCAAATCCTACTATGATAAAAAAAAAATACACTTAGTGGGCATGGCAATAGAAGAAATCAAGGTTTGTGGCAAAGGGCAGCTGTCTCATTTTAAACCAAAGAGAACCTGAAAGTTGTTGTATTAATAGGGAGTTTGAAGGACATTCTCTCTCAAAACAAAATAGAACAAAAATTGTCTAGTTTAGTCTTCAATATGTTTTTATTCAAGGTGCACAACAAAGCCATAAAATATAGGGCATGCAAAAAATGAAGAAAATGTCACCCTGTTTAGAGAAAAGCCATCCAGACAGACAGACTAACAGATCATTTGGGTTTAGAAATAGATCATGTTTTTAAATCTCAGAAATTATTTAATGAATGTAAACACTATGAGAATAGCTGAACACACGGATTTTCAAAGACGTTTCAAAGAGAAATGGAAGCCCTAAGAGTAAAGCAACTTTAAACTTGAGAAATACAATGGCTGAAACGATTGATTATAGTGTGCAATAAAAGCCATCTTGGAGCTAAAGGGAAATGTCAGCAAACTATGACGTAGCAGATATGCTTTTACTGTAAAGAATGAGGCAGTTCATATTTCAGGATATTGTAGGCCACACAATTTCTGTCACAACCCAACTCTTGTTTTAGCATGAAGGAGACTTAGTGGAGCTTTATCAAAATAGACAGTGGGCCAGATTTGGCCTGATAGATTGCTGACCCTTGAACTGCAAAATGAACTAAGAAAAAATTTCAGAACCAAAGCAAAATGAAGACAAATGAAAGAATTATAGCTGTATCAGATACTCATGTTTGGGTATCCTGATAGTCTTAAATGGTTATGTTAGAGGAAAAAGCTCATATATTATGGGATCATTGTGATGAATATGTGTCTGTAGAATGGTCAATCCAAAGAGTCTAAGAAAGGAGGGAAGAGTTGAGCCTCATAGTGCTATATCTAAGCAAGAGGAGGCTGAGGCAGGAGGCTTGAATGTTTGAGGTCATCCTGAGCTACATATTGAGACCCTGTCAAAAAAAGACAAAACAAGCACAAAGTCAACAAAAGCCCCAAATTTGATAGTTATTTATATACATTATTTTTAAAGTTATACCTCTAGTCTTTCCCAAAGATCCAACAGTTTTAGGGCAATATGAGTTTATTGATTAAAAACAAGCCCATGATAGTGACATACTATTTTCAAGTCACAGAAAACAAGAGATCTAGAGAAAAATAACCAAAAGTAACAACACAATGGAAAATCTCCATTAAAATACATAGTTGACTTCTTAATAGAAGCGACTAGAAAAACTAATAAAAAGACATTTGAAAACTAAAAAGCAATTTGTCAACACATAATTTTACACTCAGTAAAAAATGTTCAAGAATGAAGAATGTGTGCATGTGTTTTCAATAGGCTACATTTGTGTCTCCCCCAGTCAAACCACGGTGGACTGACCCAGGCTCTCAAGTTCCACAGTTCACATCTTCAGATGCCGTTTTCAACCAAGAGCCCTCCCACCACAGGGACACTTTCCCAGGAGTTTCCTCAAGGCTCCAGTCACTTCTTTGTTCCTTAGACTGTAAATAAGAGGGTTGAGCATGGGGGTGATCATGGTGTAGAAGGCAGAGACCACTTTGTCCTGCTTGGAAGAGTGGTAGGCCTGTGGCCGCATGTATGTGATCATGGCAGCCCCGTAGAAGAGGGAGACCACCATCATGTGGGAGGAACAGGTAGCAAAGGCCTTCTGCCGTCCTTCCGCAGAGCGCATACGGAGCACTGCCACCAGGATCCGGAGGTAGGAGGCAGAGATGACAGAAAAGGGCAGGAGCAGCATGAGGACACAGCAGACGTAGATCATGGTCTCGTAGAGGGAGGTGTCAGCACAGGCCAACTTGAGCACAGCAGGAACCTCACAGAAGAAGTGGTCAATCTCCTGGGAGCCGCAGTAGGGGAAGCGGAGTGTAAAAACAGCCTGGATCAGGCCATCCACCAGGCCAAAGAGCCAAGACCCTGCTACCATGAACCAGCAGACACGGCGGCTCATGACTACGGAGTACCTCAGAGGGTTGCTAATGGCCACGTAGCGGTCATACGCCATGAAGGCCAGCAGGAAGCACTCATCCCCCAGGAGGGTGAGGAAGAAGAGGATCTGGAGGCCGCAGCCTGTGAAGGAGATGGAGCCACGCCCCATGAAGAAGTCAGCAGCCATCCGTGGCACGATGGTGGAGATGAGCATGAGGTCCATGAGCGACAGCCAGCTGAGGAAGAAGTACATGGGGCTGTGCAGATGAGAGTCCACGAGAATGAGGAGGATCATGAGCCCGTTGCCTGAGAGGGCCACCAGGAACATGACCATGATGATGGAGAAGAGAAAGAAGTGCAGTGGAGTGTGGGAGAAGAGGCCCAGGAGGACAAAGTGGGAGATGAGAGTCTGGTTTCCTGTCCAGGCCATTGTTAGGAAGAGCTGGGATCTGCAAGCAGGTTTACAAAATTCAACATTATAACATATGTAGATATATATATATATGTGTGTGGGTGTGTGTTATGTATATATATAACACATATATACAACATGTATATACACATATGCATGTATATATACATGCATTTATATAAGGTATCACACACATATATATATAAAACACACACATATGTAACATAATATTAAGGATATTGTGACTTTGCCCAGTGTATTGTTATCTTTAAATATGACTTGGTCTAGAATAAATGTGTAAGCCCTTTAAAGATAAAAAAAAAAAATAGTGTTGGTTGTTAAATTCTAACACTTTCTTCACGTAACTGAGAAATTAGTTTCAAGTTTGTTGTTATTGTTGTTGCTTGCTAATGCAGGAAACAACTTCTGTCCCTAGCAGAAACTGGTCTATTCTCCTGTCTCATATCTGACTGAGGATGTCGTTCAGGGTTAGATCACTTACCTAGGATGCACAAAGCTCTGGGTTCAACCACTAGCACCACACAATAAGATAACATAAAATCAGTAAAGGCCCCAGGTCATAACCACTTGAGGACTTGCTCTTTTAAGAAAAGTATGTAGGCAGTGAAAATGGTCAAGTGGGCACCCTACTAAAGTTTGGTTTCCTGTTATTATTTAAATAGAGACAACAGTAGGCACAGAAGCTGATGGACAGCAAAGATGTGCTGTGGGAACATTAGCAGCACTTAGTGGTTTAAAAGTGGTGGCTGGGTGCCATTACCTAGAGCATCTGTCATAAGCCCGGAACCACGGTGAGATATCTGCGGCATCTTCACATCTAAGCCTCATAATCACCCTCAAAGTATCAGGTGTGTCAGTGCGCACCCGTAATCCTACCCCTACACGAGGGACACTGAGGCAGGAGGATCTTGAGGTCAAAACCAGCCTTGGCTACATAGTGAGACCCTACTTCAAAACAAAACCAAATGAGAACATAAAGCCCTTGGGGAAAAAGAATGGCCATTAACTTCTTTTCATTAATGGCAAACTAAGGCCAAGGAAGGGTCATTATTATTTTCAGATATGAAAGTGTATAGCATGTTAAAAATTTCAATTACAGTGTGTGTGTGTGTGTGTGTGTGTAGGTGCACACACATGAAAGCTTACAGTATGCTTTTAGAAAATATTTTAATTACATTTACTGTGGGGGTGGGGATGTACACCCATGTCCTCCGGCACCTGTGTGGAGGTCAGAGGACAACTTGCCGAAGTCAGTTCTCTGTTTCCACCACGTGTGTCCCAGGGATAGAACTCAGGCCATCAGTCTTCAGGATTTTACCAGCTGAACCATCTCACTGGCCCTAATAGTACTCCTCATCTTAGAAAGCTTAGTAAGTGAAGAATAGTGGAGGCAATGGAGAGTCCAAAAGAGAGAAGTAACTAAGAGGCGGGGAGGTGTCTCAGAGAGCAAGGGTGTGTACAGCCAAGACTGACAACCTGAGTTCAATCCCCAAAACCCGCGTTAGGAGGGAAAGTGTCCTGCAGGCTGTCCTCTGTCCAACACACACACACACATACACACACACACACACACACACACACTAAAAATTCAGAAGTAACTAAATAAACTATGATATATGGTAAAATAATATTTAGTCAATGGGATATTAATGACTTTTATTTTATTGAGACAGGGTCTCTCTGTGTAACAGATCTGACTATCTTGAAACTCACTTTGAAGACCAGGCTGGCCTCAAACTTACAGAGATCCACCTGCCTCTGCCTCCCCAGTGCTGGGATTACAGGTGTGTGCCATGACACTTGACTATTTATGACATTTTAATATTAAAAAATTACTAATAGTTTTAAGAATTTCTGAAGGCTTTAAAAATATGCCAGGATATTAACAGTGTAATTTGTCCTGTGTAGTGACATTAAATATCACTTTTTAAAATTTCTTTGTACTTTCTAAATTTTCTGTAACATGGAAAATTAGCTTAATTTTTAAAGCTAGGCTATTGTGTGACTCAAGAAATGAGAAAAATTAAGCTATGTATATATAGTTCAGCACCTAAAAATCATAAGTCTTCCCATAATTACCACCAATCAGCAAAAATAACAGAAAAAGTCAAGAGTATTTATTTACAATTACAACAAGTATGGAATTCTTAACTTAATAACTTAGCTGAAAAATATTTTTAGACAGGCATTTTTAGCCATATATATGTTAGGCTCGATGGTGTAAGGGAACAATTTTCCCCCAAATCCACATGATCACAAGTAGAATCTCTCTAGGATATTTGCAGTTTGCAAATGGAAGTGTTTGGGCTGGGGTTCCCTTAGAAGAGCCTTCAGAGCAGTGAGAAGACCGAGAACAGATGAAATTCTAGGTACTGGGGGCTGAGCATACAACACATCCTGATGGGGTAGAAGCAGCAGAGACTAGAAGAAGTAAGGGAAGAGGAGGGACAGGGGCACCTGCAAATAGAGGCCCAGACGCCTTCTCCAGAGAGACAGACAAAACTAAAATCATTAGCTCACACACGTAAAACCACAAACTCTCTCCAGGAGAGGGAAAGAAATTGAGTAAAGTCACATAGATGGACACTTTACAGGGACCGCTCTGCCTTTGTGGCAGGGAAAGGAGAGGGGATTGCACCAGGTACTCCCTAAAGCCTCTTCTCAACCACTGAGGATTACTAAGGGT
Source organism: Dicrostonyx torquatus (assembly GCA_028555095.1). Lineage (NCBI taxonomy): Eukaryota > Metazoa > Chordata > Mammalia > Rodentia > Cricetidae > Dicrostonyx > Dicrostonyx torquatus. Next base: position 369,574 of record JAQHUG010000607.1, read on the forward strand.
TCCCTTTAAAATATGTACGGTCTGAAGATCTCCATTTCTGGGGGAGATGGTGCTAGAACTTCACTCTAAGGAGAGTAACCACAGACACAATAAAAGTCAATAGTTTTAGATACTGCAACAGCTGGGTGGAAGATTACCAACTTACAGCTATGAAAGCTAAGCTCTGCAGTGGCCATAACAATACAGAACAGTAACCAGAGAGCAACACCCCCTGGCCCACCTCCGCCCCCGCGCATGCTCAGAATGGGTTATAGAATATAGCGCTGTAGGGATGAGTATGAGGCCAACAAAGGGATCTTCTGGAAGTCTGCTGAAGAAACGCCCTGCCATACATGTCTCTCCCTACCCCACATAAAGGAGGCCTTCCTCACCCCTGGCAAACACACTAAATTGCTTGTCTGGGGAAGGGGAAATGGAGTTGCAGACCAGAGGAGCTGAGGCCACTGCAAGTCCAAAAGGCGGGTGGAGATGGTGCATCACCTGGGCTTTTCTCCTGGACCCAGATTCAGGAGAGCAGAGGAGTCTCCCTGCAGTCAGGAATGTGACTAGGTCAGGAACCACTCAAACCTACTGAAGCCACACAGAGAAACACAAACCAGTCCTGTAAGTCAGGCTGCAATGGGCATACCTCACACACGCTCACAGCCAGTTGTTCTTAATACAAATTCTTAACACTCTAATCTGAGCCGATATCCAAGGCTAGCAGACGTAAAAATTTTCTATCGACCAACGAAGGAAGACTAGTAAGACAATAGAGATGAGAAAGGAGACTTTCCAGGGAAGTAGAAAACCATTTTACCAACCATGAGTGAGATAAAGAAAGTGTTACAGACAAGGACAAGGTTACAATCTGGGAAAAGAAGTCGCAAGAAGATGGCACAGGAAAAAGAAGTCCTCAGAAGACAGATATTAGAAAATAAGAGCAGTTTTTTTTTTTTTGAGCAGCTTTCCTGGCAGGAAGTCTTACAGAAATGTTTGAATGTATGCAAAATGACCTGTAGCCAGGATGTAGATTTGATTAAAGTAAAAAAAAAATCACAACTAATCTAATTATTCAATAGAGGAAATGCTAAATAAACAATGGAATGGTGTAAATAAGAAAAAGACTTTTAATGGGTTTCTACAGAATTCTCTCTAAATTATTTTAAAGTGCATTAGTGCACAGAAGGCAATGGACACATGGACTCACAAATCAAATATCCAGCCTAGAATCAAGAAAGCAGCAACACTGACCCAGAGCAAAGAATCATGGGAGTCTGTTTGCTGACACTGAGTTAGAGAAGAGAGTCTTCGTGGGACACAATTTTCTATCTTTAGCATTTTTAAGTTTGTGAGAAAATGGCCTGGTTAAAATAAATAAATATAATATTGAATTGATGCCCAATAGGATTTGTCATGGAAACCTGCAAGACAAAAGCCAGCAAAAACAGCACAGATCTGCAGCGGGCACTTATAAACACATATTGAACAAATAGCTAAAATAATTTTGGAAAAAAAAAATTCCTGGGGACTTGCCTTGTCAGTGAACAAAACACAACACGAAGTCATATTAATTAAAATTTCCTTTTTCATAGGATCAGATCTTGACAAAGCCTTTGTTGTGCATGAGAGACTCAAGCAGAAACACACCTGGGAATTTCGTTGAAGAGCTTTGCATCAGAAAGAGTGGAAATCAGCCCCACCAGAGAGATTTCTCACAGAGAAAGAAAACAGCAAGATGAGGAGAAGAAAGTGCATGCACCAACACACGCTTCTCCAAATGAACTCAGAGTTCTAATTATTCTTCAAAAAGAGAACATGAAGATGGGGGGAAATACGTGGGTGGTAGAGGAAGAGCAAGCAATGCCTTGTATCCAAGAAGGGGGACATGTAATTGTTGTTGTTGGTCCACTAGAATGGATTTTGATGCTGCCTTTCAGATAAAATCTGATGTCTCATTATTATAAGAGATGATTCTCCCAACACTCTAAGGGTCTCATGAAAACATATGCCAGCTTCAGGGAGTCTGGCTTTTGTTCAGTTGTTCCTTGGCTTGACAATACCAAGCCATACTCACTCTTCCTAAAGCCTATGATGACACTCTGAGGATGCCACCTCTTTTCAGTGCCACTCTGTCTCCCCAGCTTTAAATGATGAACTGACTAAGACAGCCAGGTGTTTTCCAATGCTACCCATGGAATAAGAGAGTAGGAAAAAGAATCCATCATATTAGAGACCAAATGGAGACACACAAGACTTCTACACCGCAAGGCAAGAGAGTGTCAGTAGTGGTGGCTTGCACAGACATTGATGGCTTTTAAGGACCTGGAGGGAAGGACCAAGATGCAAAGAGGACAAGTCTTACTTGAAAACATAGAAACAATGTCAGTAGGAATGCCTGGAGGGGGACCAGCAAGGGGCCAATCAGAATCTGAATGGACTTAGAGAGCAGGATCCATCTACTGCAACCACCCAGCAACAGCTGTGCAGCCAGTGAGTTAGATCTTCAAGGCGGTCTCAGCACAGACAAGCTGAAGTACCTCCAGACCTCGAGAGAAATGGATTTGGAAAAGAGTGTAAGGGGCTTAGGAAACAGAGAAGAGAAATCTGTGGGGGGGGGAACACCTGACTAGAACGAGTTCTAATCTTCTATATTGCACACATAGGAGTTGGGGAAACATAGTGTATTCCAAGAGGCTATGGGAAGATATTGAAGAGATACTCTAAGATGGGAAGGAGACGGGAGCTGAGAAAAGGACCACAGAAATCCCAGAAAAGAGAGGTCTCCTCCCTAAAAGTCTGGTACTGCTTTAGAAGCCATAGAAAGGTCTTCTAGAAGATCCACCTCTAGTCTGCCAAAAGAGAAGACGAGGGAATACACAGAGTTCTTACCTGTGGGTGTGACCCCTTGGCAGGGTCAGGACCAGCTCCTGCCTGAAAGGTTTTATCCCTTGTCCACTCCCACCTACTGTCGTCTCTGCTGTGACTAAGGAAAGTTGCTTTTGCTTCGATAAGTCCTTAGAGACTTGTCCTCCGCCACACCTCTGTCCCAGTCTCTCAAAATTAAATCTCTGAGGGAAGAGAGCTTCCTGCAAAATTCTCCAGTCATCTCTGGGGCCACAACAAACTCCCTCCCAGGGGGAAGACAGTGGAAACTAGGGCATGGGGGTTTCTATGGACCAACCTGGGAATACTGGGTTTTCCTGCCATTCCAAAAACAAGTTGGAGCATTGGCTTTTGTGTAGTGATGTAGTCTACTTTGATGCCAGTCAATAAGTAATGTGTGTAGGTAGCATCAACAACTACCTGGAATATTCTAGAGCCCCACACTTCTGCATCTTCCAGCAGCTTCCCATTGCCTAACCCACTTAGTGTAGTTACACTGGCCCTTACTTCATAGTTCAATTCTACTGTGTTTCAGCGCGGTCCCCAGAAGTATATATAAACACACCCAGAGGTCACTAGTCCCTGGCACTGTCCACCTTCTGCCCACCATCCTGTAGGTTCACAGAAAAGTGGGTTTCTCTCATACTAAGAAATTGTCAAGACTAAAGGTAGCATACCCCACTAGCAAGCCCAGCATTAGGAAGCTGAAGCAGTAGTATTGCAATTTTGAGGCTAGCCTGGGCAAAGTGAGACCCTATCTTAGAAAACAATGCCAAAAGACAGCATAGCACAGGCACTAGGCAAACAACATCAGAAAAGGCTAGGTTGTGGAGACCCACAAGTGTGAGCCTGCCTCTGGGAGTGCTGGGATTAAAGGAGTGTGCCACCACTGCCTGGCCTCAATTTGCATTTTAAGGGCTAAGAATGTTGAACCCTTTCTCAAATACATATTGACCATTTTTATTTCTTCTTTGGAGAACTATTTATTGAGTTCATTAGGTCAGTTATTAATTGGATGACTTAGATTTTTATGTATTTTATTTTAGGAGTTCCTTATATAATGTCATATTAATCCCCTTTCTGATGTATTATTAGCAAAGTTTTTCTGTTTTATAGGCTGTTTTTATTTAAATTATATACATATTTGGGAATGGTATGTGCACAACTGCAGGTGCCCGTGGAGGCTATAAGTAGGCATCAGATCCCCTGAGGCTGGAGTTATAGGTACTTAGGAGCTCCCTGATGTAGGTGCTGAGAACTGAGCTCTGGTCCTCAAGAGTACTAAGCACTCTTAACTACTGGGCCATCTCTCTAGCCCCTCGGTTGTTTCTTCCCTCTGGCAGTTGTTTCCTGGACTGTGCAGAAGTTGTTTAGTTTTGTGTTCTCCTGTCTGTCAGTTGGATTGCATCCTGTGCTTTTGGAAGCCTTTTCAGATACTGCTTCCACATGCTGTATCTCAACCTGGTCCTTCTCTGCTTTTCCCCAGCAATGTCAGAGTTTGGCGTCTTATGTCAAGGTCCTCATGCTGTATCTCAACCTG
>JAQHUG010000607.1:374223-402739 GCA_028555095.1 Dicrostonyx torquatus
CAGCAATGTCAGAGTTTGGCGTCTTATGTCAAGGTCCTCATGCCGTATCTCAACCTGGTCCTTCTCTGCTTTTCCCCAGCAATGTCAGAGTTTGGGGTCTTATGTCAAGGTCTTTGATCACTTTTGAATTGATTCAGTGAGAGAAATGGACCCAGTATCACCCCACTATAGCAGGATACCAATTTTTCCAGTGCCATCTATGAAAGGACCTGTGGTTGAGCCATATGTGGCCAGGCACACACCTGAAATCCGGAGCTTGGAGGGAAGATTTCCACGGCTTAATGATTGCCAACCTATCTTCTTCTTCAATGAAATACTCTGACACAAAGGAATACAGTGGAGAGAGACAGGGTAGGACATTCAGCATCTTCCTCTGGTTTCTTCCTGCATGTTCAGGTGCGCTTATAACATATATAGAGTACATACATACATACACACACGAGATAGATAGATAGATAGATAGATAGATAGATAGATAGATAGATAGAGCAGTCATTTTTTTCCAATGAATTTTTTACACCATTGTCAGAAATTAGGTGGCAACAGCTGTTGGGTTTATTTCTGGGTCTTCTGTTCTATTGGTCTACAAGTATGCTTTTGTGTTAATACCATGCAGTTTTTTGTCATTTGGCCCTGTAGCATAAGTTGAAATCAGGCACTGTGATCACTCCTGCATTGTTCTCTGTGCTGAGTATTGTTTAGGATATTTGGAGTCTTCTATACTTCTCTGAGAATTTTAGGATTGTTTTCTCTAGTTCTGAGAAAAGTACTTGGAATCTTGATGGGGATTATATTGAACCCATGGGTGCTTTTAATAGTAAACCCACTTTTCATAGCATTAATTCTACCAATCCATGAGCAAAGGGGATATTTACATCTTCTAGCATCTTCTTTGGTTTCTTCTTCAGTGTTTTAAGGTTTTAACTGTAGTAGTCTTTTGCTTCCTTTAGGTTAAATTAATTCCTATTTTTGTGTATGTATTAGCATGCCTGTATACATGTGGGTATGTGCAGGTGTGTGTGAAACCAGATTTTCCTTGGGCATTCACCACCTTAGTTTTTGAGACAATGTCTCTCAGTGAACTTAAAACTCACCGATTCAAAAACAAACAAATAAACAACCATGTCACTGATTCAACTGGACTGGCTGGCCTGTAAGCTCCAGAAGCCTGTCAGCCTCTACCTCCCCACCCCAGGGATTACAGATGACTGTGGAGGTGTCCAGATTTTTAGGTGTGTGACGGGAGTCCAAACTCACGTCCTTATTCTTGTGCAGCAAGTAGTTTCCCAACGGAGCTATGTCCCCAGCCCATATTTTTTGTAAAGCTATTGTGAGCTGGATTCCTTCACCTCAATTTCTTTCTTGGCAAGTTTGCTATTGGTGTGTAGAAAAGCTACAGATTTTGTATGCCAATTTTGTATCCTGGTACTCTGTTGGAATTGTTTTTTGGATAGAAGGCTTTTCTGGTGGAGTCAATAGGGCCTTTTAATCATAAAATCTGCAAGCAGAGATACTCTGCTTTCTTTCTTTGTTTCTTTCTTTCTTTGTTTCTTTCTTTCTTTCTTTCCTGTTTGTACCTGTTTCTTTCTCCTGTTGCCACCAGAATACTTACAACACTGGAGCAGCAGTGATGGTGGCCACCCTTGTTTCATTCCTGGCTTTAGAGGAAACACTTTCAACTTGTCATCAATTAGCTGATGTGTGTGCGTGCGTGTGTGCATGTGTGTGTGTTTAATAAAGCTTTTATTACATAGAAGCGTGTCTCTGCTCATTCTTGTGACTTCAGAGATTAGATTATGAAAGAATACTTAACTCTGTCAAAGGCCTTTTTCTGCATCTCTTGGGACAACTGTTAATTTCTCTCCTTGATTCTGTTTCCATGTTGTGTTACATTTACTGATTTTCTCATGTTGAACCAACATAGCGCCTTTGGGATGAAATCAGCTTAGTCATTGTATATGATTTTTTCTCATTTAAATTTTTTATTTTTAATTTCATGTATGAATACTACATTTACTTAATTTCTACCCTTCTCTATCACCTCTCAAACTGCTCCCACATCTCCCCACTCCTTCTAAAATTCATGATCCTTTTTAATTACTATTGTTACATATTTATACAAATTGCATATATATGTATATATATATATTTATCCTACTGAATCCATTTAGTGATATGCCTATATACATGTGTTTAGGACTGATACTTGGAATTGAGTAACCAACCTATCAGGGAGCTCACTCAGTCTCATCAGCCATTGATTGACTGTCGCTCTTCATCTAGGGATGCAGCGTTGTAAAATTTTCTCAACCACATTAGCACGTCAACGGGCATTGTCACCATGAAGATCTTGTTTAGGTAACCAAGTTCTCTGTAGTGAACAGAAGACACTACTATCTTGAAGCAGGAATCCTGGTTCTCTAGCTCTTTCAATCCATCCTCTCCCTCTTCCTTGACTTTTCCCGAGTGTCAGATATATGGGTTGCCTTGTAGATTGTGGATCTGGGCGCCCACAGTCACTTCTCTGCATCTTGACCAGTTATGGATCTCCACAGTAGTCTCCATCTGCTGTAAGAAGGAAGCGTCTTTGATGAGGAATGAGAGCTACACTCATTTGTGGGCCTAAGGATAAATATTTGAAATGTGATTAGAAGTTATATTGAAGGCTGGGCATGGCAGCACACACCTTTAATCCCAATACTAGGGAGGTAAAGGCAGACAGATCTCTGGGACTTTGAGGTCATCTTTGTCTATATAGTGAGTACCAGGCCAGCTGGGGGCAACATAGTAAGAGCTGAATGTGGATCAATAAACTAACTATAAGAGTGAAGCAATAAAACGGATGCCAATATTCAAGACCTTTAATTGGACAATTAGACAGGCTCAGTTATGATGCCAAAGCCATAAGCAGCAAAAGAAAAAAATAAATATATTGGGCTTTATAAAAGTCCTAAAAACTTTTGTGTATCCATTTTACTATCCAAAAGTAAAAAGGCAGCCTGGAGAGTGGGAGACATATCTGCACCTTGCATGTCTGCTAAGGTCACAGTCTCTGTAGCATACAAAGAACACCAACACCTCATGAAAAAACTCAATTTAAAAATAGGCAAAGGGCTCAAATAAGTATATATCCCAACATTTTAAAAGACACACCCATTCATGTTCTTGTAAAATTATATTTATTTTTTTCTGTGCATGCATGTTAAATAATGTGTACCCTGGAATGCATATGAAGGTCAGAGGACAACCTGTGGAACTTGGTTCTCCCTTCCACCATGTGGGTCCTGGGATCAAACTCAGGTTGTCAGCCCTAGTGAAAGAAACCTTTACCTGCTGACCCATCTCACTGGCCCCTAAACAAAAATTTAAAGGGAGTTTCTAAAGCCGCTACTAGAACACAGAGGAAGCTAAGGGTATTCAAGTGTTATAGAAACCTCAGTTCCTGCCATCTGGAAAATTCCCATTTAAGATATCCACATTTCTTATCCCGAATTACCTATTAAATAACACAGAATGGAATAAGATAGTTTCCAGCCCTTAACAAGCACTCAATAAAAGACAGCTGCTGCCAAGAACAATTAAGAAATAGAGTAAATTTTATTGAAGGACGTTATGTACAACTGATAAGAACAATAATAGTGAAGCTTTTAAACTCATAGAAAGGGGCCCCCACAAAATCCCTGTGAGGGGTGAATGTCATGACTCTCCTTCATCTAGAAGGAAACAGAGATTTACACAACAAAAATGTCTTACCAATGATATCCAAATAGCAGGTAACATAGCCAGGCACTGGACCACGGCTTTTCAATGTTTGCTGCCAACCTTGCAGCGGTCCAGGCCTTTGCGCAGTGCCCCCATTACTTCCCTGTTTCTCAAGCTATAAATGAGGGGGTTGAGCATAGGAGTAAGAACTGTGTAGAAGATTGAGACCACTTTGTCATGGCTAGGAGCCCGGTATCGCCTTGGCCTCAGGTAGATGAACATGGCTGCCCCATAGAAGAGAGAGACAGCTGTCAGGTGGGAGGAACAGGTGGCCAGAGCCTTTTTTCGGGACTGAGCAGAGTGCATGCGGAGCACAGCCCCCAAGATGCGAGCATAGGAAGCCACAATGATGGAGAAGGGGAGGAGCAGCATGAAGACACAGCAAGCAAAGAGTAGGGTGTCGAAAAGGGATGTGTCTGTACAGGCCAGCTTCAGTAAAGCCGGCACCTCACAGAAGAAGTGATCTACATATCTTGAGCCGCAGTAGGGCATGCTCATGGCTGCCACCATCTGAATTATTCCATCAAGGATCCCGAAAGCCCAGGAACTCCCAGCAATCTGGAGACAGACCTTTTGACTCATGAGGACAGGATAGTGAAGCGGATGGCTAATGGCCACATAGCGATCATAAGCCATGAGTCCCAGCAAGAGCCCCTCAGATCCCACAAGAGAGACAAAAAATCCAATTTGTATGCCACAACCCACAAAGGAGATGGACTTCCTGCCAGACAGGAAGTTGGCTGCCATTTTTGGCACAATGTTACAGACCAACATGAGGTCCATGAGGGAGAGCTGACTGAGGAAGAAGTACATGGGAGTATGAAGTTGGGAGTCAGTGTAGATGAGGAGGATGAGGAGAACATTCCCACAGAGTGCCACTGTGAAGACCACCATAACTGCAGAGAAGAGGACCAGGTCAGTCTGGCTGTGGGAGAAGATGCCCAAGAGGATGAATCCATCTATGGATGATGCGTTCGGCCATATTCCCATGGCTCAGTGATTCTGCCACCTGAAAATAGACACAGTGAAGTTCTGAGATGGGGCAGGTATGACTTTGTTTCTGAATTCTTCTTCAGTCAGATACAGCTTTTGAAATTTACCAAAATTTAATATTTGCTTTGCAACATACAGAACCATGGCCTTTCATCTGCCACAACTTTGCTAGTTCACAGAACTACATTACAAGTCTATGTTTGTATACATTATACCAAGAACAATAGGATCTACTTTTATAAGTCATACAAGTTCTGACTTGCCTGGCTGTTGCTTCCTGAATCTTTATTTTACTCAGGCCAAAGGTCTTGGAATCCTTTTTATTCCAATATTTCTGTCAATAATTCAATCAAGTTTCAAGCCATCTGAAAACCTCTTGGTTCTAGAGCCAAGGCTTCTCAGAATCTAATTATCTCTTACTGTGCACACAGCAATTACCACGTTTCATCCTGATAACTCCTTGGACCTTTCTTCATGGTTCCCCAGCTCTGTTACTAAAGCTGTTGAGTCCTGTTTCCACAATAGTTCCCATGATTCTACTAATGTATGATGTGATTAAAAAACTCCTGCTGAAAGTATGTCAGTGTCTTCCCAATCTAGTCTAAGACAAATCAAATTCTTGTAGACAAACAAGTCCTTCCATGCAAGTGTGCATGTCCACACACATAAACGTACACTCGTACATCTGCACCTGCTAATGCCGTGGAGTTTATACCATTCCCCAACGTTCATAGTGCTCCCTTGATTTCCTCAGACTGAACACATCTGCATCTTTGGTCTTTCACTTTTTAGAACTTGTCTCTGACCAAGCCTCTTGCCCAGATCCCTAGCTCTAACCCACCTCTATCTTAACTCAAGTGCCAGCTTCCCTAGAGATGAAAAGTCAAATTAAAATCTAAGTGTTTTACAATATCAAGGCCTTGCCTTGATCCAATTTTCATTACTTACCTCATTAGGCTGCATATATGCTCCCCCCCATTTTAATACCTGTATTGTCTCACTGGGATATAAACATCATCTATTATTCCCAGTGGCATCTGGGAAGCCCTTAGGGAAGCCATTTAGCTCATAGCTTGACCTCAATGAATATGGATGGCTGAATAAGATAACTCAGATGAAATAGATGACTGAAAGTTCCAAGTTCTGAAAGCAGAAAGGCCCCTCCTTTGATTTTAGGGAGTTTGTTTTTGACCTGAGCACAGCAATTTGTGACATGATTTCTTTCTTGGTGAGAAAATGAATGATAACACAGGAAATAGCTTCAGCTGGTTATAAAATATAAGAAGATTATTCACAAACGGATGGCAGTTGCACCTCTGAGACATTAGTGTGCGGATGTATTCATGTCTTCCTACCACATTGCAAAGGAAAGTGAAGCGGTTACCTAGGACATTGGGCTGTTTGTGTAGAAAGACCTGGGATATTTCCCTAAATTAGGATGGGCTACATCAGACCAGTGATCATTCACTTCTCCACAGAACAGAGCATGTTTGGTGTGCCAGAATATGGGTTCAGGTATTCTTCCAAACAATGATATCCAGGAATAGGATCTTCTATAGGAGTGAATTACTGTCTCCATAGCCTTAAAGTGTCCCCCTGGCCTTAAAGTACCTTCTTAGCTATATCAGTCTTAAGATCATCCAGGCAAAATAACTCAGGTCTCTAGTGCCCGCTAGATCCTACACTATCCATCCTACTGATAGGAAATGGGGACTTTCTGTCACATACACTCCCCACCCCAGCTCTTATACTATAAACTGACAAACAGTATTTCTTTCTCCATCCTAGATGGTTTCCTTGAATTCAGTGGGCCTGTCTTCCCTAAGGTGGACAAGTAGATCCATTGTTAATCTTCTCCAGAAAAACACATGTCTTCACCTCCCTCCCAGCTCAGTTGTTAGTTGATAGTCTAGTTGCCCAAGTCACGTCACTCTGGCCATCTTTGATTCCTTTCCTTCTCCAGGCACATGTTACAAACATCAGAAGCCACCTACTCCTTATATGATCAGACCTCTTAAATACTTCTTACATGCTAGCTCCTACCCAGTCGCACTATGAATGCTGTCCTCAGATGATACCAATGGCCTTCTACATGACTGGCCTCCCAGTATGCACTTGACCGCCACCACAGTCTATAGACACATAACGCCGAAGGAAGCCTCATCCCGAAAAAACAAAAACCAAAGTGCTTCCAAAAGAAAAATAAGACTTTCACTGATCATGCCCCCCATCTCCATTCAGACTTTTTCTTCTGAACTCCCCAGAATTCCCTTGACTCACACTCCCTGCAGTTCCTCCCACATCATGGGCTCACCCCAGTCACAAAGTCTTTGAAGACGCTTGTTCTTCCCTCCTCACGGAGAAGCTCTGATTGCTCACTCTCCTTTTCCCCTTTGTGACGACTACCCTGAACATGGAGAACTGAAATCCTTCCTGCGTCCTTCATCACTTTCCTGCCGTGGGTTTTCACAGCAGGCAAATCTCAGGGCCTGCTGCCTTCTGTCTGCATGTTTTGTCTCCTGCTTTCCTGGCTACAACCTGACTTTCCAAATATGACTTCAGCTCTTAAGGAGAACCCCGGACTCCTGTGACAGTGCTGACATATGTATTATGAGGCCAGTAAATACTTGGGTGACTACTTGTTATGCAAAACAACACAGGACTTTTCCCCCTAGAATTTGGCATGTTCTTTTCCTCCTAAGACCAGCCTTTTAAAAATACTTTCTTGGGCAATGATTTCCTTTCTCCTTCCTAGAAATAGCAACACAAAAAGAAGTCACCTTGTCTTTACAAGGTTATTTGAGAACAAGGGGAGAGACATTTCACTAAAAAATTAATGTCCCCCTTTAATAAAGAGAAAATAAAGGGCTAGAGAGATGGTTCAGGGGCTAAGAGCACTGGCTGCTCTTCCAGGGGACTGAGGTTCAGATCCCACACCCACACGGCAGCTCACAACCATCCCTGACTCCAGTTCTGACTCTTCCGACCTCTGTGGGAACCAGGCACACATGTGGTACACATACACTCATGCAGGTAAGGCATCCATACACACAAAATAAATAAATCTTTTTTAAAAGGAAAAGAAAAACAATCACTCTAATAGTACCAGACAACCTAAAGCCTAAGAAATACTGACCAACACACTGTAATGAAGGAATCAGTCAATAGCCAGTAATACAAGCTGCCAGGATGAGAGGAAGTGCGTTAAAGAAAATGACCCTTGCTCACCTTCTGGTGGGTCCCCTGTGGAAAAATGTCATTGGCAGAAATGCCCTCAGGAGGAATTTCTTACTTCAAATGCATTTCACCATTCTTCTATTGCATTTACTGGTGGAGAGAGGATAAGGAAGAGCTATGCCTTAGCTCTGATCTTTTTTCTCAGTTCCCTCCCCATCAACCCTCAGGCTCTGGACCACTCCAGTTCAGATAGTAGGGCTCTGATAGACAACTGCCTCTTCCCAGCTAAAACAGAAATAGAGGAGGGAGACTTAGTCTAGGAGATGGTGGGCAGAAGTGCCAGAGTCAGCCTGTAGATACTGTAGCTCACCCACTCACGCCTGCCCCTTTTACACACAGAGCACTCACCTCTCACACGAGTCACTGAATTATCCCCCACTGCCCACACAGGTACTTAAGACAAACGCTGAGCAAGGACCCTGAAGCCCATCTCTCCCTAGAGGGCCCACAAACTCCAGCCCTGCAATTGGAACTCCCAGGCTTGCAATTAAAGAAACTCAAAGTGGCTCAAATGGGGCCAGTGGGGACTCGATGAAGAAGCCTGTCAGGAAAGGCCACAGGGCCTTAACTGGAATGTGAAAAAACGTCCGCCGTGTTCTACCTCCTTCCCCATTTCAGCACATTTTGGTGCCTTATCCCTCAATTCCCAAACATCATACAACCTCTCCCTACCCCCGGGGCTCTCAAGGAGTCTCTCTCCACCTATGTGCCTCCCTTCAAGTGCCCCCAGTAACCATAAACCACACTTGTCCTTTAATTGTCCCCATGAAGTTAGCCCACATCTTTCAATCATGGGTAAAATGTAGAGAGATGACTTGAATCAGAGATGAGCACTGGACACAGTCCTGCCCTTGAGGAACTTCTAACCTTAAACAAGAGGGGAAGGAATAGCACTTGTATCCACAAGATGGTGGCATAGTGGGTGAGTGTCACCCAAACACTGCCAGATATTTTCATGGGCTTCACACCTGTCAGGAACTTGTGGGAGAAGAGGTAGAAAGATTGTAAAAGCCAGTGGGGGTGGAAGACACCAAGGAAACAAGGCCTTCTGCACAACAGGGTTGATACACATATGAACTCAGAGACTGTAGCGGCATGCACAGGGATTTGGACACAAGCTCCCATCCTTAACGCAGAACCCAGAACCCAGGTTCAATCAACAACCACTCACAAAGGGAAAATTGGTTTTCTCCACCTGAGTCTTTACTGGCTGTCCTAGTTAGGGTTTCTATTGCCGTGAAGAGACAGCATGACCACAGCAACTCTTATAAAGAAAAACATTTAAGTGGGGTGGCTTGCTTACAGTTCAGAGGTTCTATCCATTATCACCATGGTGGGACATGGCGGCATGCAGGCAGACACGGTGACGGAGAGGTAACTGAGAGTTCTACATCTTGTTTAGGCAAACAGTAAGTGGTCTGAGATACTGGGTATTGTTTGAGCATCTATGAGACCTCAAAACCCACCTCCGTGGTGACACACTTCCTTCAAAAATGCCATATGTACTCCAACAAAGCCACACTTCCTAATAGTGCCACTCCCTGTGAGCTTATGGAGACAGATTACATTCAAACTACCACTCTGGGTATACAAACCACACTAAGGGCTGGTCTCATGCCCAGCAGTAGATGACCAAGACAAAATGAACTCAGTTGCATTTTGGGAGGGTCTCTCTCTTTCTCTCCATATTCATTTGTATGTGTTAGTATGTGTGTGTGTGTTAGCATGTGTATGTACATACGTGTGTGTATATGTATAGGTGCATAAATATACACACACACATATATATGTTCAATTTTGTGTTTTTATGGGACTCCCTTGCATGTGAGTTTGTGTGTCTCTGCCTCTGTATGTGTTTCTTGTGACTTTTCTTTAGTTCTTTTTCTTCTATTTGTTTTGTCCTATTCCATTTTGTTTGTTTGAGTTGCTTGTTTGTTTCATAATGAGAAAGAGAGAAAAAAGGGTGGGTTTGGGTGGGTGGAGAGATTACAAGGATCTGGGAGGAGTTAGGAGAGGAGAAACTTTAATCAGAATATATTGCATGGCAAAAATCTATTTTCAATAAGCATAAATAAATCGGTACCATTAGGCAATCTCAACCGCTATATTCAGTCAGCCTATTACTAAGCACTAGCTGTTCTCTCAGTTCCTCTTGTCCAAGGGCTGACAGATCTTCCATGTAGCACACCAACTAAGCAAGAGTCCTCAATGACATCAGGGGCCAGGTGGTTCAATCTGGAGACACAGATGGTCACATGGTCACATTTGATTTCTGCTTCCGCAGTCTTGGTAGTTTGGTGTTGTCTGCATTTTGTTTTCAGTGATGGTGCTGAGAGTGAGGGTCAGTGCTCCCTGACTCTCATCACTGATTTAGGCTATGGTTTCCTGATCCCTAGCATTGTGACTCTGTGTTGAAGTAATGTCTTTTGGAAAATGGACAGATCACAGCCCCATAGAAGTGCTTCCTCAACATGTCAGGGGGAGATTCTCTCAGCCAGGAAGGACAAGTCTTTCTGCAGAAAAATAATCTACTTGTCCCACTTTTGTCTGCACCATGTTTTCAGGTGGATTTAACTCCTCTGAAGAGATGGAAGTCACTATGCACAACTGTTCCCTGTGGTTATCAAGCCTCTAAAAGAGGCACAGAGGCAAAGATTCAGGTATGTTCGATGTTTTGTTCCTAGTTCTGTAAGACAATAAACAGCCTAGAGTTCTCCTGGGTTCCCAGAAAGTGGATTGCCATATGGTGCATGCTGGGTTCATCCTTCCTCTTATGATGCTCTGACTGTTGTCTTGTTCCTCCTTGCCATCATTCCATGTGAAGTGTTGTCTTCTTCATTCTGGCAGAGGTCCCACTGACATCTTTCAAGGTGCTGAACTTATCCATCCTCTCACCACTACTGCTGACCCCAATGTGCTTGCTAATCTACCTCCCACAAATCCATCCATTTTCTCGCTAGGAAACAGTTGAAAACAGCTCTGAAATGGAAGGGGGAGATGATGATGACAGCAATGCCCACAGCACAGACGGTGTTCCCATACCCAGGGGGCAGGCAAGTGCAGGTCCATCTTAGAGCATGAGTGTACCAGTGCAGCATTGGCAGTCTCGCTCCAGGAAAAGCCAGTGTCACCACCCCAGTGAACTGCCATTCAAGATCTAGGCTGTGATGCTGCTGTCCTGGTCACATTATTCTCTTGTCCTACACACTATAGCTCCTGCAACCCATATCCCTGCTGGGCCCTGCCCTGTGCCTACCCAGAAGCCCAGGCTCCTGCTTAGACTTGGGTAGAGCACACTGGAGAGCAGTATTTGGATCCTACATAACCATTAATTGTTCTCTTGGTGAGTTATACTGATACATACTGATACATTATTCATAACAGCTGGATATTTCCTTCATTTCTCATTGCATAAAATATTTAAAATATAAATATAGTGTAGTAAAATAAAGTATATTTGGTGTGGGATGTCCTTCTGTCTATATGTTGCTTTTATTGGTTAATGAATAAAGAACTGCTTTGAGTCTATGGCAAGGGCAGAACAGAACTAGGCAGGAAAAACTAAGCTGAATGCTGAGAGAAAGAAGGGTGAGGTCAGAGAGAAGCCATGGAGTAGCTGGAGATAGCCAATAAGAAGCTGGAGCTAATGGGCCAAGCAGTGATTTAATTAATACAGTTTCTGTGTGATTATTTCGGGGCTGAGCAGCTGGAAACTAACAAGTGGCTCACTTCCTCCTACAAATTGGCATCAATGGGGCAAACTAAAATCCACTTAAAAACCTGAGAAAGATTAAAAAGTAACTCTAGATACAAAAATACAGAGCTTAACAGTTTCTTGCTGTTTTCTGGCATCAAGCCACAACTCCTTTAAGAGTTTTTCCTGACTCAGTGGCAAAAAAAGAAAAGAAAAGAAAAATCTGTGCCATTTTGAAATGCAGGCTTTTTGGACCGTGCTGCCAGTGCAACCTCTGGCTCTTTTGGAAGACCAAATATTTGTATGGGGTTTGTGAGAAGCATGCTGCAGCTTGCGTGAAGACAATGAGGACTGGCTGTGTACCTGGAAGTGGGGCAGTATGTGTGTCTCTGGAAGCGGTGAGCAGCTTTGCCATGTTGGAATGGGCAAGGCAAGCAGCCAGTACTGTATTTCCCCTATCAATGGCGCCCATATGGACAATTGCATAAAGCCTGAGAGAGCTTGAAAAGTAATTCTAGACATAAAATAATAGAGTTAAGCATGGCTTATTGATAACAGCACTTTCTTGGGTGGGCTCTGCTTGCCAGAGGCAAGTGCTCTCATTTAAGAGAGGCTTCATGACTCAGCTTTAGCTGCAAAACCTTGGAGCTCTTTTAAGAGGTCCTGCCATGAACACTTAAGTGGTGTTGATGGACAGCAGTGTTTGCATCCTACATGACAATTAATTGTTCTTTTGGTGAGTTATACTGATACATACTGATACTTTATTCATAACAGCTAAAGATTCCTTTATTTCGAATTGTATAAAATATTTAAAATATAAATATAGTGTATGTAAAATAAAGTATATTAAAGCATGAAGTTTTTTATTTCCATCTTCTTCAATCAGCATGACTCTATACATAACTCTATTTATTGCTCTGATTATTTTTCATTGTTTGATTTTGAATACATTTTCAAATATTTCAGTGTATGCATATATGCTGAAATATATGTATATATGTATTTAGGATATTAAGGAAATACAGGTTAGTAGTTAGTCACCTATTACAATCAAACTTGTAGTCATATTAGGTATGTTTTCAAAATCAAGCAGACATATGTTTTAAATAGACAAGCCATCTTCAAACACTTCAGAGATCTACAGACTATGGCATTTAAGATGTTTTAATAACAGGTTCTTTTCTTTTTTGTGACAATGAGACTTGTCTGCTTCTGGCATCACTGATCTATTTCAGAGAAAATGATGGGTTTCAAAGAAATTCTGTGGAGGCCCACAGATGTGAGCCTGTTCAATCTTGAATAAAAGTCATGGAGTTTGAGCTTATTTTTGCTCTTTCAAAGTTGTTGACCACAGGTATGGCTACAAACAAGAGATCCTGACCTAGGGTATGGTTAATTAGTATTTTGAGTATAGAGGTGGATCTGCTCCACCTTGCTTTTTTTGCTCCTTCAAAAGAGATTGACAGGAAGTTCCAGAAAGTAGCTGCCTACAAGATATTTGGTCTATTCCTTATATAATGTAATAAAGTCTGTTGTCTCCCCTCTCCCCTTTTGGAGTGAAGTATATAAGCAGGTGGAAAATAATCACAGATGATTCAGTACTCACTAATCGTCCTCCCAATGCTCTTCTGTGTTTCTGTCTTTTATTTCTCTTGTATCTCTGCTCCTTTTGCTTAATAATTCTAATCCTCAGTCTCCTACCCTGGAACATGTGAATTTCTTCAAGGCTGGACTACAATAGATGTCGCCCCAACATGTGGCTTATGATAAAACTCCACATGGAATTTACTTTTTTTGTGGCAAAGGTTAGCCACTGGATAAGAAAGTGATCTTCTGACAGTATGCTATCTTAACTGGACAAGCAGGACACAAAAGAAAGAACTGCTGAACTTTGCCAAGACAAGGTAGAATAGCCCTTCAGAATATCCTGCTTTGCAGAAAAGTCTGTGAGATATGCTAGTCCTGTAGGCTGAAGATGGATGCCCTAACATTGCAGAGGAACTTTGGGTGACTGTCCAGGCAACAAATTGTTTCTGTCATTACTCCCATTGTATGGAAATCACTTACTTACTAGGTTAATATTATTTCCTTCTCAGGTCTCTGAGGTAGTTGAATGCAGCAGGAGCTCATTCCACTTGGGTGTAGTCTCTTTTGCTTTAAAAAGCAGTGGTAGCCATGCACTCGCTCTCTTGCTTCCTGCTCCGTTTCCAGCTACTAGACTCCTTTCCTGGTCATGCAGAAGGCTGTTGTCTAGGACAGTGATCTGTAAGTTTTTCCCTTTAAATAAATAACTGTCTTATTAATCATAATTCCAAACTGGTGTGGGATTGTTTTGTGACTTACGCCTTCAGTTGAAGACTAGATAGTTATAGTTTTTCTTGTTTACAAGACTCAGAAAAGAAATCTACTAAAGAAGTGTAAAGTGTTTACACTTTTGAGTGTTGGACTAGGAGTCCAAGCTCCAGGGAAGAGTTGCCTCAAGACACCATCCAGACACCACAGTTGATGCAAAAGCAAGAGGATTTTATTAATTCTGTCGTGACAGGGTCCCCCAGCGTCCACGAAGCTGAGAGACCCCGAATAGCTAGTAGAGGCTACTTTTAAAGGAAAGAGCCATAGAAACAAGGGGGTGTCTGGGGAGTTGTTTTCCAACTAATTGGATTGGCTTATTTAAAGGGCTACTAGCAGTGATTGGTCTGTGTTGGGGCAGGAGAATAGTTGCGTGATCCAGTGAGGTAAGAGGGATCTCTGGGTCATTTTGCCCCTTTCCCAGGGACTGAATCAAAACACCAGGAACTGAGTCAACACCTAAGGGTTGGTATGTCCCTATTCAATAGAACATTTACAAAGACACAGGGAGATGATGGAAAGTTCCCAACATTTGTGTGTGGATGACTGTCACGTCTCCAGGAGAGAGGTGTGTAATACTGAGAGGCTTCAGAAATGCGTTTAGGGTCTTTCATTAGCAATATCAAAAGATAGTTTTGGATGATAATGCAAGCTATTAAAGAAAGTAAATTAGGTGCAAGACTTTGGACTCACTAAGATAGATTACATAATGGAGTATTTTCTCTGGATTTGTCAAATGCAAATGGACTCAACATTGTTGATATACTTATTGTCAGTATATATTGTATATAGTATTTCTTATTTAGTTATAATTGTCTTCTTTTTCATTTTAGACAAAAGGGGAAGTACAGTGATATTTTACTTGTGTTTTAACAAATAAAGCTTTCCTGAAGATCAGAATGCAGAGCCAAGTTACTAAAGGTCAGGGAGTGGTGATACACATCTTTAATGCTAGGACTCAAGGCCACCCTCAGCTATGTGAGATTGAATCTGTCTAAAAGGAGATATAGAACTCACACAAAGGTGTTCCCAGTACTTGGGAGTCACACACCTTTAATCCCAGCACCAGGGAGGTGGAGACAGGAATGATATGGCTGGGCAGAGAGAGGAATATAAGGCAGGAGGAGACAAGAGCTCATTGCAGTCTGAGGTTTGGTGGAGAGCACTGCAGTCTGCCAGTCACAATGAGGACAGGATTGACCCTTTGTTTTTCTGAGCCTTGGTTGGTAGAGGTAAGAATTCTCTAGTGGCTTGGCTGCTTTGCTTTTCTGATCTTCAGCTTGAACCCCAATATCTGTCTCTGAGTTTTTATTATTTGTGCTATTATATGTGTGTGTATACAAAATATGCTGAAAACATCTTAACATAAAGGGCTATGCATGACTTTGTGAGTATGACTATGGTTCTTCCCTTCCCTCTAGTCTATAAATTCCTCAGCGTCAGGCTTGTGTTCAGTGCCCACCTTTTTGCCTTTTCTTTTCTTTTGTTCCCCCAGACTCATGCTATGCTTCTGTGGTTGTTTGAATAAGAATGACCTCATAGCCTCATATATTTGAGTGCTTAATTACCAGGGAGCACCACTACTTGAGAGGCTTTAGAAGAGTTAGGAGGTGTGGCCTTGCTGGAGGCTGAAGGTGGGCTTTGAGGTTTCAAAAATCAGACTATGTCCAGGTTCTCTGTATCTCTGCTTTTGGATCAGGTTATAGCTCTCAGCTACTTTTCCAACATGGCGCTTGCCTGTCCTCAAGCTCCCTGCCATGATGATAATGGACTAAGCCTCTGGAACTGTAAGAAGGCCCCCAGTTAGATGTTTTCCTTTATAAGAGTTGCCTTGGTCATGGCATCTCTTCAAGGACTGTGACTAAGATAGTACCTCAAGCTGGTTTTTAACTTTCTATCCTTCTGCCTCAGCCTTCTGCATGCTGGGATTGCAGTATGAACCACCACACCTAGCCAGTGCTCACATTTGACTCAAGTATGGTATCCCATCAAAATCTCTATGTATCATGGGAAATCAGTAGACATAGGTTGACTTTGTGCAGGCAGAGAAAGGGCAAGTATGGACAGTAATTGAAGAAAGGATCTGAGGTGATAGCCTCAGCTAGAGGTCTTATCATGACCTCTGGGGGTCACAAGGATATGTGACCCAAGAGACTAGCCCTAAATTTCTATATTCCTAAGCTCTGGCTGGTCCACAAAGTGGAAACTCTGGTAGCTTTTTTTTCTTCCTGTCCCCTCTGGCCCTGCCCCTGCTATTATCTCCAAGCTCCTTCTTTGGTTGGCTTTAATTATAAGCTTGGGGACTCTGGTTCTGGAGCGGGCACTTGGGGGCTCCCGTGAGAGTTCCTTAACTCAATCTTGGCATTACGCTCCTGTGTGGACAATACAAAGAAGTTCTGCAAGACAGGTGAGAGACCAATGACTGAGGGGGTCAGGCAGCCATCAGTGAGGCCTCCAGTTCTCAGGTGCTGGTTCTGATCCATCACCACCATCTCATTAACTCAGTCTACTTTCTCCTTCTTTCTTCCTTTGCTTTGATGCATAATAATTACACATATTTTAAGGGATTGAGTATAATATCTCAATATATACAATGTCTAATGATTAGATTGTGGAAATTGGCATATCCACCACCTCAAATCTTTGTTATTTTGTCAACTTTCTCCTCATGAGAAGAGGCAGTTCATCTAAGACACACTGTCTGAAATAGAGTTCCCAGGATGGTGTAAATATCAACAGCCTGGCTCAGAGGTTGATGTGGCTGGGGAAGGAGATCAGACTTGTGAAGAACAGCTACTTCCTGTCCTCTTTTATCTAGTAAGTGCAAGCACAGGAAAATCACAATGAAATTATTTTGGTAGAAGTTCCTCCACTGGGTATCTGTGTTGAATTTGTTTTCCTATAGGAAACCCAACAAAAGGTGAGTAGGGTCTCACACATGCCCCCCGCCCCCACAAGACACTTTCTCTTTTGTAATTCCTATTACTGGAAGTTGGTTTATTTCCCCCTTTCTATTTATATATTTGCATATCCTCTTCCTTTTCTTGTCTGCATCTATTAAGGGCTCATTGTTGAGTCTCCTCATATTTTAATGAAAGGAAAGGCAAAGAGGAGAGAAGAAAGGAGAAGGGAAGAGAGGAGAGAAGCGCCAAGGAGAGGAGAGGAAAAGAGAGGAGAGAAGAGGAGAGGAAAGGAGAGGAGAGAAGAGGAGAGGAAAGGAGAGGAGAGGGGGGAGATAGTACTTTCCAGGATGTAGGGATAGAACAAAAGCTTAATGGGTTCTGTTCATAATACCAGAAAGAAATGCAATTGTATTTATTTTTCATTTCAAATGCAAATATCAGTCTGGGATGAGACTCAAGAGACATGTTTGAGATTCAGTGATCTGTGGGTCATCTGGAGAGGTGACCAGAAGGACAGGCAGTCATACTTTCTTACTCCTATATCTAAAACTCATTGTCATCATTATGAGGATTTGTCCTGAGTCTGGAAGAGTAAAAATGTACATTAATGTTCACCTATACTTAGAAATCTACCCCAGTGAAATGACAAGAAGACTTACTTATCATAAACTGTTATATTCACTTCTTATGAGCATTTTGTCTCACAGGAAAACAATTCTGCTCTTAAAGATTAATAAAGGTATTTACAAATGCTAGGAGTCCATTATTTGTACCAGAAGACTTTCAAATGTGCCAAAAATAAGGGTTTTCTAATTGATAACTTCTCCCAGAGAGGTTAACACGTTCTCTCAGAATATGTTTTCCCAGTCCTAGCCTGATGCAATGTAAAAGTGTCTATACCCCAGAGTCAAAGGCCCTGGGTCCACATTTCCTCACGTAAGGCAATGCTTCAGAGCATGTGTCTTCATGTAAAGGGCATCTGTTTGAATACTGAACCACTGCAAAGTCAAGTGGAATGATGGACATGACAAAATAGAAAGCAACAGCTGATTGCAACATTTTAGCAGCACAGCCTGTCACTGGGACAGAGATCATTGCCTCTTCTCCGAAGAATGAAGGCACACTTATGGTCTCAAAATAGTTGAGTCTTAGCTCTAGGTCAGTGAGAATCTCCATCTATCCTGAGTGACAAGATTTCTGGCTCAAGCTCATTGGAAATCACCTTATCACAACAAGGACCTGAAACTGTCCTTTGAGACCCAGTAGTAGGCTATGGTCTTTATTGATCCTCCATCCACTGATGTCCACAGCCTCGTGTGGTCCCTTACCAAAGTGCTAGTTGAATTTTGTGCCTTGGATCTAGTGGTTAGGAAGCAGCAGAATTAATTGGGTGCCACTTCTCACTTTAGTTCATAGGAGACTTCAACTTCCAGCAAGGGTACTCTGGCTCTCACCTTTCAGATGTTTTATCTTTGGAGACATTAGCTTCCAGGCTATGAGGTGCCCTGGGAGGAGGGAACAAAAGCTGCCAACAGTTGCATGAGTGATCTTGGAGTAGATCTATTCTGGTCATGCCTTGGCAGGAGGGTATCTGGCCAACAGTCTGACAATAGCCACATGATGGACTCTACACTATAAAGGTCACTCAGCTAAGCTGTGCCAGGGCCACTGGCTCACAGAAACTGTGATATAACTAGCGTTTCTTAGTGTGTTTTATTTACGTTGTTAAATCTTGGAGCTATGTGTTATTCACTGTTGGACAGCTAACACAAAATTAAAAGGGAAATATTGCATGATTGTGTTACGGGCAGAACCACAAATGTGCCTGACAACTCCTTGTTGTAGTGCAACAGCCCTGTGTTCCTACCATCAGAGAGACGGGCTGGAGAATTAAGAGTGTGGGACCAGCCTGAGCTATATAGTGAGGTACTACCTGAAAAAAAAGAGTAAATAACATTAATAAATAAATAATAAAAAGGGGAAATAATACCTAATAGTGAAGTTTAGAATAAATATGCAAGAGCAATTGGAAGCATAGCTACAAACTGACCAGAAAAAGGTTCTCATTTTTTACAGTGCAAATTGTGAGTCAAAGTAAATATTTTCTTAAATCACAAAAATAAAACAAAAATTCTTAGAAATGACATTGAGGGGAGGACAATGTTGAAATGATCAGAGTATAAAGCTAATGTTAAAAGCTGTGGTTAGGATCTGCCACTCAACTGTTTGTAGTTATTTACTGTTTTGTTGTTGTGGGTTTTTTTTTTTGGTCTTTTTAAAGGCAGAGTGTGATCATTACAGAACCCAGAGTGGCCTCGAACTCATGATCCTCCTGTCTCAGTCTCATGAGTTGCTGAGATGACAGATCTACACCAGCACACCCAGCAAATTTGTCCTTTTGCTTCCCCTGAGGTTCAGTATTTTCATAAACATAGTCAATATTGCTTTTTTAAAAAGGCATAATTTCATCCTATTTGTGTTTGTTTATATGAAATTGGATAATGTAACTGGCTCCCTTATAAGAGCCTCTCCAGTTTGAGAGTGTAAAGTGCTTACCTAGTGTGCTTGAGAGCCCTGGTAGAACATTTAGTACAGAGATAAAGGAGGGAAAAGGGAGGGAGAGGAGTTGTGTGTGTGTGTGTGTGTGTGTGTGTGTGTGTGTATAAGTCACAGAGAAAAAACATCAGAGGTTAGAAGGGATAGAGGTATCAATAAATATGTCTTTGTTCATGTTTTCAGATGGCCCAGTATGACAACTGAGCATGGTGCTGTGGCTGAACAAGTCATCCACAGATGACTTTATCCTCTTGGGCATCTTCTCCCACAGTCCAACTGATCTTCTTCTTTTCTCTGTGGTCATGTTAGTCTTCACAGTGGCACTCTGTGGGAATGTTCTCCTCATCCTCCTCATCTACACTGACTCCCGACTTCATACTCCCATGTACTTCTTCCTCAGTCAGCTCTCCCTCATGGACCTCATGTTGGTCTGCACCAATGTGCCAAAGATGGCATCCAACTTCCTGTCTGGCAGGAAGTCCATCTCCTTTGTGGGCTGTAGCATACAAATTGGACTTTTTGTCTGCCTTGTGGGATCTGAGGGGCTCTTGCTGGGACTCATGGCTTATGATCGCTATGTGGCCATTAGCCACCCACTTCACTATCCTGTCCTCATGAATCAGAAGGTCTGTCTTCAGATTGTTGGGAGCTCTTGGGCCTTTGGTATAGTAGACGGCCTGGTGCAGATGGTGGTGGTAATGACCTTCCCCTATTGCAGCGTGAGGGAGGTGGACCACTTCTTCTGTGAGATGCTTTCCTTGTTGAAGCTGGCCTGTGCGGACACGTCCCTATTTGAGAAGGTAGGATTTGCTTGCTGTGTCTTCATGCTGCTTTTTCCTTTCTCCATCATTGTAGTCTCCTATGCTCGCATCCTAGGAACCGTGCTCCGTATGGTGTCTCTTCAGTCCCGAAGAAAGGCTCTGGCCACCTGTTCCTCCCATCTGACAGCTGTCTCCTTCTTCTACGGGGCAGCCATGTTCATCTACCTAAGGCCAAGGCATTACCGGACCCCAAGCCAGGACAAGAAGGTCTCTATCTTCTATACAGTCCTTACACCTATGCTCAACCCCCTCATTTACAGTTTGAGGAATCGGGATGTGTTAGGAGCTCTACAGAAAGGGCTGGACCACTGCAGGATTGGCAGCCAGCACTGAGCTCTGGAGCTGGGCTATGTCACTTTGTGGCTGTGTGGTGACCAGTAAACAATTCCCTCTCTGTGAGACTCAGTGCAATCACTAACAACGAGATGCATGACAACTGCTATCTTGGAAAAGACTTTATAAACCCTAAACCAGTGATAGATGGGGTTTCCCCTCCTTCTTTTGCAGAATTGTTTCTAAATATATGATAGAGAATGGAAGGCTTTGTTAACTCAAGCACTGAGTACCAGAACATTGAGACTGTATCACTTATCTGTTAAAGTTAGAATGTTCCCCTCACCAGAAGACATAATGCTTATTACTAATGTTCACCATTCGTTCAGAGTTTGTGTTCCAGGCACTGGACCACATGTGATCATTTTTCTCTAATTGCGAACTGTGCCGTGTACCTTGTTTGTTTATGAAGCTATCACTGGCCTATTATTTACATAATATAGGCGCTCATGAGTGGCATAAATGAAAACTCTTCTAGATGGCAGAAAATAAACCTCTGGAGTTCTTTTTAGAAATGCCTCGTCTTTATATTGTGAAACCTTAGGAAGACTGCTTCAAGGAATAAAAATGGAATGTTTTGCTACTCAGGAGCAACAGGGTAAAGGCAGGTTTATTTTCATATTATATATATGGGATAAAGAAGGTATATATGGGAGTAATGGACACATACAGTGGTATAGCAAGAATTCCACCATCTAACATTTTTGTTTTTATTTGCTCTTGCCTTCTTTCCTTCGCTTGAGGTTGAATCTCAATATGATGCTCAAGGTGACCTCAACCGTCTGGGTGCCAGAGGACTCCTACCTTATCCTTTTGACTGTTTAGAGTAACATGTTTCCCCTCCAATAACACATAGCAAAATTTGAACGTTTCTTCGATGTCATTTGCTTTTTAATTATAAATAGGACTCACATCCATCTTGCTGAGTTGGGTATCAGCTATTTGTCCACATTTGCAATAAAATAATCTTTTCCTGGAAATCCAATTATCTTATTGAAAACAGAGAGCAAAGTGGGGGGTTTGGATTGAGTTCTGGAGGTTTTACTACGTCACAGAAAAATGCTTGCTCCGTCTCAGGCTTTGGCTATGATTCATAAGTACAGTTGTAAAGGAGGGGTTGCCTGTAGCTCTTTGGTAGCATGGCTGCTTAGCATGTGTGGGGTGCTGAACTCAATCCTAGCATCGGTGAAGGGGCAGAGATAGGGACAAAGAGAGGGAGAAGGAGAGTGGCAGAGAGAGAGTTGCTATGGGGACGTGATTCCAGACAACCAACTGCGCTAACGTCTCAAAACAAACATTTTGTAGAGAGCCTATTATTTCACCGAACTTTGTGGGAGCTTCCTTCCCTGAGAGTCCTAATTGCCAAAGGAAGTCCCCAAGGATTTGAGAAAATAGAAGCTGCCTTCCTTCATCCAATAGCTGCCAGAATTTCTGCTGTGTAAATGTGCACAGCTTCTGCCATTGGCCTGTTTCTGACACCTCCTGTCAGAAACCTCCCAGGTGGTGTCCGAATCCAGCAACCTAATTTTAATGTTTATAGTTCAAAATGTCTTTCTGATATCTCTCCTCATTCTTACCTGAACCACCTGCCTTGTCCAAAGTTTAATCAGATTCTCTTCTTCCAGAAGATGTCTCTGATTAAACCTGTGCACATTAACATCTCCCGCACAGTTTGCATATATAGAACCATGCACGCTACTTACCAACCAGAACCACCCATCCATAGCACTGAGCCTGTAGAATTAACTCATCCCTCTTCCAGGAAGACAAGAATTCACTTTAACAATTTTTATATCGCTGGCTGTGGTGGTACAGATTTCTAGGAGGCTGGGGCAAGAGAGTTGCTTGATTCTAGGGATTATCAAGACTCAATCAATAATTTTCTGCTATAAACTGGGTATGGTGAAAATGTCTATCACCCTATGGCTCCTGGAGTGGAGGCAGGGAATTCAAAATCTTATTATCGTCCTCAGTTATAAAGCAAGTTCAAGGCCAACCTGCAATGTATGAGACCCCAGCTCTTCCCTACCAAGAAAAGGAAAATTCATTTGGGCTGAGGATGTAGCTCAGGTAATAAAATGCTTGCTTGCCTGCTATACACGTAGACCTGTGTAGAGTGCTGCATGCCTGTAATCCCAGGACTTGAGAGGTGGAGACTGGAGGATTGGAAGGTCAGCACAGCCTGGGATATTTGTCTCAGTTTAAAAATAAATAAGCAAATACTTTAAAAATAGTATTAATGAGTGTTCTCCTAACCTTTATCTAAGTCATTACAGTAAATTGTGGTGTTCCTATTTTATCTACCCCTTTAGGGTGTATACTATGTGTCCACTGCGTTGCCTGGACAAAGGCCAATTTGCTGTTATTATGTTTGCAGTAGTGAGTATTAAACCAAGGACCTAGAAATGCTACACAAAACTCTCCCATGAGTCTTAAACCCAGGACCTGGATCTGCTATCAGAGATCTACCACGAGCTAATACCCTTCATTCCAGACCAGGTTTTCAATGGACAGGAATCTACTCATCAGCTTCCGGCCCCCAGACACTTGTGGACTTCTGGATCAAAGAAACTTCTATTTTTTTCCAGGCACACAATTCAATTAACTGTATAATATTTCTTATAAAATAAAAGCCATTGAAATAAAAAAGACTCAGAAAATGAGCTTCATGTCTTCTTCTGTTTGAAAAATGCAGATTTTCAAAAACTGGGGTTGGGGGCGATTTGGAAAGAGGATGGAGACCAACAGGAGGGAGGAAGAGGAGAGATACTCCCCTGCTCTCATGACGCGTCCAGCTTGGCCTTAGTAGTCACCACACACACACACACACACACACACACACACACACACACACACAGTCTTTGCACTACAGCTGCTAGGCAACAGATCTACCTGATCCAAAGGGAGATTCAGTGCATTGAGTGTTTTGCCTGCTTGTAGGTATGTGCCTAAGAAAGGTGTCAGATCCCCTGGACTGTTTGTGTGCTTCCATGTGGATGCTGACAACCGCACCCACGTCTTCCAGAAGAGCAGCCTGTGCTCTTAACCGCTGACCCATCTCCGCCATCCCAAAAACATGTTTTGTGTGGCAAAAATGAACCTAGATTGCATACACCTAGGGGTCCTGATTCTTCCATTTTCCTATTCTTTTTCTCTGTGCTATTTCTTCATAGCTTTCTAAGTTTGCAATCAGGCACACTGGTATCAGTTATAAAATTATTAGGCCACTTATTTTATTTTCATTTGCATATGTTCATTGCAAAGTTGGGTTTTGTCGTGACATTTTTACACAGTCAGGACACTGTACATATTTGTTGGGCTCTGAAACCACTGAAACAAAGCTGGAAATCCCATGAGAGCAGGTGTTGAATCTGTCACATTCACATTTGTCCAGTGGTCCTGCCCTCCCATAAGCCTGGAGGAGCAGAGGGTCTTAGGAAGCAGAGGTCAAGGGGTCAGACATGGACTTATATGTGTGAGAAGATAGACTTACATATGTGACACATAATGTCAAAAAAATTAAGACTTTGACCTTAAAGTTTATTGTCAAGTCTGGGGCACTTCTAGTGTGAAAACTGATGGGCCGTGAATAGAGAGCGGTGGCAGGAACAATGAATGAACTCTGGGGCTGTGTACTATAATCTATTGAAAGCATGCCTCCTGACCCAAAGGAAGTAGCTCACAGGGTTTGTGATGAGTCTCAGGTCCCACGTTCCATCAGACACTTGTGGATATGGAAGCAGTGCATTCCCTCCCTCAGGGTTATAAACTCCCTGCATGGTGTCCAGATTGGCACTTTGTTTGCTGGGTTTGAGTTTTGTTGGTAGCTCAAGCTGTCCAGGAACTTGCTATGTAGACCAGGCTTGCTTGAAACTTATGATCCTCCTATCTCAGTCCTCTATGTGTAGCTAGTACCTATATTTGATCCTCATTAATATAGCAACAGTTCTCTGTATATCACTTGCAACTCGCAGGTGTAGGCTTGCTTGATGAGGCAGACAGGGGTGTGGACTGTCATGCAGAGTGGGCTCAAAGAGGAAAGCCACTGTTAGAGACCCCCTTAAGTCCCTCCCAGAGGATGTGCCGAAGGGTGGCTGGGGGCAGATATATTATGAAGAAACTTTCCTACAGACTCCTATATTTTTGTGTTCTGGTTGGTCCCTGAGGACCTGCCCTGACCAGTTTCCTTACTGTGTCCCTATTGGCTCTGGTTCTTCTTTTGGATCTCTTGCATCATCAGCTTGGGAGCTCCAGTTCCAGAAAATCCATTTATGGTTTTCACGAGAGTTATGGGTTCCACCTTCCTTACTTTACACTCTGTGGTCAGCACTGGCATGGACAGAGAGAGTCCTGTATGTAGCTCAGGTGAGAGAGAAACGTGTTATGGTGGGTGGCAGGACTCAGTGGGTAGGTGTGCAGAAGCTGATCTGGGCCACTTCCACACTGCCATCTCCTTGACAATGTCTCCTTTCTCTCTCTCTCACACTTCCCTTTTTGTAACTGGTATGTTACAAGGTATAGTATGGCATTTTTAATACCTGTGTTTAATGTGCAATGATAAGATTGTGACATTTTGCATACACATCACCTTAGGAATTCCTCGTTTCCTTGATGTTCCCATCACTGCAAGAGGAGGCTTTTGTCTCTTTAATTAAGCCCTGCAGTCTGAGGTAGGGCACTTCCTACCTGAGTGACATGGGCATCCCTGGATGAGAGGTTAGTGGAGACTAAGGATGAAGATTGGATCAGACGGAGCAGCTATTTCCTGTCCCCTCTCACCTAGTAAGAGTGAGCACAGGCAAAGGACAATGAGATCATTTTAGCTCTAGAACTCCCGCTACAGGATGTCTGTGCTGAGCTTGTTTTTCTGCAGGACATCCAACCACAGGTTAGTGACAGTTTTCCTGTCATGCCATCCCAACTTTGCAGTTCCTACACCAGTGGTTGGTCCATTTTTCAGTTTCTATTTATGCAGCAGCCTATCCCCTTCCTCCTATTGTCTGTCTCTCTCCAGAGTGGTGGTTGCTGTCTTCTGCTGTTGTTGGGGGTAGTGGGGAAGTGAGTAATTTTCCAGTATTTCTGGTAGCCTCCACTTTGACCTAATTCTCCCCTTGTCTTTCCTTAATCGTATTAACACTTGCCTGCCTTCTTTCTCTCTGTTTAGGAGACCAGCAGTGGTCCCTGAGCTGAAGAACTGTGTGCAGCAGGAAAGCAAGGCACAAACTAAGGGAGGTGAAAGTGGAGATCCAGAAAAAGTGTGGATATGGGACAGAGAACAGTTTTTCTCCAAAGATCAGCGGGAAATGAAGTGGCTTTTTACATGGCCTCGTTCAAAGAAAGAAAAACAAAACCACCACCTATACCCGGCATGTAGAGTTGA
This sequence comes from Dicrostonyx torquatus, assembly GCA_028555095.1. Classification (NCBI taxonomy): domain Eukaryota; kingdom Metazoa; phylum Chordata; class Mammalia; order Rodentia; family Cricetidae; genus Dicrostonyx; species Dicrostonyx torquatus. The sequence goes on from JAQHUG010000607.1 coordinate 400,255, forward strand.
GACCTTTGAGCTGAGACACAAGCTTCACAAGGTTGCTTTATATAATAGAAATATTACTTGTCCAAAGAGTATTTGCTGAGAACATAACATAGGCACTGTTTTCAGAGCCTGGGGTCACTACAGTATGCAAAAGAGGCATCAGGAAATATAAGTTCCAATTAGGAGACCAGAAGTCAGCAAAAGTCATCCAGCATGAATAAAACATCCTGTGCACTGGCATTGTTTGCTGTAGGACACGAGGCAGAAAACAGACCTAGAGTGGAAGAGGAATTCAACCCTAAATCGGGTGTGAGGGGAGGGTTCAGTGGGTGAAGGGGAGACGAGTTAGCAAGGCAGGATGTATCTGGGAAAAGCCCTCTGTGGGGATGTAACACTGTATGTGAAAGAATTATGGGGAAACAGAAGGAAGGCAGTCTGGGTAGTGGTTGGGTGGGGGATGTTTCTGATGGAAGCCTTTCATATGGAAACTTTTATTTTTACAAAGATAGATTCATTGTCAGTAACCTGGAGTAGGGGACAGGCTATGCAATGATGGAAAGAAGCAAGGAATTCCAGAGGTGTTGTATATGCATAACATAACTAACTACTTTTTATTTAGAAGCTAGGATCAGTTAAGGAACATTGTCATCATGAAGAGTGGCAACACAAGTGCTAAGTCAGGGAGGAGTAGGCAGGCATAAAGTAGTAAGGAATGGGTGTGTTTCAGAAGGTCAGCAGTGCTTCTGATGGTGGAATGAATGAATGAATGAATGAATGAAGAGAGGTTAGTCCTTTAGAGTATGCCCAGTGGGGTAACCTGCAGCCAGACGGACCTGTCATTAACTGAGATAGGAAGCAGAGTGGCATTGTTTTGTGGATGGCACTTTACCTAGGACAAGGCCACTGGTATTTCAAAAGAGAGTAAAGAATTGTTTATGGCTAGAGTCCACTAATGAGTGAGTACATACCATACTCATCTTTTTGGGTTTGGGTAATCTCACTAAGGATAGTGTTTTCTATGTCCATCCATTTGCATGCAAAATTCAAGATGTCATTGTTTTTTACTGCTGAGTAGTATTCTAATGTGTATATATTCCACACTTTTTTTTTAAATCCACTCTTCCATTGAAGGGCACCTAGGTTGTTTCCAGGTTCTGGTTATTACATACAATGCTGCTATGAACATAGTTGCACAAATACTTTTGTAATATGATTGGGCTTCTCTTGGGTATATTCCCAAGAGTGTTAAAAGGACATTAAGCTTATAGCTCACAAGCCTAGAGAAGCCAAATGGCAAGGTGAACCCAAAGAAAAACATATATAGATCCGATTGTCGGGCAAAAGTCGGAAGCATGGGAGTGGGGATAGGGGTGAAGGTAGGGGTGGGGGCAGGGGAAGGGGAGAAGGGGAAGGAGAAAGGAGAAGGGAAAGATCAGGAAGAGCTTGGGGGAGAGGGAGGGTGGAGATAGAGGAAGAGTGGATATTGAAGAAGGGAATATGATAGTTACATTAAGGGAGTCATTTTAAGATTGGCAAGAGACCTGGCTCTAGAGGAGATCCCAGGTGTCCACAGGGATGTCCCCAGCTAGATATTTGGGCAGCAGAGGAGAGGGTGCCTGAACTAGTCTTGTCCCATAGTCACATTGATGAATATCTTGATCATCACCATAGAAATTTTGTTCGATGGATGGAGATAGAGTCAGAGACCCACATTCACATCAGAGCAATGGACTGAGCCCCCAAGGTCCATTCGAAGAACAGAAGGTGGGAGAAGATGAGCAAGGAAGTCAGAACTGTGAGGGGCTAGTCTACCCACTGAGACAGTGTGCCTGATCTAATGGTAGCTCACCAAACCCAGCTGGACCGGGGCTGAATGAGCATATGATCAAACCGGACTCACTGAATGTGGCAGCCAATGGGGCCAGACTGAGAAGCCATTGATAATGGCACTGGGACCTATCTCTTCTGCATGTATTGGCTTTCTGGGAACCTAGTCTACTTGGATGCACACCTTCTTAGGCTAGGATGGAGGGGGAGGGCCTTGGACTTCCCACAGAGCAGGGTACCCTGCCCCCTCTTAAGGAAGCAGGGAGAGGGAGGAGGGGTAGTGGGGGAGTGGGAGGGGGATGGGAGAAGGGGAGGAAATATACATTTTTTTCAATGCAAAATAAAAGGGAAAGAAATTACTGCCAAAAAACCAATAAACAAAAACCAAATACAAAAAAAAAAAAAAGATTTGTTTAAACGGGATTCAGCTGCTCACATTAGCCATACCAGCTAAGAAAGCAAATAACCACATGGGGGCAGCAGAGGGTCAAGAGTCCAGCCAGGATAGAAAGAAAGAGATCCAGCATTGAGCGTGTTTATCTTTTGATTTTCTTAGTTTTAAGTTGTGTGTTTTTATATTTGTTAAGATACAGTGCAAGTTGGAACCTTGGCGGGTTGAGTGAGGCCCAAAGCAGGTAACAGAATAAGCCATGCAAAGAGCGCTTGAGTGTGGAGTTTA
>JAQHUG010000607.1:403946-420953 GCA_028555095.1 Dicrostonyx torquatus
CCAAGGGGCAGAGCCAAGGTGTGCCTGGACACTAACAGTATTTTGGGTTGGTTGGGTTGGGTTGGCTTTTCTTTGTGTGTGGGAGGGTTGTTTCATGTAGCCCCGTTGTCACTATGTCACCAGGATGTTCTTGATCTGATCTTCCTGTTTGTACTGTTCAAATCCTGGGTTTGCAGGCATGCACCACCATGCCCAGGTTAGCTTTAGTCTTAAGAGGTAATATTAGACATTGTTCTGCTTAGGTTTTCTTCACTATTATTGCTGAAATATGAGTGTTTGTTATCAGTAAAACAACCAGAAACATTTTCATAGAGATTTGAGCTTAGCCTTGAAATGTAGATCTAGCATTAGGTTAAAAGAGAAGAGTCCAGATCATTCTATTGGTCTTGACAGGTTTCACAGTCTCTCTGAGCATCTATGGCCTCATCTATAAAATGGAGGTGATGGCAGAACTGGGGTAGAGCATTAGCTTAGCATGTGTAAGACCCGGGTTCAATGTCTAACACAGTGAAAGAAAAAAATAGTGTCTGTTGCAGGTTAGCTGAGTTTGTTAATTGAAGTGGAAGTTATGGCTTCTATCTGTTGTTTTGATATTGCATGTTGGACACAGGGCCTTCCTCATGCTGAGCACACTCTCCCACTGAGCTCAACTCCCAGCCCTGTCTATTGTTATGGCTTAAAATGGAAATGTCACCCCATTGTCTCATGCTTTGAGTGCTAGCTAGTTCCCCAGCACTTGTTTCTGGAGGCTGTGGGACCATTAAGAGGTGGGTCCTAGCTGGTAGAAGGAAGTCACCAGTGGCGGCCCTTTGAAGTAGGCCAGCCCCTGGTTCTGGCCCCACTCTTTCTACTTTCTGGTCCACTAGGATGTTAACAGTCTGACATTCTTCTGCAACCAAGGGCTAAGTTGCTCTACCCAGGTGTCCTTTGCTTCTCACCAATTGAGAGCTCAATTAATCTCTCCTTCCTTAAGCCATTTTTCCTTAGATACTTGTGTCACTATCATTGCTAACTAATATGAATGCTTTTCAAATCCTTGTAGGTATGTCTTTAGTAAGTTGGAAATAATATAAAATTGAATTTCATCTCTTTAGTCTATGGACTAGCACAGCTAAGCCAAACCTACTTAACTTGCTGGCATCTATTTGCTTGCAGTTGTGTCTGACACACAGTTTGGTATATAGTAAAATATATGCTATCTCATGCAAAATGTTAAATATCTTTAAGCAAAGGAATTGCTGGCGACAGTACAAACAACCATGTGATGCTAGGGGTAGTTGAGAGCGTGGTCCACTGTGACCTCCTACCATCCTGCGAAGGTTTCACCATGTGTGGCTAGCCTGGAGAAGGACCCGAATTCAACACTTGCAGCTCTGTTTCCGCTGAATGCAGATCATCTCACACCGCTGCCACATGGAGCCAGGAATAGCTACAGTTGTCAAAGCCATCATGGTTGTATAGGGAGCACTTTAAAAGGCAGTGGAAAATACAAGTAACAGAGCATATGGGCTACAGTGGTGAGGACCTCAAAAGTTAGAGCAAGGAGCCTGTCCTGGGTGAACCAAAGAAGAGGAAATTTGAGTCGGGGAGCTGTCAAAGGTACACATAAGATGTCCTTATGATTTAAGGTTCCTCTGATTATCAGTTGCCACCAATAGTTGTCTGGGGTTCCTGAGACAGTGGGGTATCTCTGCCTACCTCTTGAGCACAAACTGGCAGCAATCAGATGCCCACAGAACTGGAGACTCATATAAAAGGTGACCTGGGCAGGCCAATCCTTGGGTCCTCCCTTCATGCCCTGAAGTCTCATTATCCTATTCATCTGGTGATTTCAGTGTGTGGAGCTGAGTAGTCACCTGCGGTTGTATACAGGTTTTACTTCATTAGAAAATCAAGTAAAATGAGCATCATCTTTGCAATCAGAAACTGTCAATAACTGCAGCTACTCAGTAACTGCAATCAGTCACTGCCGTTTACAAAGACAGCTATGCAGGGAGGAGACAATGGTTGGCTAAGGGCTGACTGTGAATGGTGACTTTGCTCTCGAGAGTCCCTGAATGTGGAACTCTTTATAGATTTTGGCTAAGACCCCATTTGGTACAGAGGGCAAATCAAGGTCAACTAGAAACTGCCCAGGAGACAGTGCCCACCCTTTCACGTCCACATTGAAAGGCCCAACAGAAGGGTAATTCTCCAGTGATGGCCACAGTGCTCCTGCCTTGACTCTGCAGGGCCTCAGAGGTCTCCCTGCAGTGATTATGGAGAAGGACAGAAGGAGACCAGGGTCAGATGCCTAGGATCTGGGTCTGATCCTGGGTGAGTGAATGAGTTCCTCAAGACTCCTTCAAGGATGAAGCACCCTCCGGTGGACTTAGAGGCTCAGGAAACACCTTGTAACAGCCTTCCTGAGGGATGCTCCCTCACTTCCATGGGCAGCTCAAGAAGCCTCCAAATATACAAATATGCACATACCATACGTACTCACAATTCACTTTTAATTAATAGAAGGAAACAAAGATTAACAGGGTACCATGTGATGTACCAATGCATGTTATCTTGTGCCTAAATCTGCTTAAACATATCTAGTTTCCCAGATGCTTATCATCTTATAGAAGCATCATTCCAGCCCTGTTTTTTTTGTCGAGCTACAATGTAGAACTGTTCTCCAAGGATGGTAATATTTAGTCAGCTCCTTAAGCTAACACACAAAGTGAGGTAATTATAGCACCTCCACACACATGGCATTAAACTTTGTTCTCATTCATTTCTCTCCCCCGTGGCCATTCCCTATGTCCCCTTCCCCCCAGTCGGTTCTGTCTCTTTTCCCAGTTAGTTTCAATTCCTGCTTTTGTTTGAATGTACTTCACTATCATCTCTATTTCCCACTGTCCATAAGATATCTTCTGTTTTCATGATCTCCTTTCTGGTTTCACGATCTACTTATTCTCACATATAAATATACACTCATATACACAAACATATCAGTTTAAATCTAGGTTCCACATATGAGAGAGTCAGAAAGACTAATAGCAACTTTCTTTCGTATTCACATCCCATTTGAAGCTATCCTTCCCAGAATGCCGAAGGAAGGGACTCAGGATGACTCCGCACTAGCTCTCTCTTGCATGTACGTCAGATGGGTCACATGGACCCCACACCTCCTTATTTCACTCCAGCAAGCTGTCTCCTCCAGCTAGTTAACCTAATTCTTATCTTTACATTGGTTGTATTGCAGCAGGCACAGGCTCACTGTCATAAAATTGATCTTTTGATTTTTGTATTTATCATTGCTGCTATTTGTGTACATATTTTGTGTGGGAGGGTGGTTATGCCATAGCACATGTGTGAATGTCAGAGAACAATTGTGTGGAGTAGATTCTCTCTTTCATCCTTTCCATGGGTTCAGGAGTTCAATTTCAGGTCTTCAGGTTTGTGTGACAAAAGCCCTTTGCCCATTGAGGTATCTCACCAGCCCCATCTAACTGAAGTTTCAAACCCCCTTCTGATGCCCAGTCAGAGACCCTGAGGTGAAAACTGGACACCCATCTGTTGTAAGGAGGTTGCAACAGTTCCTGGCTGCTTAGCCCCAAAATAATCACACAGAAACTGTATTAATTAAATCACTGCTTGGCCCATTAGTTCTAGCTTCTTATTTTCTAACTCTGACATTTTAATTTAACCCATCTCCAATAATCTGTGTATCACCATGAGGTGGTGGCCTACCAGCAAAGTTTTGTCATGTCTGTCTCTGGTGGCTGCGCCATGGCTTCTCCCTGACTCTACCCTTCTTCCTCCCAGCATTTAGTTTAGTTTTCTCCACCTAGCTAAGTTCTGCCCTGCTATAGGTCTAAAGCAGTTTCTTTATTCATTGATGGTAATCACAGCATACAGAGGGGAATCCCATATCACCTCCCTTTTTCTGTTTAAATCAAAAAGTTTTTAACTTTAACATAGTAAAATTATATATAAGTTATCAAGCAAGAATTATATTTAAAATATTTATATCTCTTTTATCTTTTATCATGATGAAGGGAAACTATGTCTATTCTTCAACTCCATCAAAGACTCCAGAAGAATATAATTATTATTATAATAATTATAATAATAATATAATTATTATCTAAGTTAATAGGAAGTACATTGTAAGTAACTTCCAAAACTCTAGAATTGACAGAGACATCTTGCTGTCTGGACAGTCACCCAAGGTTCTTCTGTACTGTTGGGGCATCTATCTTCAGCCTACAGGCCCATAGTGTCAGTCACTTTCTTCTGTGTCCTGCAGAATATCTGGCAGACTTCTTCAGGAAGCAGGAATACCAAAGAACCATATCACCTTTAGGCAAGTTCAGCAGTCATTTCTCTGTGGGTCCTGCACGTCCAGTTAAGCAGTTCAGACAAGAGCAGTTTCTTGCTCAAATGTCTCACAAACTGCAGAAGAAGCCTCTTCAATGCCCATCTTCCTCTTGAAGTTATTGGTGCTGCCAGGAGCAGATGTGTCTCGTTGTCATAAAAAGTCCCATATCCTTAAAACATTTAAATGCCATATTACATAGGTCTTTGAAAGGTTTGAAGAACACCTATCTAATTGAAATATATCTCCATATATCTAGAAAACCTAACTAGCACGACAAGAAGCTTGACTACTATAGATGATTATCTATTAACCTGTATTTCTTAATTATACATTACATTTTTAAATGAGCTGGACAAACACAATAACTTAATCAAGATCAGAAATACATATATACAATATAACAAAATTGACCTTAAATTTGTATCAATAGACCAAGATCTATACCAATGCAAATCTCTATAGCATATCCCCCTTTAAATGTAAAGAAACATTTATAAACAATATTTGGAAACATGGGAGTAGTTTTCTCCAAACTGTTTCCTGCTGTTTATTGGGAAAAGTAATTTTTTGAGGGTTATTCAAGGCAACCTTTTAGGGGGTCTTGGTCCATCAAACCACATTAGCCCGGAATGAATGCACAGGTTCTCATCCTCTGTGGAAACAAAAGAAGCACCTCTTTTCCAAAGCAACATATCCTTAGACCTATATTTTGAAATCAAGATATCTTTATAGTATACATGCTGGTTTAGCTTAGCAGTTCATACAATGAAATGTCTCTCTGTACTTAGTTCCTTCACAGTCAAAAAATTCAAAGAAAACACAATAATATACATAATCTAGACTCTCTCTGTGTATTTTATCTTTACGTGGCTTGTTTTTACTCTATTACTTTTAATATTTTATTATCTTACTCTTTTAATCTATAACTATCTGTACTCCATCTCTTTAAAGACTTTACCTTTCCTTTTAAACCATTTACTTTTTTTTATAACTGTCTATATTCTTTTTCTTCTCTCTCCCAAGCCTATGAACATTTATCCAGCACTGTGACCCATTTAGAGGTCTTTTCCATCTAAATTTGTCTTTATTGTCTATTTATAATTATTTTCTAACCAGGATGGCTTCTTAAAATGCTAAGCAGTTCTTTAAAACCTAAGCTGTGGCATTACTAGAGCAAATATGGCATTTCCTGCTTGCTCTGCCCAGTTCAACATGGTGAAAATCAGTTCACTGCCTCTGCAAGCCATGCATATTGCTCAAGTTCCAGGTATACAGTGGGTATTTATTGCGCCATTAAGCAAATTGTAGCACTCTTCTCACAAGACCTTGTCAGAGCTCATACTGGCAGCATGGCCCAGGAAGCTGCAGCTGTTTCAAAACAGTGTGACTCTTTTCCTGCTACCTCTGAATCAGGAAAACCTCTCTTAAAGGAGCTACACCTCTGCTTGCTTCTACCAAACAGAGCCCACCCATGAAAAGCCACTACAAACAATGCTTAACTCTATTCTTTTGTGTCTAGGATTACTTTTTAAGCTTTCTCAGGTTTTATGTGAATTTAGTTGACCACACTGGTGCCCCAATTTGTTGTATGGAGATTGCTGCTTAGCCCTGAAATAATCACACAGAAACCGTATTAATTAAATCATTTCTTGGCCCATTAGCTCTAACTTCTTATTGGCTAGCTCTTACATTTTAATTTAGCCTATTTCTATTAATCTGTGTATTGCCACATGGCTTACCAGCAAAATTTTGGCATTTCTGTCTCTGGTGGCAGCTCCATGGCTTCTCCCTGACTCTGCCCTTCTTCCTCCCAGCATTCAGTTTAGTTTTCCCCACCTGGCTAAGTTCTGCCCTGCTATAAGTCTAAAGCAATTTTTTTTACTCATTAACGGTAATCACAGCATACAGAAGGGAATCCCACATCACCCATTCCCTTAGATGATACCTCCCAACATCTCCTTCTAGGTCCCCAAACCCAACCCACTAACACCTTGTAGAAAGAGAGCACTTGACAGCCACATGCTTCTCCACAATCTTGTCTGGAGTTGCTCCAAGGTGGTTGCCTTGAAATAGAGACACTATGGCCATGTCTCAGGCCAAAGGAGAAGGAAGTATGGATCATAGCCAAGGTTCTGCTATACTTACCTTCAGCCTCAGAAAGGAATTTGTTAGCAAACTTGTAGTTGAAGCTTAAGTAATGAAGGAAAGACACTGGCATTTGAGAAGACATGTCATCCCAAAAGCAAAGAAAGCCAAAAAAAAAAAAAGTCAATGAATTACCAGCTTTAAAAACAAAAGGCAGATAAGTTCAATATGACCTCTCCACAGTGAGACGTGAAAGTTGGAGTGTCTGTAGGGTGTCCAGATTCCCATCCAGCTGTATTCACTCCCCCATATGGCTAACTCAGCCCACCCTAAAACATCCAGGATTTCTCCTATCTCAATTATCATATTATCTATACAGCACCTTCTTCTGGTATGCATGTCTAGGAAGATCACAACTGTGTGGAGGCTGCTGAACCCCAGATCCCTCTCCTCACTTCAGCTCCTATCACTCCTCTCCATGTCAGGCTCTCACCAGGGACAACTTCAGGATCAGGCCTAAGCCAGAAACCTCTGTAGGACCAGGCCCAGGCCAGTAACCTCCGCAGGGCCAGGACCAGGCCAGCGACCTCCACAGGACTAGGCTAAAACCAGCGACCTTCTCAGGAGCAGGTCCACACCAGCGACCCAGACAGGGAAACTCATGAGAGCAGGCCTAAGCCAGCAACCTCCGCTGGAGCAGGCCCAAACCAACAACCTTCACAGGAGCAGGTACAAGGGAACAACCTCCAAGGGAGTAGGCCTGTGCCAGTGACCTCTGTGGGACCAGGCCCAAGGCAACAACCTCTGTGATAGCAGGTCCAAGTGAGTGATCTCTGTGGGAGCAGGCACGAGCCAATGAAGACCATGGTACCAGGCTCAGGCCAGTGACATCTGCAGGAGCAGGGAAAAGCCAGGGACAACTTCAAAAGTAGGCACAAGCTAGCAAACTCCCCCAGAGCAGGCCTGAGCCAGTGACCTCCACCTGAAGAGGCCTGAGTCAGCAACCTCCTCCAGAACAGGCTGGAGCCAGTGACCCCTATGGGAGCATGCCTGAGTGAACCACCTCTGTAGGACCAGACCTGACACAGCAACCTCCACAGGAGCAGGCCCAAGCCAGTAACCTCCTCAGGAACAGGCCCAAGCAAGCAAACTTCATGGGAACAGGCCCAAATGACATCCAGGTCTACAGAGCAATGTCTGGAAGCACTGAGCAACCTCTGGGAATGCCAAATAACCTTGAGGGTGACTGAAACCATGGCCCCAACTCCACCATGAGGAGCAACTATCAGAGCCTTGAATCCACTGGTATCAGGAAGAGTGAACACCAACACAGCTTCAACTACACCAATCAAAGGAAAAGATGAGTAGACAAGATAAAAACACACTCAACACCACAACGAAGAACACAACACCAACAATAACTAGTGAATCTTAAACAGCAAGACTTGAACACCCCAACACAGATGAAGCAGAAGAAAATGACCTAAAAATAAGTTTAGAAGAATGTTTAAAGCCCTTAAAGAAAAAAATGAAAAATTATCTCTAAGAAATGATGCCAAGAAATTGGAAGAAAGCAACAAATCCCTTAAAGAAAGCTAAGCAAAAACAATCGAACAGATGAAAGAAACAACTCAAGACTTGAAAACTGAAATAGAGGCAATAATAAAAACCAAACTGAGGGAATTCTAGAAATGGGAAATATGGGAAAACAATCAGGAATCACAAATGCAAGCATAAACAGCAGAATACAAGAGATGGAAGAGAGAATCTCAGAGCGCTGAAGATACAATAGAGGGCATAGACTCCTCGGTCAAAGAAAACATTATATCTAACAAATCTTAATGCACAATATCCAGGAAATATGGAACACCATGAAAAGATCAAACCTAAAAGTAATAGGGATAAAAGGAAGAGAAGAAGTCCAACTCAAAAGCACAGAAAATATATTCAACAAAATCATAGAAGAAAGCTTTCCCAACCTAAGGAAAGATATGCCTAGGAAGATACAAGTGGCTTTCAGAACACCAAATAGACTGGCCCAAAAAAGCCCCCTTGCCACATAATAATCAAAACACTAAACATTTAGAATAAAGAAAGAATATTAAGAGCTGCAAATAAAAAAGGCCAAGTAACACATAAAGGCAGACCTTATCAGAATTACACCTGAGTTCTCAATGGAAACAATGACAGCCAGAAGGTCCTGGTCAAGTATTATGCAGACATTAAGAGACACAGATGAAAACCCAGACTATTATACCTAGCAAAACTTTCTCTTTTTCTTTTTAAAAGGAATTATTTTATATTTTGTGCATATGTGTGTTTTTTGGGGTATGCAGACATGAGCACAAGTGCCTCATAAGCCAGAAGAGAGTACTGGACCTCATGGAGCTATAGTTACAGGTGGTTGTGATCTAGCCAATGTGGGTGCTGAGATTAGAACTTGGGTCTTTTGCAAGAACAGCAAGTCTTCTTCACAGATGCATCATCTCTCCAACCAATGAATTCTTGAAGGTGTAAGTCACAAAACAATCTCACACCAGTTTAAAATTATGATTAATAAAAGGGTTATTTATTTATAGGAAAAACTTACAGATCACCATTCTAGACAACAGCCCTCTGAGAAACCAGGAAAGGAGTCTAGTAGCCGGATGCAGAGTGCAAAGCAAGAGAGAGAACGCGCACCACTACCACTGCTTTTTAAAGCAAAAGAGACCACGCCCAAGTGGGCTGGTATCTCAAAGGCTATTGGCTGAAGGAGCAGAGCTCCCCCAGCAAAATCTCCTTTATGTGTTGTATATATACCATTACATTTGACAAAATTATCAAAATGGCAGCTGTGAAGGGTAAAAGTCAATTTAACCTGATTGGGTCTGGAATCCCCTGGGAGATAGGGTTCTTGACATACCTAGAGAGATTATCTTGATTACATTGAGTAGGGAAGATCTGCCCACTGTGAGCAGCACAATTCCCTTGGCTGGGATCTTGGACTGTGCAGGTAGAAAAAGTGAGCTGAGCTGTGCAGCATGGTGTCATCACTCTCTGCTTCCTGGTTGAGAATGCACTGCAATAAACTCCTGCTGCCTGGACTTCCCACCATGATAGACTGCATATACTCCTAAACTGTGAGCCAGCAGAAACCCTTCCTCCCACAGCAAAACTTTCAATCACCATAGATGGACAAAACAAAATATTCCATGACAGAACCAGATTTAACCAATACCTAGTCACAAACGCAGTCCTACACAAAATACTAGAAGGAAAACTCCAACCCAAGGAAGTTAACTACATTCACAAAAACACATACAATAGATGATCTCACAGCAACAAATCCCAAAGAAGGGGAAAACACACACAATAACATCACCAACAACAAAAACTAAAATAACAGGAAGTAACAATCACTGGTCATTAATATCCCTTATTATAAATGGACTCAACTCACCTATAAAAAGACACAGGCTAACAGATTAGATATGAAAACAGAATCCTTCCTTTTCCTACATACAAGAACCACATCTCAACCCCAAAAACAGACATCATCTTAGAGTAAAGGGTTGGAAAAATTTTTCCAATCAAATGTACCTACAAAACAAGCTGGTATAGCTATCCTAAAATCTAACAAGAATAGACTTCAAACTAAAATCGATCAAAAGAGACAAAGAAGGACATTTCATATTTGTCACAGGAAAAATCATCAAGAGGAAATCTCAACACTGAACACTTATGCCCAACACAAGGGCATTCTAATATGTGAAAGAAACACTACTAAAGCTTAAACCATACATTAAACCTCACACAACAATAGTAGGAAACTTCAACACTCCACTCTCACCACTGGACAGGTCTACCAGACAGAAACTTAAAGAGAATAAGAGAACTAACAGATATTATGACTCAAATGGACTTAACAGATATCTATAGAACATTCCATCCAAACATAAAAGAATATACTTTCTTCTCACCACCTCATGGAACCTTCTCAAAAATTGACCACACTCTAGGAAACAAAGCAAATCTCAACAGATACAAAAAAACCTAAATAATTCCATGGTGATCTTATCAAATCACCATGACTTAAAATTAGAATTCAACAGCAACACTATTTCTGAAAGCCCACAAACACATGGAAATTAAACAATGCTCACCTGAATGGGTCAAGAAAGAAATAAAGGAAGAAATTAATGACATCCTTCCTAAAATTCAATGAAAATTACCACACAACATACCCAAATTTATGGGACACAATGAAAGCAATGTTAAGAGGAAATTTCATAGCCCTAAATGCCTGCATAAAGAAGCTGGAAAAAATTCACACTAGCAAGTTAACAGAACACCTGAAAACTCTTCAGCAAAAGAAGCAAACTCACCCAGGAGGACTAGACAGCAGAAAATAATCAAATTGAGAGCTGAAATTAATAAAATAGAAAATAAGAAAACAATACAAAGAATCAATGAGACAAAGAGTTGGTTCTTAGAGAAAATAAAAAAAAATTAGACAAACATTTATCCAAATTAGCAAAAAGGTAGACAGGGAATGTTCAAATTAACAAAATCAGAAATGAAAAGGGGGACATAGCAACAGACACGGAGAAAATCCAGAGAATCTCATGTCATACTTTGAAAACCTGGACTCCGCAAAATTGGAAAACTTAAAGAAAATGGACAACTTTCTGGATAAATACCACTTACCAAAATCAAATCAAGACCCAATAAGCAAATTAAATAGACCTGTAACTGCTAAAGAAAGAGAAGCAGTCATCAAAAGTCTCCCAACTCAAACAACAACAACAAAACAAAACAAAACAAAAAAACCCAGGACCAGATGATTTTAGTGCAAATTCTACAAGATTTTCAAAGAAGACATAAGACCATTACTCCTCAAATTGCTCCACACAATAGAAACAAGTAACATTGCCTAACTCTTTTTCAAAGCTACAATTACCATTATACCCAAACCACACAAAGACATTACTAAGAAAAAGACATTACTCATAAACATTGATGCAAAAATACTCAATAAAATACAGGCAAATCAAATCCAATAATACATCAGAAAAATCATCTACCATGACCAAGTAGGTTTCATTCCAGAAATGCAGGGATAGGAAAATTTGTCAATTTAATCCACCATATAAACAAACTGAAAAAAAAATACACGTGATCATCTCATTAGATGCTGAAAAAGCCCTCGACAAAATACAACACCTTTTCATGAAAAAGGTCTTGGAAAGAGCAGGGATACAGTGAACATACCAAAACATAATAAAGGCAATATACAGCAAATCAACAGCCAACATCAAACTAAATGGAGAGAAACTTAAAGCAATCCCACTAAAATCAGGAACAAGACAAGATTGTCCACTCTCTCCATATCTATTCAATATAGTACTTAAGGTTCTGACTAGAGCAGTAAGACAACAAAAGATCAAGGGGATACAAATCAAAAAGAAATTAAACTCTCACTATTTGCTGATAAGATAGTATACATTAAGTGATCCTAAAAATTCTACCAAGAAACTTATACAACTCATAAACACTTTCAGTAATGTAGCAGGATACAAGATTAACTCAAAAACTCAGTAGCCCTCATTTATGCAGATGATAAATGGGCTGAAAAAGAAATCAGAGAAACATCACACTTCACAATAGCTACAGATAACATAAAATATCTTGGAGTAATTTTAACAAACAAGTAGAAGACCTGTATGACAAGAGCTTTAAATTTTGAAAGAAATGGAAGGAGACACCAGGAAATGGAAAGATCTCCCATGCTCTTGGGTAGGTAGAATTAACATAGTAAAAATAGCAATCTTACTAAAAGTGATCTACAGATTCAATGCAATGCCCATCAAAATTCCAGCAAATTTTTTCACAGATCTCAAAAGAACAATACTCAATTCCATATGGAAAAACAAAAATCTCAGGATAGCCAAGCCAAGCCTATACAATAAAAGAACTTCTGGAAGCATCACCATCCCTGACTTCAAATTCTACTACAGAGCTACAGTACTGAAAACAGCCTGGTATTGGCATAGAAACAGATAGGAGTACCAATGGAACCAAACTGAAGACTCAGCTATCAATCCACACACCCATGAATGCCTGATTTTTGACAAAGAAGCAAAAATTATCAAATGCAAAAAAGAAATCATATTCAACAAATGGTGCTGTCATAGCTGAATATCAACGTGCAGATGAATGAAAATAGATCCAAATCTATCACCATGTACAAAACTCAAGTTCAAATGGATCAAAACCTCAACATAAAACCAACTACACTGAACCTCATAGAAGAGAAAGTGGAAAGTACACTTGAAAGCATTGGCACAGGAGATCACTTCCTAAATATAACCCCAATGGCAGAGACACTGAGAACAACAATTAGTAAATGGGACCACCTGAAAGCAAAATGCTTCTGTAAAGCAATGGACATGGTCAATAAGATAAAAACAGCAGCCTACAGAATAGGAAGAGATTTTCATCAATTTCACACCTGAAAGTGGACTGATCTCCAAAATATACAAAGAACTCAAGAAATTGGTCATTAAAAGAACAAATAATCTAATAAAAAATGGAGTACAGACCTAAACAGAGAACTCTCAACAGATGAATATAAAATGACTGAAAGACACTTAAGGAAATGCTCAACATCCTTAGTCATCAGAAAAATGCATATCAAATCAATTCTGAGATTCCATCTTCCACCTGTAAGAATGGCCAAGATAAAAAACACTAATGACAGTTTATGCTGAGAGGATGTAGTCTAAAGGGAACACTCCTCCATTGCTGGTGGGAGTGAAATCTGGTACAGCCATTTTGGAAATCAGTATAGCAGTATCTCAGAAAATTAGAAAATAACCTCAAGACCCAGCAATATCACTTTTGGGTATATACCCAAAGGTTGCTACATCATACCACAAGGTCATGTACTCAACTATGTTCATAGCAGCATTATTTGTCATAGCCAGAACCTGGAAACAATCTAAATGCCCCCCAACCAAAAAATGGGTACAGAAGATGTGGTATATTTATACAGTGGAGTACTACACAGCAGAAAAAAATGAAGAAATCTTGAAATTTGTGGGCAAATGGATGGATCTATGTTGTAATAAGGTCACTTGTTTTCCTGGCTGCCTGGCAGCTCAGCCCTAAAATAATCACACAGAAACTGTATAAATTAAATCACTGCTTGGCCCATTAGCTCTAGCTTCTTATTGGCTAACTCTTACATATTAATTTAACCCATCTACATTAATCTGTGTATCACCATGTGACAGTGGCTTACTGGCAAAGTTTCAGCATGTCTGTATCTGGCGGCTGCTCCAGGACTTTCCTGACTCTGCCTCCTGTTTCCCAGCATTCAGTTTAGTTTTCCCTGCCTACCTCTATTCCCTGTGCAGGCCCCAAACAGTTTCTTTATTAACCACTGGTATTCACAGCATACAGAGGGGAATCCTACATCAGATTTAGAAAACATCATTTTGAGTGAGATAACCCAGACCCAGAAATATATTATGCACTCACTCATAAGTAACTTTTAGACATAAAACAAAGAAAAATAAGCTTACAATTCACAATCCCAGCAAACCTAGACAACAATGAGGACCCTAAGAGAGACATACATGGATCTAGTCTACATGGGAAGTAGAAAAAGACAAGATCTTGGGAGAGGTAAAAAAAAAAAGGAGGGTAAATAAAGGGAAGGGACCATAGAAAAATGTATGGCTCAAAAAAAAAAAACAATAAGAAAAGCAAAAACTTTAAAAAAAAAAAAAGGCTGGTGAAGCATAGGTCTGTGAGTGAGTCAGCAAGGAACTCTGCTTAGATTCTTTCCTGACTTCCTTTAGTGATAGACTATGATCTAGAAGTGTAAGCTAAATAAATTCTTCTCCTTTCGTCCCCCCCAAAACTGCCCATTTTGTGGATTGAAAACAGGTGATATTTCCACACGAGTATGCAATGGCCAGTGGTCAAATCCCAGTAATTAGCAAACCCATTGCCTCAAATACACTAACAAACAAGTGTCTCCTGCTTCATGCAGATCCTTAAGAAACAGTGCTCAAAAGAAGAAAGACTTTCACCTCTCAAACAAAACAGAATGAAATGAAAATATTAATTTTATTGTGGCCTATAATCCTGACTAGTCAGGAGGCTGAAGCAGGAAGGCGGCAAGTTCAAGGCGTACCTGGGCCCCAAAGTGAGTTTGTGAGCAGCTTGAACTAATTAGGAAGAATCCAGCAAAATTTAAACACATAAATCAAGCCACCCTGAGGCTGCAGGCAGGCACCTGCCTGATGTAAACAAGCCACCTTTTGCCACTTCCTTTGGCCAGGACAAAGGAAGGCCTTGCCAGGTCCTCCTCCTGTCTTGCTGGGACTGCTTCTTGGGGGAGAAGTGGCCTCACCATGGCCACCACCACTGAGGAAAATCTAAATAAGATGAGGGCACCCGGATTTTGCACACTGGTTTACATACACAAACTCTACCTACAACTTCATGAACAAGGAATGGACCCAGAAGCTGGGGAAGCAGGAGATGCTGGCCTTCCAAAGACATCCCACTGAGATGGCCTAGCTCTACGAGAGAAGCTGAAGGTCTCATTGCTGTCTAGGATGTGCAGTGAAATTATGTGCAGGAGACATCTTCCTTTTCAGAGGAATTATGACGCTGTAGCTGTGTAAGTCAGTGGACATGGACGGCAGAGAGAACTAAGAGATGTGTCTCCAGTGGATGTGGACAGCAGAGAGAACTAAGAGATGTGTCTCCTGTGGACGTGGATGAAAGAGAACTAAGAGATGTGTCTTCAGTGGGTGTGGACGGCAGAGAGAACTAAGAGATGTGTCTCCTGTGGACGTGGATGAAAGAGAACTAAGAGATGTGTCTCCAGTAGGTGTGGACGGCAGAGAGAACTAAGAGATGTGTCTCTAGTGGAAGTGGACAGCAGAGAGAACTAAGAGATGTGTCTCCAGTGGAAGTGGATGGCAGAGAGAACTAAGAGATGTGTCCCCCGTGGATCTCACCACTGTGCTCTCACTGGCCCCTTGCTTTGCTGCTGTGTTATGTGTTCCTCATTCATAGAGACAGCCGGTCTGTGAGATGTGCGCCTCTGCCGTGCCTGAAGTTAACAGAACCTACTAGTTATGGCAGCAGATTTGACTTGTTGACATTTCTGCTATAAAATTCAGTACTGAAATGTTCATACAAGACAGCTGTGGACTTTGCTGCATTGGACTGAAAGAAGCTTCTATATTAACCAATGGCAATAAAACATATTCACAGCATACATCACCTCCCCTTTTCTGTTGAAATGAAAAAGGAGGGTTTTTAACTTTAACATAGCAAGATTACATATTACAAAACAGGTATTGAGCAAGAATTACAGTTACAATACTTATATCTACTTTATTTTTTATCATAACTAAGAAAAACTATAACTATTCTTCACCTCCATCAAAGACTCCAGAAGGATATAATATTACTTAAATAAACAGGAAGTGCATTGTAAGCAACTTCTAAAACTCTAGAATTGGCAGAAACATATCACTATATAGACAGTCACTCAAAGTTCTTCTGTATCATTGGGGCATCCATCTTCAGCCTACAGGCCCACAGTATCCAGCAGACTTTTCCACAAAGCAGGAAATTTCAAAGACAGTTCTGCTATATTAGCAGTTTGTCAGTCACTTTCTTCTGTGTCCTGCAGAATGTCTAGCAGACTCTTTCATGAAGCAGGAACCCCAAAGAACCACCTCACCTTTAGGCAAGTTCAGCAGTCATTTCTCTGTGGGTCCTGTATGTCCAGTCAAACAGTTCAGGCAAGAGCATTGTCTTGCACAAATGGCTAACAAACTCCAGAAGGAGCCTCTTTGATGCCCATCTTCCTCTTGAAGTAGATTGGTGCTGCCAGGAGCAGATGTGTCTCATTATCATAAAAATTCTTAAGCTCTTAAAACATTTTAAATACCATATTCTGAAGGTCTCTGAAAGATTTGAAGAATACCTGTCTAACTGAAATGTATCTATGTATCTAGAAAACTTAACTATTATGCTTGCAAACTTGACTATTATAGATGACTAACCTGTATTTATTAGTTATAAATTACATTTTTAAATGAGCTGCACAAACACAATATTGTAATCAAGAACAGAAATATACATAAAACAAAATTGACTTTAAATTTGTATCAATAGATCAAGATCCATACCAATGCAAATTACTCATCTCTATAGCATATCTCCCTTTAAATGTAAAGAACCATTTATAAACAATATTTGGGAATTTGGGCATAATTCTCTCCAAACTACTTCCTTCTGTTTATTGGGTGAAGTGATTTTCAGAGTGTTCATGGAGACCTTTTGGGTGGTCTTGATCCATCAAACCATGTTAGTCTGGAAGGAATCCATAGGTTCTCATCCTCTATAGAAACAAAAATAGACCAGTAAGTCAGTTCCAGCCCAACCACCCAGGTGCCCGGGGAGGGCACTAGAGACACCCTTCAATCCCTGAAACTTTCTGTCCACACAGAGAGCCCTCCACCCCTACTGGCCCTTTTTCTTATTCAACTTAG